>JBAMDO010000016.1:0-443019 GCA_037074765.1 Mansonella perstans
CAAGTACCCTGCGCTACCATCCCGCATCCCACTGACTGTCGAGACCGCGTGCAAGTTACACCTTCATCCTTCCGTATTACTGCCAGTCCCCGGCCTTACCGTTATCACCGGTAATGAACAGAGCATTCCTACAGCAATTTGAGACTTCTCTTTGGAAAATGAATGAGTGATCGTCTTCCTTTCTCTCGCTAACGCCAACAATAGCAATAACGCCAAGCCCGGCCCGTACATTGCTCTAATACGGTTTTCCGGAACCATTCATAGTCTTTTTTCACATTACGACAATTATTGAATGCACTTTGATAACTAATATGCACTCTATTGGTATTAAATAACAAAATATATCCCAGTTTCAAATGGCCTAATCGCAACAAAATTAGCTCACAGCGTTCGCTATGACACTCGTATTAAGAAGCAATTTACTAAGTTTCGGATGAACCAAAGAGCTTTTCCAACTAAAATACTAATTATCATTTATCACTTGATGCTTTTCATAAGGATAAGATTAAGGGCGACAAGATTTAGAAAATCTAGAAATTTAGAAAATCGCTTTTAATTCGAATAAATTGCATAAAGAAAAAAATCCAAAAGGTTAATTATATGAAATGTTTATATTTCTGTTTTTCTACAAATACCATATGTTTGTGAAAAAAAGAGGAAAAGTTTGAACTGAATTAGTACTGTACAGATGATTGCTTCTCCAAGAATTCAGAAGTTAAGTAGTTGTCTTTTTTTTATCAATAAATAAAAATAAACAATGTCCATGTGAAATGTACATCTAAGTATTTTCCTCAAAACATCTTTCTGATTGAAAAAATTGATTTTTGTGACAGTTCGTGCTATTTTTAAAACGGTGATCGCATAGGCTGATGACCTTTTCCGTGTCATGCATGTATGTGATAGAGAGAACAAATCTATGCACAATGCAAACAAATGTGAAAATATATTGCAACCATTTCGGATGGATAATAATCCTGACCAAGGTGAATCTCTCCACGAGAATGACATATGCATATATCATCCCACATATACTTCAGTTTCACTTTAAAAGATCATAAGATTACTTAATTTTGAATAGAGGACAGAAATTTAATAACACTGGGAAAAATTCAAATGAATTAACAATATAACAAATAGTCACCAAGTTAATAAGAATCTCTAATTCAATAAATTCAATCTAATCTTTAACGCTGCACATGCACATATAGAAAGCAAATAAATCAATCAGGTTATTGGTACTAGTTAGTTTCAAATGTTACCCTGCTTCCACATCTAGCCTATTAAAGTGTAGTCTTCCACGGTCTTAATTCGGAAATCTTTTTGAAGAGGATTTCTTGCTTATATGCTTTCAGCAATTATCCTATGTATAGCTACCGCAGCAATTTTACTGGCATAACAGCTGGTACACCAGAGGTATATCCATCTCGGACCTCTCGTACCAGTCCACGGACAAATAGAAACTGAACTGTCATACGACGTTCTAAACCCGACTCACTATTATCGGCGAACAACCGAACCTTTGGGATCTTCTCCAGCTCCAGAATGTGATGATCAAAACTTTTATGGAATTATTTTATGTTTTTATTTGCATATGTAGAGAATATTAATTTAAAATTTATATATTTGAATGGATTTTATTATAGCATTTAACTACGTCAGCTAAGAAGTAATAAATGATTCTTTTTTCAGATGATTTAGAAAGTTTAGAACTGCAGATGGTAGTTACTACGGGTGGCTGGAGATCAAATGTTTTGAAATATCAACATAACAAATAAAGACTGAATTTAAATCATGGGAAATACATGAAGGTGTAGCGAAATAGTCATAACAGCAGTAAGAGTTATGTAGGATTAATCAAATAACAATATGATCATTAGATATCTAATGGTGTACTGTGGTTATGGGGAATATCATGATTACTGCCCTAAATTGTCCATAAATTATTCATTGCATTATGCAAATAATCATGAGAACAATAATGAGTAACATCAGTGGATTAGTAAGAAAATTGGTGAAATTATGCAGTTCAGTGGTGAAATTTTAAATGTAAATTTGAGTGAAAGCTTGTGAACAAAGTTTTACATTCATTTCAGATTATAGTGATTTTATTAAACATTAAGGCTCAATTAGAGCTAGGAGTTTGAAATGTTTTAATGACCATTAGGTGGACAGTTTCTGAGAACAGATAATTGTATTACACTGTACGATATGTTCATTGAAGAACTAACATAAATCTTTGGGTTATCACACTTTTGTTAAAATGAAAGATTTCATTCATTTTATTTAAGATTCATAGTTAAAAGTTTATGGGTATGTTATAAAATTGAAATATTATATCAACTGTTCGATTAATTAATAATTTGTAGTTTACTATTGAGTTCACTCATTGGTACTTTGGGCAATTTGAAATTAGTTGCAATTATAAGCAAATGATCGCTTCTTTCTAGAGTCAGATATATCAACTGGTCATTTTTTTGAGCTGACCCATGCTTTTGCAAACCTAATTGTTGAAATATTGTTCAGAAGGGATGTTGATCATCTGCTTATGGGTTGTTTTAACGTCAGTGTACATTTAAAATGGAAATCCTGATCAGGACGCATAAGATCTCCTAATAATGTTGTCACATATCGCATGTCCCATGTAAAGCTAAAGTCATGGCAAAATACTGTAAGTTGAGAGTTAAATTAATGTCAGATAAGAGTGAAAATTAAATTTATATATAAAATTTATCAAATAACAAAATTTGTTCATATTAATTGTTTTTATGGCTAGTATTTCAAAGTAATCTAGTATTTTGGCATTTTTAATCTTGTATGAATTACACTATTTTCTGGTATTTCGATCTTATTCGATAATGATAACAATTATAGAAATATTATTTGAATTCTATTCACTTTAAAATATGAAATTCCATTATAAATGAGTACTACAATGTAATAGTATAGTTTATTTCAAGAAGTCCTCTCTATTCAAACAAACCAATAATTAATTTTAAACGAATATTTGAAAAAATTTGAAATTTTGAATATAATCAAATCGATTAAATATATTGCATTGTATTACATAGAACAGTATGACAACATATGTTGGTAACGTAAATTAAGTCAATTTTTTTGTCTAACAAATTATTAGTATGTATTTGCATGGGATTAGGGATTTTCATAATGAGTAAGTGATAGCTTGGTACGTGTTATGTAAAAATTCAGCGCAATAATTTCTTTAAATTTTCAATTATTTATGTATCCGTGCATGGTTCTAAATTTGCTAAATAAAAGAAAATAAGAGCTTATTAAATAAAAAAAAATTAAAATTACGCTTCTTCAGTGAATTATTTTATACATTTTTTACACTAACAATATATATTATTGCATGGATGAACTCTCACAAATTTTAGCTGTTCGTAAATATTCGTAAATTTTCGTTTAAAATTTTAAGAAATGTCACGGAGATAAACAAGCATGTATTAGGACATGAATTCATCATTCTATAGTGCAGCGTATTAAACATGACTTTCTAGAATACGTAGAAATTGAATTATTATAGCGTATATGATAACCATATTGCAGCGACTCATCCCTAATGGTTGACGTCTATTTGGGCAATTTACGGAGTGCAATGAATGCGGAACAAGTTGCCCAGCAGATTTGTTCCATAGTGGAAGCCAGCGATATCCATGCGTTCGCACAGTTTCTGGCAGAACCGTCAGTAAACGCATTGCAAAACGATCCAAATTATTGCAAATATTACAATTTGTTGTATCTTTTTGCTTACGGTAAGTAAATTTATAGATGTTGTTGGTGGAAATTTTAGTGGGAAAATTGTCTTCCAAGATGGTTCGAGAACAACAAATTATTCTGAAATGTAGAATTAATAGAGCAAAGGCTGCTGGGTTGGAAGTAGTGTTGTCGTGATGAAATTTATTGCTTTTAAAAAAATTTAATTTCGAAGCGTTAGAAGCTTGAACATTTGAATTTATTTTCGTAGTGCGGTAGCAGAAGCCCTTTTGTGCATTTTATAGATGTATAAGACATGATGAAAACATCGCCTTTAAGTAAACGGATGCTTGAATAATTATTTGTTTTTTTTTTCTGAATAACTTGTTTGTTGGTTCAATCTCAGTTAACTGTTTAATTTGTTAAATAATTTGCTTGGCAAACTTTATGAGTGCAGAAGAAAATTGTGACCAGATTTTATTAATGCAACTACGTATGCGATGCAAGAAATTAAATAAATTGATTTAAGTTAATATCATTAATTTCAAATTATTCGGTGAGCAAACGAGAATTCATTGCTTTTAGGAACGTATGCGGATTCCGTTGCACGTAGGGATCATTTACCTGAACTGAGTGAAACAATGTTATGGAAAATGCGGCAGTTAACGTTGGTAACGATGTGCACTCGTTCAAAAATTTTCTCGATCGATGATGCAATGCGGGAGTTACAAATCACCGATTTGCAAGAATTCCAACGTCTCTTTATTTCTGCTGTATATGATGGAATTATTCAGGTCTTTCATTTCTTCATTGATAATCTAATAAAAATTACAGCATTCTTTCTTCGCAATTCCAGTAATAGTTTCGATCTCTATGGAAAGTATAAGATGTCACTAGAGCACATCTTATATTTTTATTCTGTGTTGTGACACGATACGGAAAAGTTTTTTATCATAGATCAGTATTAAACGGGATTTTGAAATTATGGTGCTTATAGTTGGTGAAGACAATAAAGTTTCTGCTTTTTGCCCATAATCTGCAAGTTTATTAAGTAGCGACTCTCTAGTTTTTTACATGTAACTGTATCGATGATACCATCGTAGCTCACACATAGGTAATATTGAGCAGCTTGGTAGATGCGTCTTTATTTGCCAATTCTTTATGTCTTTTTATTGAAGATCAGATATATTTAATTCAGTTGTTGTTTTATTATGAGACGATTTTTTAATGAGAGGAGAAAAAAAAAGGTTTAAGTAATACGTGATTTTTTAATTCATGGATGATTTTTTTCTTTTTACTTGAAATCTTCTGTTACTGAATTTTACAGGGTCGCTTGAATGCTCAAAGAAGTGAGGTCGAGGTTTTTTCATGGAAGAATAGGGATATTCCAGATGATGAGTTGGATGACATTTGTCGAGAGTTACACAAATGGATACAGCGATGTACAGATATTAAAGAGGATTTAAGTCAGGTGGCAAAACTCACTGAAAAAGCTATTACAGAAGCAAATGAACGTGAAAATAAGGTAATCTTCTAAAAACTTTGAGATTGAGAATAAGTTTGTACTTCTGCTGTGTTTCAAACAAAATGTTCTGAAAGGAGTGTTAAATAACTTCTGTGACAAAGATGGCCCGATTTGGATGGCTTTCATTTTTCTTATCATGGAAGTACATGAAAAACTCTATGTACTAAAAAAACTCATATTATCGCTCTCTAGGTTTCAGCAGTTACAGAACTCATTATCTGTATTCAAACTCAGAAAAATCAGTTCTATAGTGTAACCGTAACATATCATGTTTTAGTGCCTGGAATTCTTAAAATGAAGAGTGAAGTGGGAAGTACAGAAGGCAAGGAATTATTTCCCATGAGTCTAAGGTAATATCTCAGTCGGCTTCTAAATACTGCACCTTTGTTTTGTAGGTAGCGGAAGAAGCGAAAAAAGTGCAGAAAATGCTTGAAGAAGAAGAAGAGCAACGGATGCCCAAGGAGTTTTATCGGCGTACAAAAACGCAAAGGGGAAAAAAGCATTGTTAGATTAAAGTTACACCCATTCCTGTAAGTATATTTTCGATGTAAATAAAATTTGAGTCAAGCTTATGTGGTTATCATAGAACATTTCTTCATCCTTCTATTCTCGAGAAATATCATATTCTTAACCTTCGTTTCAAAATTTGTTGCACCTCGTGGTTATTTTAAATTATTTGGTGATATTACTTCTGTTTTATGAAGGAAATAACTTATTTATTACATATTATGTGGTATCAGAAATAACTGTAGAAATCCTGTGAAATCAGGATTTTTCTTGTAATGAAATCAACAGATATTCTTCCACTTCCTGAAAATATTCTGGGAACTTCCTAGTAATTATTTCAAGGATTACGCGGTCTTAATTTTAACCCTTCATTTTTTTCAACCCGATTCTTACAATGATTTTAATCGTTGTAAGAATCGAGGTATTTTTAAAATAGTACTACAACGTAATCATAAAATTGATGGTATCTCTGGTTTCCTAAAAAGTCAAAGACTTTGCAATCTTTATAGTTAGTGACTTTCCAGAAGATTAAAAGATTTAAATTAATAATCGAAGCCGATCAAAATCTTACATTTGGTGGCACAGAAGAATAATGAGCTACAAAACGAATAGTATGCATTAAAGTTGATAGTTTCGTACTTCCCCGTATTGTAAGTAAAGTTGCTGATATGTAAACATTGCACAGAGCGAAGAATTCTTGCAAAACATTGAACTGTAATAATATACACGCGACACCAGCGCAAAATGCTGATATATCCGTCGAAATGACTTTTTTGAGGACTGCAAAGTTCTAAGTGTAAAATTTCTTAATGAATTAATGCTTCCCAAAGCAAAATTCGAACTATTTTTTCCTTTATGCACAAAAAATTACTATATGGAAACTTTTTTGGCTATCAATTGCTAGAGAAACATTCGTTAGACAAATAGTAGAATAAAAAAACGAGAAAAATTAAATGCAAATTTGAAAATGTTTACCATTGAATTTACCTATAGCAGTCAAAAGCACAAGAAAGATTGTAGGTACTAGCAGTTGTGGTGTCTCTCTTCTTATATATATCTGCAAATCAAAAGAATCTGAAATACGGTAGATAAGATACTGATAAACAAAAATCTTGCTGCATTAACAATATCTCTGTAAAACAGTGCAAAAAATCTGACATGAAACTAACTTTCATGAATGGATCTGTTATAGCGCAACGTTCCAAAAGTACCGATAATTCACGGATAAATGTCGCATCACATTCACCACGATGTCCACGAATATCGTCAATAACTCCTCTGAAGAAATTGTATTTTATATGAAGCATTAATGTTTGGGAAACATTAAATGATGAATGCATTACTTTCGAATGAAGATTATTAAGGAAATTATGTTTCTTCTAAAAAGCTCCCCAAATCCTTTTAAGTTTTTTAACGTATCTAGAAAAAATTTCTCAAATTTCTTTCGGAAAGAATCAGCTGAAAGGGACAGAACTCATTTAGCGTAGCAACTGCATTGAATATGTTAGATGAATGTTGTCGTAATGCTGACTGATTAACATCCAACATTTGCTGTCGCAATAGCTGTAAGTGACCAATCTAAAATAAGCTGTTTTGCTAACTTGTTTCATGTCTGAATGGACAGTTATGTAACAGGAAATAAATAGAATAAGGAATGAAAATAGCGGTAAGACCAATTATTCGGGTTTTCTGGCACCAAACTTTTTATTAATTAGCGCATGATGTATCACTAAAACTGTAACTCTCTGTTGTGAATTACTGCATATCAAGACACGTAATATCATCCATGCAAAATAGCACTTATAATCACTTGTATGGCATTATAAAATAGTTTCTAAAGCGAATATATAATACAATATTACCACTCAATTAAAGATCGAACTGATGAGGAAATAAAATGAAACATGCCTTACTAACAGTAGCAATAAATTGCGATGAATTCGGCAAGAATTTTGATAAAGCACAATCGAAAATTTTCAATCTTCCAGAAACCGCTACATCTTTCACCAATGCAATGTCATTTAACACTGAATTCATTAAAGGACACAATATTTCCGAAATTTGTTTGCATAACGTGTACAAATATTTTACGATGTTAAATGACGCAATCCGATCAAGCGCATACAAAGCCATTGGTGAAAGAGCTTCCTGGAAAGAACAGACTTTTTCACAGTTCTTATTTTAAATAACAAAAGCTCGTATTACCCAAATATTATTAGAGTTGGAAATATTTGAAATTATATGAGAATTATGTAAGCATATCGTCTTTTGCTAATTTTAATTATATATACACCGATAATATAACAGTTCTGACAAGTCAAATAGGAAATTTCCGTACTAACCTTTTAGAATTTCACCACTTTTAACTACAATTGCTAAATGTGATTTAATAAATATTCTATTACATATAAACTAGTTCATTTTAAATAACCTGCACAGCATTTAGAGATTCATTCGACAAAACCGTTTTTTTAGTCTTTAAATCACACCATATTCTCATTGAATTTACAAAATAAGATGATCTGAAAAAAATCATGAGTTATAATTTGAAATTAAAATCCTGATTCCAAACTTGGAGATTAATTTTTACCATTTTTAAAAAGTGATTTTTGTAACTATCTTAATATCAATACCAATCTTACTTTGGATCTGATGAATTCAAAATTCGACTATATAAGCGATGTAGAGGGGTTAATGATCCTTCAAATGCTAGAATATTTGGAATAGGCGCTGATCTGGATTGATATAAGCTTTCCTCTTCACTTATCTGCAGTGCGTTGCTTTACTTATTAACCTCAATCAACAAATACAGATTTTAAATGGAGAAAAAGATTCCAAAAAATCTTTATCGCATTTTCTGGGCGTCAAGTGCGCTGTTTTTTAATTAAAACAATTAAAAAACTTGGAGCTTTTTTTGATTAAACAAAAAAACGAACTGGATGTTGCAAAAAGGCGTTACATTCTTTCTCAACCATATATCCTATTACGCGAGCCAATTCATTCTGCCATATTACAGGTCCATTAATAGCAATATGTTCACACATATAAACAAAAGCTCCACGTAAGTGAGCAAAGTGATTCTTCAATTGAGTCAAAAAATCATCCAAAAGCAAATCGGAACTTAACTGCGAACACAATGTTGTACAAATCCGACCTACTAATTCCCTAAAATGAAAAATTTTTCCTTCATTAAATTTATAAATGATTTAAAATTATTCCATAACCAATAGGTGATAATACAATTGTGATATCATCCGGAAGAAAATACAAACTTCCTAATTCCATCTAGGAGAAGATTTGATGGATCTACTCGAAGTGACCCAAGTGATGTCAACTGCATGGTTGAAATACCAGAGGAAAGCATTGAGATTGAATGTGTAATAGCAGCAAGCTGCAAACGGCGTTCTGAATCCGCAAATTGACGAATATCAGTTTTATTGATAAAACGTCCTTTCGGTGGGCTTAACAGGCTGGCTACTTTATCCAGCAGTGCAAACAGCGAACAAGGAACAGCCTGCAGATGATTATCTGTATATGAAAGAAGATTTAAAACTTAAATTTTGTTTTTTATTTAGATTTTATTTTCATTTACTATTCCTATTCATTCTCTAATTTCACATAAAAAAATGCAAATATAATAAAAAAAACATATGCAGTAATTTTTAAATCCTTGATGAACGAAAAAGCTTCATTCACCAGCAGATATGAGCAATAAATATAGTAATCGAAAAATACACAGATAATTAAATGACAAGAGAACCACTCGTACTTGAAGAATTTTGCGCAACCTTGCTTCAATCAGGCGCGAATAACACATTGATATGGACGATATCCTTTCAGGTGTATCCAGACGTTCCAATGTTGAGTTAATTGAGCCAGCCATTTTGACAAACAGTGAACGTATTGGAAGTGGATCGACTTTCACCAAATTTTTCATATTTTCAGTCCATCTACAAAAACCATTCTATTAGATTTGAAAAATTTGAGAAAAAAACTTGACAAAACTAATTGAATCCATATTTCCTATTTAAAATTCAAGTGCGTGAATCAAAATAGTACTTGATATAAATTTATAAAACATCTTTCTGTTGGATACTGTTTTGAATATAAACAACTTTAAAGAAATTACATTTAAACCAAAATAAAATGACTATTAGTAAAACACAATTAAAATCAAAAAAATACTGGTTAGTAATTGCCCATCCATACGCAAAATTTGTTGATGAATCCATTTTTTTCAAAAATGCTTCATCGAACGTACAATAGTGCAATAATGTAGTCAATAAAATTTGAGCATTTTGTAGATATTGTGAAACTGCAACTATTCCTGATAGGTCATGCATATCGCTCACCTGTAGGTCACAAATTTTAATAGACTGAACTTAGATCCACAAATATATATATGGTGTACTTTTTGAGTGAATAGCTTTCAAATGTTATCCTCGTAGAATTTGACACTTATGAAAGAGATTGGAAAAAATTTCTGTAGCAAACATCTATCGTAAATTAAAAGCAAAGCTCCTTTAACATATAAATTATTTAAAAAACAATGACATATCGCAAAAATTAGACATATGGCTGTGAATATGACAAGTGGGAACCAGTGGAATGATGTACAGAAGAAATTATTCATCAGTGGATTACATAAAAGTTAGAAGGATGACAAAATGCAAAAACCTGGTCCAGTCGGCTTTTCAATTCTGAAATCAAAGCAGACGCATCTCCATTAGAAATATCTAAATCCTCAATGGTTTTCTTCAGCAGCAAAAGCCATGACCTTAACTTTTCTGCAAGAAAATTACTTTGTAATCCAAACATTCATCATAAGCAAAGTGCTCACTTCTAAAAGCAATCCTTTATAAGCAAATTGATTAACTGCACGATAAGGGAAATTTTTCTCCCCTAAATTTCAGTGGTTAAAATTGCAAAAGACGGTGCAAGAAGCAAAATCATTCAAAGCATAACAAATACCATTTTTTTTGATCTTTTGCAAAGGTAATTCGTTTGCAAAAAGTTCGGCTACTTGAATGACATGATCACATATTTCGTCTTTAAGTCTTTGGACATTTTTATCCTTGTTGTCCAGAAACGATCTCGCAATCTAAAAATCCAAAGAACTGCACGAGTAAAACATATATAAGACGTGTACAAGATATATACGAAAATCCAAGGGTCAAAAACAAAAATCAGATACAAAAGATTTTCAAAAAGGTAATATCTTATCCTTTCAAAAAAAAAATAACTTTATAATTAAGAAAAATTAACACATGTAAAAGCGGATTTTCAAATTTAGAAAATAACGGACAAAACTTCCAATGCAGAGAACACAACTAATTTGGAAAGATTTTAATTCAAAATTTCTCAACAAATTCATAGTTTGCCGTTACTGATAAAATCTCACTTCTTTAAAACCATATTCAAATATTGAAACTTCGAGCAGTTTACTGAACACATCAAGCGAAGATGAAGCAATTTGACTGTTCACAATGTCACAAAGTTGTCCGGCACGTTTGCAGCATTTTTCGGGTTTATCTGGAAGAAAGCGTGGAAAAAAAATTATGAGAATGATTACAATATGAGGTAAGGAATGGTAAACATCGATAAAAAGACAGCAATAAGCCTTACAGGCATGCAATATAATCCACTCGAGATGCTTATTTGAAACAGCTAATAAGCCAGCAAATAAAATGACATCGGCCACCGAAAACTTGGCGGTGTGTGGAAATGATGCCGTTTTCAGAGCAGATATATGGCCAGCAGTCAAGTGTTTTACTATCTGAGTACTAATTGCATGCTGCAGTGCATTACTTGCTGCTTTATAATGATCCCAAGCATCCAGCATATTCATTATTATTCCCATGTGTAAATGCACCACCTAAAATCAACTTATCTGCATATTTTAAAAGAAGTTCTAGCAATTTGAAAGCTTAGTATGAATAAGCCAGTTGAATTCAACGTTCAGAAAAGGTTTAAATACACAAACTGCAAAAAATAAAACCATTTCTTCTATAACATTACCAAAAGCGCGAGAAACGAAGAAGAATGGCAGATCTTAAATAATCTAATTTGACCAATACGGTATTTATATCACAAAAAAAAGTACTCCAGTGTGAAGTAGATGAACTTCCATTACTTTTTTAGATCTTGAAAGCAAAAATTGAAACTGCCATTTTTCATAGCTTAAATATTTGAATATTTACCACGAAACGGTACCAATTAATCATTACTAAATATTGAATTCACTGAATTTATTTCTTTGAAAACATACCCATTCCTCGGTGAAAAATGTATCTACAATATTGCGCATAACAATATGATCCGAATGTAGCAACGCAGGAGAAAAGAAAAGGCAAACAGAAAGAAATGCTCGTTGATAACGTGAAGCACGAATGCCTCTTCGGGAAAGTTCATGTGGTATAAGTTCTTCCTGAAAAAGAAAAAACACTGGTCTAAGCTTCAAATTAGAAATGAATGAACTATAAATGAGATATATCATTTCAATTCATATTAACCTCCATCAAGTAGTTATTGGTGTTACAACAAGGCAGAAAAAAAATATAATCGAGAGCAGCGAGAATTTCACAACATTTGAAGGAGTGAGTCTCATTTTCACATTTAGTTAAAACTCTTCAAAGTAATAATATAGTGCAATCTCTTCCTTTATTAAAATTTGCGAAACTTAAACTTTTTCAATGTTTCTGAAATCCATTTTGTCCTACATAATTTTCAAGAAATAAAAATCTTATTTCTATGTAAAAAAAAAATCTATGCACCTCATCAGGAAACAAAACATCCGTGTGTAATATCGTAAGCACATTGCTAACAAAAGCTTTATTTAGCAGCAATCTTCTGTAAAGGAAAAAAATTAAAAAATCTCAAAAAAAAATCAAGAGAATTCATATATATATATATATATATAATGAGTTATATATATATATAACTCATGAAGATACCAAATAAAATATGAAACAAAAAAAAATCAATGTTTACAATGTTTATGAGGATCAATAAAACCATGAATTTTTGATTTATGATATCAATTATAAAACAGATAATAAAATAAAAAAGAGCTACAAGAAATACTAGAAGATTCTAATTGCTTACCCGAAAAGTTCTTCTCGGCTTGATGATGTCTTTAAAACATCAACCAGAAGATCAAATCGTTCACTGCTCGAAAGGCTAAAATCTTACATTTTTTAAATTATGAAGGCAGAAAGTCTGCATAAACCAAATGATATTCTATCCGTCCACGGTGACATTCATTTTCGTTTAACTACAGATCATTTTATTTCGGGTGCTTCGGCAATATATAAATTAATTTATACTATAAAGCAAAACGCTATCATTCCAATATTTATATAATTGCAATTTTGGTTAAATATTTCAGTTTATATGTACTTGCTTCTGTAGTGTGCAACAAACAATCTTTGCCTCACGCCATTCGTAAATTTCTCATCCAAGGCCAACAAAATGACGCCTGCAATAAAGAGTGCCTCTGCCTGCAAATTATTTATGTTTGAAAATATCTTGAAATGATGGACTTAAGCGAATTTGCTGAATTTCTCGCAGCAAAAAATGCACTCTTGCAGAGTAAAATTTAAATTATTAAGGGCAAAAGTAAAAAAAAAAAACAGTATCTGAATTATTTATGTTTAAACTACGAAAAATCTATATTATGACTTACTTCATGTTGACATAACATGAGAAAAGCTGCTGTTCGGCGTACTGAAAATGCAGTATCACTGGTTCGATTATTTTCTGAATATCTACAATAAGGTATTTATATCTTCTGCCGTACTGTAGATAACTTATTCAACTAAAACGACTAAAGGTTCATGCTAAGACCCTGAATTATCTTGTCCACAAGTTGCTCTTTGCTAATGTGCCCTCCGCGCTCACATTGAAGCTCAAAAAAAATTGCTGCTCAGTCATTGTACTGTACTATCACTGTGCTACACATCTTTTATATGGTCTGAAGGATGATAACGATAACAAACAAAAGTAAGAGGTCTAAAAATAATATTCACAAATAATAATGTTAACAATGAAAAAACAACTGCACTAACTTCCTAGTATGTTCAATTATAAGACAAATTTTCCCATTTCTTGGAAGGACAACTGTTTTTATTCTATAGGAATCATTCAAAAAATGAAATCGAAATTAAAAACTTACTCAATTAAATCAGCAAAAAAATGCGCAATAGCATCAAAAAGAGCACCGAAGCGTTTAATATGTCTTTCAAATGTGAATAAATATTCGTCTTCCAGCTGGGCTCCTTCCTTAAAAGTGCCTCATTGCAAAAGACAAAAATGAACTGAGAATTGTATTGTATGCAAGAAAACTAAAAAATATTTTGTACGAATAAGACCTCCAACATAAAAAGGTAAAGAGCCAACCTCGTTCGAATCAATATAACGGTCTATAACGGAAAGGTCGTCAAAATATGAGAAATCAACAATGAATGGCTTGAATCGACTACGAGTTGGATTTTTGAAATCATTTGGAACACATTCGGCCAATCGAAATATTTCCGCAAGAATTGCATGACCCGTTTCTATCAACTCTTTCAGCAAGTCGATTCCATGTCTGTTCCCGACATTACTCATCTAAATCAAAATGGAGACATGAAAATACTGTAAGTTTTCTCAAAAATCCAGGAAATTAAGGATGCTGTTGCATTTGTTCGTTAATTTATTAAGCAATTAAAAAATCTCATTCAAAATCCAGTAAGATTTTCGGATAAATTTACTCTAAAAAGCACTATGACAAATTCGATCATGTTAATGTATATTTGCTGGCTGATACACTGCAACCAAAAATTAAAATCCAAATAACAACACAGAACGCACTTTAAAGCATTTATTCCAATTATCTGCGATGAATATTAAATCAAAGCTTATTTTTCCAGAACAATTTGAATACAATTTTTAAATAAATCAGGGAAAACAGCTATTTCTTAACATTACTTGAAATGAGGGAGACTTTAGAAATCAATACAACGTCCTTTTCGTTCCCAATCGCCGAAGCGGGTTGGTTCCAGTCCCGCTGGCCCACCAATTTCACCGGTTATCGCATTGACGCCTGCAGTGAACACTTCCACTAATTTACACAAAAATCACTAAAGATGAATGAATAGCCGTAAACAGTTTGGTCGTTAAAATGTTCGAAAATTTAGAAAAAATCAGCAAATACCTTTATCATGTATCAAGCCTTCCAAAGAAAGGGAACCAATCGTCTTAGTCAATTCTCTTTTAATCAGGATTAGAATGGGTACCTCCGGGATGTTTTGGAAGATGTGGATCTTCATAGGGTTTTTCCTCTTTTCCAGTTTTCAGCTCATGATCCAGCTTGCCACGTGGTATCTTCTTCTGAATCTCAGCCTCCTTTTCATTCACAATACCTTTCCCAACTCTAAAAAAACGTTGCTGGTTGTAAAATGTTTGCCTAAAGCCATAACCGCGAAGCAATTGCAACATCTGAAAAATTATTTTATAACACTACAGTGAAATTGGAAATAATCAAGATGATACGGGGAACGCATACTCATGCATGCAAATTCATAAATATGTACAAAGATATTCATAACGGCTACAGATTACACATGACCAAATTACATATATACGTTTATCGGACAAGGGCTACACGTGATATACTTCCAAAAAGATATTTCAATGAATATAAGTTAAATGTGATGTTGCTAACATATAATTTAGGAACTAAAGACTGCATAAGAAAGAAACATCATTTCTACAACTCATGAGTCTTTTCAACAGGATAATCAAAGCGATATACTTGAGCGAGGTAGAGTTAATTTAAAAATTTGAAAAGCCTGCAAAAAATAATGATCAAAGAATGTAACTCATATGTACATGAGCACAGGAAGTATGAGAACATATTTATTCATTCAGTATCATTTGTAAAAAAACTTCCACAACCATTATCTTCTCGTTATGAGCTGAAATTAAAAAAGACTGATACATTATCAGTTATTTATTTAGTGAATTAAATAACAAATGTTACTGAGAGAATTGAAGAATGAACTGAAGGAAAAATCTTAGCAATACATTGCTTCCATTGCTTCTTCCATTCAACTACAACACTGAACAGCACAGAAAATTTCGTTATTTTTCAAAACATAGTCTGTGATATTTTGCAATAATTCAGTCCAAAATAACGCATCTTCAATATAGAGATCACTTGAGAAGAAAACCTAAAATAAAAGATAAACAGATTGCTTCCAATATAATCAATAATTTATAGAATCTATCATTCCTCATTATTGTACTCCTTTAAATCGAAATTAAATTTGCTTTTAAAAAAAAAAACTTTAAAAACTAATCGTTTATAATTATATTGTAGAAGTCGATAGTGTAAATCTCTTGCATTCCATCATGTACAGAATATTAGGCTTATTATAAAAAGAATAAAGTCAATCATTCATTATTTCTTTCATTTTCACTTTACCACCGATCAGTTATCTTTCCGAGTTCTCTTTAAATCATATAAGAATTATCTACGGTCTCAGTATTCTACTTCATTATTTGACTGCATTGTTTATTACAACAAATAAATACAATCCCAAGAATTCCTTCCACATGCCTCGTAATTTCAGATCACTAAGATTTCCAGTGCAGTAACACTCCTATATACCTGATATACCTTTTGTAGTTCTTTTTTTTTAAATTTTCCCGTAGATTCACAACATTAATCGGCCAATTAATTCTTTTAATCTATCTGCTGGTTAAGATAAGTGAGTAAATGATATTTATGAAGAAATTTATATTAAATCTTACGAAAGTTGGATAAAAAATTATCACTACTATATCAGTAATGAGAAATACCTGCTTGTTGGGGAACAGCTTAGTGAGTTTAATAGCAAAATTATCTGCTAAATAATTTGGTTTTGATGATGCAATCAGATTCATTGCTCGGAAATTCTGTGCAAAATTTAAGACATCTAAGCGATTTCCGTTGCCTACCCATATGAAAACACATCCATTCATAACAATACTGCTGCAACCAATCGAATGCTTCGCAACAGTAAATTCAGTCTGATGAAAAGACATGCTAACCAACCTTAAACAATATCAGACTATTTTTAAAAAATTTCAACTAAATTTTCTGAAAAAAAAACCAGTACCGATATACCACTTTAGTGATTTCACAAAAAACATAATTCACCTATTAAGAAAAACAATTTCTGTTAAGCGATACGCGGTAGCACTATTTTTTCAGCTACAACGAAACATAAATAAACATGTCGAGGATCAATAATTTCAGTGATAATTCCTCCCACTTTTCACAAGCTTCAATAATTAGATGCATTATCTGGAATACTAAAACTATAATAACTGAAATAAATTTAAATAAGATACTGCTTAAGCAAATACTCCATTCCTACAATGCTTGATACATTTTTTAATGATAGATTCTTTAATAACAGAAATAATCGAATATTCGCCAACAAGTATCAAATCACCCATGAAAGAATAAGCAACAATTTATTAAGCAGAATTGAAGTTTATCCTAAAAATAAAAAATTTTCACAATACAAGGTGAAATAAACCAATCTAGATCTAAGAAAAACCAAGAAACTAACAGAACAGATAATAAATAAAAGAAATTTTTACAATAGCACTTACACATATTAAAAGTAATAACTTTAGTTTCAATTCTGAAAATTACAAAAGTTACGAAGAGTAACTTTGACAATTAACATAGAAACAGAAAGATAAACCAACAAATCAAGCAATAATACCACAGTAGTCAAATGGAGAGTACTTTATAAGTAACTACCGAGTAAGTGTGCAGAAAATTGTATCGCAGATAAAATCGAAGCAATTAAAAAGACTTGTAATTTGTTAAACAGAATCAAATTTCATCCTAAAAATAAAAAATTCTCACAACATAGGACGAAATAAACCAATCTAGATCTAAGAAAAAACCAAAAAGTTAAAAGAATAGACAATAAATGAAAGAAATTTTTCACATTAGCACTTCCATATACTAAAATTAATAACTTTGGTTTATTACTTTGGTTTCAGTGTGAAAAAAGTTTTAAGAAAAATATCTAGGAAAAATAGCCAACAAAAGATTGATAAATTGCAAAATATTTGTCAAAAAAAGGATAAAAATTATCTGGACATTTAATCTCAATAAATAAAAAAATATACATATATTTTTAATGTGCTGATGTTTTCCAAAATTCAGCAAAAATTGAAAAATAACTGCCTTATATAAGAGATTATTTTTTGGCTTTCTTATCATCCAAATCAGTCATGTTTCCAACTCAACAAACGCTATCGCAATTCGTCTTTATACCTCCAACCTTCGCCATCTTTAACAAACAGAATAGGATGATAAGCGATTCCTTGATCCTAAAATATCTTTGCAGTAAATAATTCTGAAAAGATTATTTCGATTTATAATCTACAGAGAAAAAAAAAAAACTTTAATTACAATATGCTCATGAATACCTGTCGTACTTTAGCTTCCTCGCGCTGCTTTTGCTCAATCCATCTTTTTGCATTAGTAGCAAGTTGTATGTTATTTTTTTTCAAGGCAACTGTAACATGCCTCCATAAACGACGCGATTCTCTATCACCTTGCCTTGCTACAGGTTCGCATTCCTTAAAATTAAAATACTTGAAGGCGCTGCAGAAGACCTCAAAATTTTGTGAAAAAGTACCCAAATAAAATACTTAAACTTTTGTTTTATCTAGGATTTCAGAATAAAATTATTCTTCAAAAAAAAAAAAAAAAAAAAAAAAAGATTTCTTTTCAGAACGAATTTCCTAAAAATTTTTTTTTAAATAATGCTTTTTGGAACTATTTTAAAAAAAACAAACCTTTTTTATCTCAGGATAATGTTTAACATCAACAAATATATATTCGTTACCGTTCAGAGGTTTCGCAATTATCACACCATTCCATTCCCCCTTTATTATAAGAACAGGTTTTTTAAAACCCGAACGATAGACATTTCCGTTTATACGATGTGCCTTCCCACCGAAAAAAGGTTTCGTTAGAAAATCAATTTCAGCTGAATATCCCGTTTTCACGCAATTAACTGTGACCTGAAATGATGTCATCGCTACAAGACAATGGATCAAACACGAAATGAACTATGGTTATTTCAAATTAATGAATACTTGTTCGTGTCCAAAGACTTACTTTCCCACCGAGTTCGATCCACGGAGTGCTCATAATTGAACGCCCATAGCCATTTGGGAACGTCAAAACATACTCTTCATCGTGATCGTGTAACTTTACTGTTCCCCAACCAATGTTAGTGACTCCTTAAAGTCTGTTAATTACCGCTAGTAAGATTAAATCATTCTATATGCTATTCAAAATTCCATGGAAAGATGAGAATAAATTATATCAATATTTCATTTACGGAAGTAATTTCCGCAAAAAACAGTCAAAATTGTAAACACTAATCCTACGTAATAGCCGAAATTTGAAATAAATTTCAAAAATTACCAATAGAAAGACCCAAGAACGATGACTTTGTCCAGATATGTCCTGTAAATGAAACCCGTTTATCCGGATGTTCGGCATAGAAAGCTGAGACAGGTGGGTGATGACTGACCTGCTCCGCGATGAAGGTCAAGTCATTTCTGTCAGAACCAGGAAAAGGACCGCGTGTGGTGAGCTGTTTAGTTCGTTTCATGCCAGGTATTTTCCATCGACCTACAAAAACAAAGCTATTTTTTCTTTATTAAACGCAATGATTCTTTGCATGCAGCTGTAAAAGCTTTAAAACGACAAAATAAAACCACTAACAACGAAAAGTTTCTCCAAGAATAGGATTATACGGCTTTTTAGCTACACCACTTTTACGAGCGGCATAAAAAGCTCCCATGTAGTAGCGGACCACAGAAATGAAGCGTTCTTCCGGTGATGAAACATCAGCACAACTAACGAAACTGTCCGGGTGTGCAAAAAAATCCGAGTACATTTCCAGAAGTGAACGACGTTCGAGAATAAATGTTGGCAATGTCACTTTGGTTAAATCCATTCCAACACTTACCTGAAATTTATTTGCTCATTTCAAACAGCTACAGCAGTCTTACGATAGGAAATCCTATCTGCAGGAAAAAAACAGTTGAATTCAAAGTATGTTGCAGCTTTCAGGAAGTGCTAGTGTGATCCCGTGATATGAAAAGTGCTTACTAAACCAGTCCCAAATATGCAGACATCATATTCAAATAAGACGACAAAATACCTTACTAGTCATGGTAATTATTAATTGCGGGTGAGCAAGTAAAGTTACCACTACCATGGAATACGGAATACCTGATTGAAAGTTGTACACAAAATCAAGAGGAATTATATGTTTTATTTTTGTATTATAGAATTATATATTAAATTATACTTTTTTTCCGACATCTCTGATACACTTACTCAGAAGTGAACAAAATCCTCAAAATAAATGAGCAATTCTCACATACAGTCGAATATATCTCTATATCAAAAAATCACCTGTGAAAGAAGGTGCATAAGCACAGAACCATGCTGCTGCTGCACATTACCAACATCAAGTTCCTCTGCATCATCGTAAGCCGCGTCAAAATCTTCATTCGCATCCCCAAAATCTGGTTCCTGGACGGACTTTTTTCTTGACAGGGAACTTTTCTTATTGGAATCACATTTATGCCCAGGATTTTTTTTATATTCAGAATTATCAACGCCATTTGAATTACTATCACTTGGCGATGTCTTGTCATCATCGCTTGGAGTTTCGGCATCGAAAAATTCATCCTCACTACTTGAATATGACAGTGGAGGAACTATAACTTTCGCCTGAAAACTGATGCAAAAAACAGAATTACATTTTGTTAGATCCAAAAGAATTAATTTAGCTTGAGAAGAAAAACAGCGCTTAAAATATTACCTCGAAAGTTCAAAGCTGTGTAGAAATTCTTAACCTAGTAAAATCAATAACAAATATAATCAGATCCACTAATGTGATAGCCTGCACTTAACTTCCGAACATTTCCTGAGCCATTAAAGCCATCTGCTACCTCATTACGTTTTTTCTTTTTATCGTATTTAGAGTGCAAGAGAAATCTACTGAGATTCAATCAGTACCTCCGAATGACGATACAGAGCATGAAGAAAATAATAAGACGAATTCTAATATTGGCATTAAGAGTTACATGTGCTGAAGAATAAATTATGTAATCTTTAAGTAAAATATTAACCTGACAACTCTCGGACTCTTCATCATCCACATTTAGTGAAGCACCTTCTAAATGACTCCTAGCCATTTGCAGCAATATTACTGCATGCTTCACCGTGTCTAACAAGCGACTTGCCGATTTAACCAAATCATCGATTGTTTTTTTTATTTCACTGTTTGCTGATGCGGATAATCCTTCCAATTCTCGCACCTACAGTATTTAATGTGGTCGAAATTTTTACTTGCATTTAGATGCAATTATTCCTACCATGAATTACTTATCGAAAACGGTTTAAAGGAAAAAAATCAACAGTACAAAACATTGTCAGCTACATAACTTTTACTATGTACAGTGCCACTACCATTCTTAAAAACTAGTACTCACCACAAGTGCTTGTTACTTGAATCAATCCCCAAAATTTCCAAAGAACATGGCGATACCTCATTGATCATATCTTGCAAATGTTTGTCCGCTTCTACAGCTTTTGCCTTGAGAACTGCTGGTGAATTCGATGAACTTATACGATAATAACCACTTTGCTCATGGATGACAGCTTCTAAAGCACGAATCCAGTTGTTGCGTTCAACTTCATCTCGACCCTAAAATACAGGTGCTGCCTTTATCTGTCAAACAACTTGTACTTGTAAAAATTTTTATGAATTTTAGATTGTAATGAAAAATCAATTTTTACAAAAGTTTAATTAACAATAATACATCGACATCATTTTCCTTGATAAAATTCATGCCATCGCTAAGAAGTTTTTTGTTGGACAATCAGTTTTACAATAATTTTTACAGCTCTGCATCTCAAATTTACAACCCTCTTTAACTTAACACATATCATGGATGTAAAATACCTGTAAATGAAAGGTCTTGCCATCAACAGTAACGGTAAACAAGGAATTATTTTCACCGTCAATACCGATGACAGCACCACGAAGACGTATGCAACCACGTTGTTGTCTTTTCATCATTTTCTCCCTAGAGGTGTAGTAATGAAGGGCATCATTCCTTAAAACGAACCATCTGTATTGCCATCCATGGACGACATTTGTCCACTTTGACAATGGACCTTCCATCTGCAATGAAGACTGATTCAGCTGAAATATCTAGCGAAATCATATCACATCGACATAAAAAGAAATATTTAGGAAAATTTTTTTTTGCAAAGTTATACTAGCAACTGAAGTCAATGTGAAGATCAATAACTGATATCCAAAACAATAAGCAATGAATTCATATTCCACAGACAAATATGTAAATATTTTAGAACAAGAAACTATTAAATAGAAATGAAATATATACAAATTCACCTACAATCCACGGAAATATGTAAATTTTTATTTTTCTATTTTCTAATTAAACAAGTTCATCTTTAGTGTATGAATACTGTAAAGTGAATCGAAGGAAAGAGTTGTGAAGTTTAGCTGCTTCCAAGTTGTGCAGAACATAAGTCCACAGAAATTTGCAAATTAATAAGACGAGAATTTACATTTTTAATTCCGAAAGTTAAAAAAAAAATGAAATAACAGCTCTTCCTTGAATCTCAGATCGCAGTTTATCAGTAGAAAATGCAATTACAGTACCATTATATTTCAAATTCCATCCCTATCCATGTGATCCCATAAAGAAAATGGAATTTTTACAAACAAAATTAGCAACTTCTGAAATCTAACTGACATCCAATTAAAAATTCAAAGAGTGATATTCATAAATGATGACGGTATGCGTTCAAAAAGTTAAAAAACTATAAATGACTATTTAAATATTTATTTGAATCTATTAAATATTTAATAGTATCTATTTAAACCAGAGTCTTTTTTTTGCAATTAGAACTTTTTTTTGAGCGAATTTCACTACAATAGGGAATAGCTAAGTTACAGAATATCCAAATAGTTAAATGACAATAAGTCAAAGCAACAACGAAAAGCTCAATTAGCAGCAATTATTTAAATAAAATAGTGTGGATTATGAATGGATTAGATAAAATAATGAAATTGACAAGAACTAAAATGAACAGAATTTGTTCATCTCACACAGTTATATCGTAAACTTTTGATATTATCTATCGTAATTTGATTTGTTAGACAATTTTAATCGTTGCAACACCTAAATCACAATGTTTAGAAAATCTAAATTGCAGGATTTTCGAAGGGCAATTCTACATCATATACTCTTCATTTCATAATTCTTCAATTATTGCAGTTTAAAACAATGCAAATTACTTAATAACATGGACAAAGATGCTTGAGTTCATTTCATAAAAATTTCTTGGGAAAATTTTAGGAGTTCAATTGGACGATGAAATCATTTCGTTTGCATAGGTAAATGGACTGAAAAGAAGTTTACTGATAGATGGAACATAAATTCTCTTACAAGGCATTTCGCAGAATTTGTATTCTTAATTAAATAGAAACGATATTAAGAAAACGAATCGAAGCGCGCTATCTCATCTTGTTTGTGTGAAGAACAAATGTTGAAATGAGTTCAACTGAATCGAATAATATTGAAAGGAATTGAATTGAATCGAATAGTATTGAAAGGAACTGAATTGAATTGTATCGAATCTAACTGATCAATGTATGGTATAATAAAGACATATACCGTTGGAATGAGTTCAACTGGATCGAATAGTATTGAAAGGAATTGAATTAAATTGTATCGAATCTAACTGATCAATGCATGGTATGAGATTTTTAATATAATTTAATAAAGATTTCTAATATAATTTCTAATATATTTAATTGTAACTTTGCTAAGAAGAAGAAAAAAGAAATAATATGAAAAAGTGCTTTATGTGAACAGTTATTCACATAAGTTTAATAAATTACCACTATACATCTGTTCACCACCTGTCAATTAATATGATAAAATTTCACGCGACGTGGACGAACATACCTCTTTTCTGCCGATAATTTCACGGACTATATTAGAGTTCAGGTGTGAAATTTTGTTTCCACTAGCCAATAATCTTTCATTCGTTAGTTTATTGCTACAACTTAATGGTCAATAAATTGTCATAAATTTTAACTTTCTTTGCTTCTTTCAAACTTTTCAAGATTAGAATGGCTGTTTTTGTTTTTTTTTCTGATTTTTTTCTAAATAATTTCGAAAATTTAAATTATTCCCTTAAATATCATTCGTTTTGTTATTTTTTTTTTTTTTTGGGTTACACAGTAGCAATAGAAAACCTTTCATGTTTATAATATCATTAAATTTTCTCTAAATTAGCTTGACAATTATAGCATAAATCAGTGGTCAATAATAAGTATCTATTTTTATGATCTTTTTCTTTTCACTGTGTTACTTGTTATTCAAAATGATTTAAGATATTTTATTTGCAACATTTAAATTTAAAAGCATATAATATGGTGGTAGTAAAATACTCTCCTACTGTTATTACATTCTTTTGTTACATTTTTTAAATTTCATTATAATTTCATATTTCATTGTTAACATTGTTGTAGCATCACGTAACATGTTGTTGTAGCATCACGTAAACGTGTACTAATGGGTTTTCAAGAAATTTCGCTATAAAATGATTTATTCGGTAGAAGATTATTTCCATTTTTTTCTTCTAATTAATTATCGATTGTCAGAAAAAAAGGAGTATTTCCAGAAGAATGCACAATGTATTCATTTCATTTGGTGATTTGAAATATTTTAGTTTTTAATTTTTTTTCATTGCTTGGAATAACAAACAAGCAGTTCGTTTCTTTTCACAAAACTAAACACTGTTTAATTTTTTAGCCTGGAAGAATGATGAATGCTTCCTAGGAAAATGTAATTTCTCTCTCTCTCTCTCTCCATCTCTGTCTCTCTCTTGCTGTTTTTCTCTTTCCTTTTCAGTATAATATGTATGTTTTTATGAATTTCATTTTCTTTTGCTATGTTTTTGATGAAAATAATAGAAAAGAAAAAGGTAGATTAGAAAGAAACTTTCTAACTGAACTTTGAACTCCACTATTTCATTTCTTGTTTTGGATGAGAAGAAGTACTGCGTTTTTCTATACTCAAAATAATTTTTTAATAAACCTTTTTTATTTATGTTTTATTTTTGAGGAAATTCCTTAAATTATGCCTTACATATATGTTAGCTTGTAGTATGCTATATGTATGTTAAATGGAACACAAATTTTAAAAACAAGCTGAACTTTATTTAGAAAAAAATGCATGTTTGATTGAAATTATTCAAGTTTTCTTGGATTTCCTTTGACGAAATATTATTTTGCTTAATTTCAAAGATAAAAAAATAATATTTTAGATGTCAAGAATAGTATTTTGTTGAGATGATTCAAAAAATTCAACGGAATTTATGGCGACAAGCGCGCCGTAAAATGCGACCCTCACGAGCCTATGCTGATGCACAACTTCGGTCGAATGAACGGCGCTGTATCATTGAAGATGAAATTATCGCTCGAATTGATATCGCACATTTACCTGCTAATCGTCCAACGGAGGATTATTATGCAGCTGCAAAATGTCTTTCATCGAAAGCATTCTTGTTTGGTAATTTCTTTGAAATCTTTTTGAAATGCAAAAAGTTCGAGAAATCAATGAGAAAAAATAGTACAGAAAATGAATGTCTGTTACTGATTTCGAATCGAATAAAGAACTGAATTAAGTGAAAGGCTTTTTCTGAAAAAAAGGATTTTTGCAACTTTCATTTAATCACTCGGAAATTATCATTATAAATTTTATTTTATAAATAGGCAATCCTTCAGTGAGTTTAGTTTGAATTCGGTAAATCTAGAATTTATGTCGAACTTTTTAGGTGTATTCGATGGACATGGTGGTGATGCATGCAGCCATTATATTTCGACACGGCTATTTGATTACATATCTGCTTCTATGTTGCAACAACATTCTGTCACTGATTTACCCATTAAAGATAGATTACATTGGTTTTTCACAAATGGCGATTTACTCGATGAAATATATAGGTTCGAAACTTCCCTTAGTTATTTCTTTTCACTTTCTTTCTTGTTCCTTTTAAACCGCCATTACTTTTGAATTTGACGGTTTTTGCGATATAAATTGCTGGGAGCGAATTTGGAAAACATTTAGATTTTGAAACCATTTTTAGTCTTCCCGATTGAGAGGTAGAATTTTTAATGTATGGAAGAAATATTTCGGTGAAAGAAAAATTTTGCTGTTTTAGAGAAAATCATTTAAAAAACATCGAAAATTTTCGCAAAGAAGCATTGGATGACTCGGAAATAACAACAATAAGAAAGGCTCTAGAATTCTCTTTTTCTGCATGTGACAATGACTTATCCGCTAATGCAATGAATGAAAGATATAGTGAGTTGTCAAAGTGAGTTAAATTTTAAATCTTTCAATTCGACTGGATTCATTGAAAAGGTTTCATGTGTTTTTTGCATCGTGTGATGATAAACATTAGGGTGATGGCTGTAGTATATGTTTGCAACTAAAGTTTTTTTGGAAATGAAACTTAAATGATTTCGAAATTTTGTTTTACAATTTATGAAATAGAATGAAGTTTCAAGAAATGTTCAGTTTAATTTTGAAAATTCTTCGAAGAGAATTATTAAAGGCAATATGCTAAAATCGTGATGGCAGGCTCCTGTGCAGTTGTAGCTCACATTCATGGTGTAAATTTGCATGTGGCAAATGTGGGTGATAGTACCGCAGTGCTGGGGTTGCACAACCAAGGTGTTATCTCAGCCATGCCACTTTCGAAGTCGCACTGTGTTGATAATATTGATGAGGTTAGCCGCTTCTGTTTTTTGCTGCCTCCAATTTAAAACTTGACGGGATCAAAAGAACTGTTTTAATAGAATTTCTAAAAAAGATGAGAATTTTTATTCTACCAAAAATGGTTCCAAGACTTAGAAGTGAAAGTTCGACTTGTAGTTCTAGTCAACTAACCTGATCACATTCTTTTTTTTAACACATCCTTTTTGCTAGATAAATCTTTTGGCATATAATAAATCATCATAACTCACTTTAAATATAAGTAATTCAGTTTATTATACTTCATTTATTCGCTTACAGGATATTCCATTTTTAGGTACATCGAATTCGAGACGCTCATCCACCAAGTGAAACAAACAATGTAATAGTCGCTGGTCGGCTTTTTGGTGAACTATGTCCTTTCAGAGCATTTGGTGATGTTAGATACAAATGGTCAACTAAGTTGCAAAAAGAGATACTTGGTGCCAAGAGTCATTCTCTGCCATATGGAATGGACTCACCACCGTATCTTACCTCTGTGCCAGAAGTAAATATAGCACATGAATTCATGTTATGTAATAAGCAAAAGACAAGGAAAATATCTCTACATTATGTAACTTTTACCAGCGAATTATTTAAAGTAAGATTTGAACCATCGAAAATGTAAATTCCTTTTTCCTCAGATATTCCTGATTTTACAGGTATTGTATCATAAATTGACTCCTAATGATCACTTTATGGTGCTTGCTACGGATGGTCTTTGGGAATGCCTTGATCCTCACACAGTGGTGCAGCTAGTATTTGATCATACTCTGCGTATGCAACCATATACATCTTTGGCAGGAATTACATTGGCTCAGGTGCTCAAATTTCATTTACTTCACGTATTATTTTTTTTTACCTAAATATTGAATTTGCTGAGTTACTCATGTCTTTCCGGATTGCTGTTTCCCCGATTGAATGAGATTAAAAGTGATGGACTTTGTAGAATATATTGTTAGATTATATGTTGATGGTTTAATTCGAATAATATCCTTAAGTAATTTCATTCTGGGTAACAGTCGCATGGAACAAGTAAGAAACCGTTGGATGAAAACAGCGCTACTCATTTACTTCGACATGCTTTGGGTGGCCAAGGCGAAATTTCGACTCAGTATTTGCGACTGTTCGAAATGCTGCAGTTACCATCTAATGTAGCACGTAGATATAGAGATGATATCACTATTATTGTTATACATTTCAACCAAAAATACCTTGATCTTCCGGAAACTCCTGAAGATTCAGAGATCTAATATAGAACTTCATAATTTAGATGGAAATATATACTTAAGGTTGATTTCATTCTTTACTTTGATTGGTATTTCTTTCCAAAGTTTTGTTTATCAGCTCAGCTGTCGTTCTACTGCACTTTGAAACTTTTTTCGCTTTAATTGCGGTATTGGTGTAAATCAAACGGTTTTGTTTTTATTTTCTTATGATAAACTGCTATTTGTTTGATGAAAGTATGACAAAGTGATATTTTCCCATTGTTGCAGCAAATGAACTTCACATAAACCTCTTCTACTTTGAAATTTACAAAGTTTCTAATTCATTTGAAATTTACAAAATTTTTTTAAGTCATAAAATTCTAAAACTGTAATGTCTTCAGTTTACAGAATGTTATGCCTTTGACTTCACGTCTTTCTTCTTTATGTTCTCCGTAAATATATGAGTTTATACATGGGTTTTTTCAGTGTCTCTACTTCTGTGTCCTTTTTTATAGTGACGGTGATACTATAAGAATGAAAGTAATTGCTCTTTTTTTTCGAACCACCATAATTGTTTGAACTATTTACACTGTATACATTGTAATTGTGCTATTCATTTTCACTTCACTTATATCTTTACTATGCCAACAAAATCATTAAAGAATGATTTTAAAGGATCGGAGAAAGAAGTCAGGTAATCATAGTGTTCGATATTTTAACCGATTTCGGTGTTTTTTTCATGCTTTTTAATTATTTCAAGTTATAACTTTAACATCACTTTCATGTATGCTCTTGACGTCCGCTTAATTTATATGTTGACTTTAATTTTTCCTTAATTGTGCATTATTTCAAATTTTGAGTCATTTTGCAGACATTGTTCATTTTTATAAATTTTATTAATCATGCACTCATTTCTTTATTCTGCTGCAAACAGTACGTTGAGAGCATTGATCTTGTTATTAAAAAACATATTTGCAAATTAGAAAGAGTCTGTTACATCAAATTTCAAAACTGAGAGTCATGAAGAAAGCGCGTACAAGGGCTAAATGTAATATCCAGAGCTGGAATAATTTAGCCTTAATTATTTTGTTGATTAGAGTTCAGGTCTTGCCTCGTGACCTCCTTTTTCATATTGTCGTTCTGCAATGAAAATCTGGAAATTAATTATGCTACCTCTGCCACACATATAGCGATGTAGTTGGATGGTTTTAATTAGAAATTTTAGAAATCAAAGAATTTTGAAGAATAAATCAGAAGAACAAACATTTTAGGATGGTACCTGTTGAATAAGCTCTTGTTGAATGCTAGCATCTGCTAATGAAGCGAGGTAGACAAGATTTCGATGTAAAAGTTGCTGGTATTGTAGAGCATCATTTGCTCTGAAACGAAAAAGATTCTTACTAATAAATCCTTCCAGTAACTTTAGATTTGTCTTCTGTCTCCAATAACCTTACTATTAATGCACGAATGATCGGTAAGCATTACTGAATAAATAATCAAAGATAGAGAAGAACTACGAACGATCCTCATGGATTTACGAAATGCCTCCCTAAAATACTTTCCTAATTTGCTAAATAAATTAGAATGACCAAAACATCTGCCTGATTTGCAACAAAATTATCATTAGCATCAGCTTTATCAAATATCCTAGTCTTCAACACATATTTATCAGAGTCAATAACTTTATGAAGAGAAATGTTAAAGAGATTAATCTTTTAAGATCTTGACCAAACCTTCCCATGTTCTGATATCGTACGATAACTCTAATCAGTTGACCATTCTCATCCAACATTTTCTGAATTGTAGCTTTGTCCGGTCTCGCTCCAATCTGTGCGCTTCCCGCAAATGCTAATGACATTTTCCCTATAGTCATTCTCTTGAAATAAAAAAGTCGCTGAACTGTATTTATGAGTAATGTTTCAGTTTAAATAACGAAAATTTTGGAAGCTATTATATTCTACTAATTCCATTCCTTACAAACTTTTTCTTCGGCTAATTCTTAAAATCAATTTCAAAAGATGGCACATCGCTAGTATCTTCCAAAATATTTAAATGTATTTTTATCATTTATCATTGATGACAGTTTATATTTTACTAGTATACTGACGGGGATGTCAAAGCGCAAAATAGCAAACTAAATTTATATCACAAACCCATCTTTCATCTAACTAATCCAATTAACTGTTAACTATTTATACACCAAATTTTGGTTTAATTCGATCTCTTTTTTTTCTATTTTAAACTGACAACTGGAATAATAAATTCTGGTTTAATAACCATAGTCAACATATAAATGCGGCGAAATTAAACATAATGAAAGCTTTATTTGTACAGAATATTTCAGAAGCGAGTGTTAAGTTGCATTTCTTTAAAATATATTTTAAAACTAAAACCAGCGTCCTTTCGAATTAAATGGGCCCAAGAACGATCGTTCTTTTATAATCAATCCGCGAAAGTCTGCCGTAATTTAACATGACATTACTAATACAAATCATATGCATTGTTTAAATGTTGACACGATAGGAAAGATACTAACTTGACTATTAGCAGCGCAGAAACTATAATATCATCAGTTTAGAAAAATCAGAAAGCACCAAGAATGAAATATAGCAATAAAGATCCAATGGTTTGATGTAATCGAACTTGACCCGATCTATAAGTGACTGTCGTGTACATATTACTTACTAGTAACTCTCGTTCGTTTATTCCATGAAAAATTTTCTGCATAACTTTTCGGCTTAATTATTCGTTCATTTGGTTCGATCACTTCATAATTTAAACTGTTCTTTTCACAGTATCTAATAGCATCTTCCTTTGATGCAAAATCCATAGCCATAGAGATATTACTTAATGGATCACCCCTGCAATCAAGTATTTATTATTCATGATTTAATATTCATAATTGCTTTTTCAATAAGCCCTTAACCTGTTATCAATAATATGTGAAAGGAATCTTTTAGTACTCCAGAACAATGAAAAAAGCTTAGCCTATCAAACTACATATTTCGCTACAAGATTATCATTAATTTTAACCCTTCTGTATAAATAATAATAAATGGTTTCAGATTTAGAGATAAGACAAAATTTTGCACAATCTACTGATTTTTCATATTTTACCAAAAATTTTTTAATTTTATGAAATCTCTATTGTCTCCATTAAAATCTCATCCTAAATCATTAATAACCTAAGGGTGCAAAGCTTACATGGCTGCATGCAAAACCATAAAACCATAAAGTCATAAATTCAATCATGAAATTTGAATCACAATTCCTTGCAATACGAGGAAAAAATTCACAGTAGTAATTAAGTTTAAGAGAAAATCTCATCTCACCATTTGAGGAGGCAAGAAGACTTTTGCAAGATTAAAATGCTATAACAACAATAATAATTCAATAATATTACTTACGTGCTAGACCAGCCAATCAATGAATTCTCCCATCTTTCCCGATTATCCAGCTCAATTTTCCACGTTTTGGTGCATGCCCAGCCTGACTGAGTAGCCGTACGTGCCGGTCGATATATACGTACTCGACGACTGCGTAAAAAATCCAGAGGTACACCAGCAAGATCGGCTGCTTCCTATAATAATCTTCAGTTCATAACTTCCTCTATATCACTGATATTACTTCCTACTCGCAGAAACCAAATCTCGTGATCAGAATTCGCTTTTATTATGCTCCTATTCTACAGTACTTTGACCTAGAAATAAACAAACCTCTCGCATTTTATCCGAAACTTCAATCTTTGTTGGTACATGTGATGAGTTCAGGCCATCAGTCGATTTTCGGATAACTGTTGAAATCGAATAATGAACACGTGAACCAGAAGCAATATTTACAAAGCAACGAATTCCAGATGCACACATGTTAACTGTACGTGTGGATAACATTTCCGTATGAAAACTACAACATATATTACGAAACAATAATACATCAATAATTTGTATAACCTTATAGTTAGAAAATGCACTAAATGATCCATCTTTCCTGATAAACTGAGAGAGTTATAAAAAAATTATGCAAACAGGTGCACGATGAACTTAATTATATATGCACTGGACACACAAGATTTAAATGAAGCTGTATCTTTAGCTAATGCTTCACGTAGTAAGATTGGTATGGTGAAACTTGGATTAGAATTTCTTGTTGCTCATGGTCCTTCTGAAGTCAGAGAGTTGCTTCTTATCTTACTCATGGTCCTTTTCTGGAGTGAGAGAGTTGCTTCTTATCTTGCTCATGGTCCTTCTGGAGTGAGAGAAGTTACTGCTTATCTTGCTCATGGTCCTAGTAGAGAGAGAGAAGTTGCTTCTTATCTTGCTCATGGTTCTTCTAGAGAGAGAGAAGTTACTTCTTATCTTGCTCATGGTCCTTCTGGAGTGAAAGAAGTTACTGCTTATCTTGCTCATGGTCCTAGTAGAGAGAGAGAGAAGTTGCTTCTTATCTTGCTCATGGTCCTTCTGGAGTGAAAGAAGTTACTGCTTATCTTGCTCATGGTCCTTCTGGAGCGAGAGAAGTTGCTTCTTATTTTTTTATCTATTTACATCTTATCCATTCATTCATCCTATCCATTTACAACATATGCCTTCTGATATCTCCTACAGAAATTTAGAAAAGTTGTAGTACCAATACCAACTTATTTCCAAGGTTAAAGTAAATGACCATTTGCTGATCTTTTCCAAAAAAGTTGAACCATCGCTACAAACTTAGAATCCTTATTTTCCCGCACAATTTTCTACCTCTAGCCTTCCTACTCCTCCCATCGATCATCCTGCAATTAAACTGAAACTACTGTTATACTATATTTAACGGGTTAATGTGCGGCTCATTAGATCTCGACTAAGTTACTGTTCTCTATGTCGTTTATTTAAATTAGTTCAATTAAAATCTTTAATTTTCATGGATATAATTTTCAGAATAGTAAACGATTGATTAAACTTTCAAGTACAGTGAGAAACAAGAAAACATGGTATGTTACTATTTATTGATAAATATTACTTACTGATAAATATTGATAAATATTAAATAAAGTAAGAGAATAAATTACATTGTGTTATTTAAATGTTAACTTCTTTTGCATTATTTTTTTAATATTTTTGAATCGAAATGATTTATTTGATTCATTTATTTTAATGATTCATTCATTCAGACTTATCACATATATGTGCATCAATTACCTTTTGAATTGTTTTAGGGTAAAATCAATAAAACTCAGAAATTTGCTACGAGGCTGGCAAAAATGATCAAACCAACAGATTCTCGAATGTTTGTCTATTTAACTGTTTAAAAAATTGCTTTTGTTACATGATTTTATAAATCAAAATTGTTATTTTGGTGTAAGAATTACTGGGTCGCATAAGCTTAATAATAATTCATTACACTGAAACATGTTTCTGGAATCTTTATCTCTGAATATTGGATATAAGTTAGGCTGCTATCACTGTAATGGAACAGAAGATAGGCGCTTCCAAACCATGATTGGATATTTAATTACATATACGGTAACCGAAAAAAGGCTAGCGAATATTAAGTGATTCAAGTCAATAATGATTAATTGGAGGTAAATATAGTAGTTTGTTTTCTAGTGAACTTGCTGTCGATTGGATTCAATCCAGTAATGCTGAGAGAATTTTATAGATAACTGAAGCTCTGTCCTTTAGATAGGTTAAGAGTAGCTCATTGTTAAGATCATAATTCCCAGCATGATATGCATGCTTGTTAATGTTAGGAAGAAATGATTTAACAAAGTAGTTGTAAATGGTTACTTATTTTCAGTAAAGAAAGTGATCGTATTATCAAGAAGAAAAATAAGGACGACAAGCAGGCGTTGAAAATTGTGGAAGTGTACGTTATGCTTTCTTTTTTTTAATTTTCATTTTCCAGTTTTTCGCACTTTATTTTTAATTTATTCATGTCTGTTCCGTAATTTCTAGGCCTCAAGTATCAACAGCAATGTTCTTAAAATACAACACTCAACTTGGACCACCATATCATATAATTATCGACACGAATTTCGTCAATTTCTCTATTAAATATAGGATTGATATTATGCAAGGATTTATGGATTGTTTATATGCAAAAAGTTTGTTACATAGTAAAATTACATTTCCCGAAGTAATTTCTCGGAAGCTAAAAGTTTGATTCACATTTTTAATAGCTTGGATTTGCAGCCATACCATACGTAACGGACTGTGTTTTGGGCGAACTGGAAAAGCTTGGACAACGATGCAAAGTTGCGCTTAAAATTATTAAGGATAATAGATTCAAACGTTTGTCATGCTCTCATAAAGGAATTTATGCCGATGACTGCATAGTGCAAAGGGTTACGCAGGTATGTTTAATATTTCCTTTTTTCCATCAGTAACAGGAAATATTCTTCAGACAACAAGAGAAGCGCAGAAATCGCAGATTTATATTTCTGTTTTATAATTTTTTGATCATTAACAGAAATGGAAAATCATTGTTCCTATCAAATTCGTCCAAAATCTGCTATGCTGTTATGATGCATACCGAGAATATCATATAAAAAATGTTTGCAAATTTAAGTAATCAGTAATTCCCGGAAAAAGAAATTTTGCTGAAAATTGTTTCTACCAAAGTCTGTATCTTTCTAATTTCATATTCAATGTTTGTCTTTATTTTAGCATAAATGTTATATCGTTGCCACCTGTGACAAGGATTTGAAACGACGGATTCGTAAGATTCCAGGTGTTCCCATTCTATATATTAGACAACATCGATTCTCAATAGAACGTATGCCTGATGCATACGGCGCTCCCGTGAACTAATATCTCGTGATTTCGCAATATTCTGAGTGAAAGAAGTTACTATCTGTTGCTAGAAAATTTGGTGAAAGTATACTGCAAACTGCACAGCAAGTATTACTCCTATTAGAGAGTAATATTACTGAAATTGTTCAATTTTAATATACTCTGTTTCCAATGTTACTGTATTCCTGGGCTCTTGATTCCTTCTTCACTCAGACCAATTCTTACCACATTTCTTGTCATATTTTGTGCTAAATAAAAAATGCTATATCAAGAGACAGTTACAACTCTTTCTTCATGAATAGAGTAAAATATAAAAATTTTAAATTAATAAAGAGTGACAAAAATATTTTAAAAGCAAGAAAAAAACATGACCAGACAGTACAATATTTAATACTAATAAGTTATATTATTAAGTAACAAAGACTTCAGCTTTACAGTCAAGCTTATATATCGTTGCCATAATACATATTATGCATATAATCCGAGTCGATAAACTTGCGTAGCAAGGAATGAATGAAGAATAAAGACGACTGGTTTTGGTGATGAAAGCAGGTCTATTTCCTGAAAAGTAGTCGACTAATGTTTGCGATTTCATTTTTACCCAGGGTTTGAACTACCACCACTATAATTTGTTTTATATTTCGAAAATATGAGATATGTACCTGTTCGCCGGAAGGTGGACCAAAATCGATCCACAGAAATCTGTTCCCGTCGTCACCAGTAGCCCGAATAGTTTCAAACGGGTATTGCCACCGGATTTGGCCGTCATGACTGATTAGACTTAAGCCTTTGTCCAGCTGCAGTACCAACTCGCACTGCTCATCTTGCCAAACACAGGCTGCAAGTTATTTTAAGAGGTGTTAATATTTAAAACTGCTTTTGAACATTTCATGCTTCAATTTGTTTTAGACTTTTTAAAATATACATTTCAATATTCTATCTTCATTCAGTACTAACAAGATGTAGAGAGGAAGACAGTTAAGTGAATAATAGTAAACGAACTTGACACATTCAACGATTTTGGGAGACAATTTGCTGCTGGATGTAAAACCAAACTGCACATTATACTATGGACTCCACTTCATATATCACGTAGATTTATTACTAATAAGCTAAAATAACTAACGGCACGAGACTTGACCAGTTTTGACGCATGCCTCATAAGTACACGTAACGATGCTTCTTATCCATGAGGCCAAATCTCGATGTGTTTCCACGCGTAAAACATGTGAACGAATACCTTGTTGTGTACCTGTTCTCGTTGTAAATGATATCACATCTGATAAGCCAGTTATGACAGGAGCAGTTCTAAAGTTAATTTACTGTATTTGTTATTTAAGTAAAAGAAACAATTTATGGAGTGCAATACGCTTGCATGTCAAAATAAATAGCGCAGGCAATATACGTTCTATTATTGTAACGCATTTTTAGAAAGCATTACTGATCATTAGCATGTTTAATAATTTAATGGAATAGAAAATCTAGGACAGAAAAGTATTATAAACAACTAGAAAACTACAGATTGTTAACAAAATATTATTCGGATGAAACATTCAGATCCTTGCAAATTCCACTTAAATTCAAATTACTAGGACAATAATTTAATTTAGCACATTTTACCGTGAGGTTGTCTGTACTACGCGGGTAGCGATAAGCGGTCTGGTGACTTTTGGAGAAGCCCATTCGGATTTCAACATCGGGACGGAATCATAAAAGAGTAAATCATTGAGAGTTAGTGCTACAAACATTGGTCTCCAAATGGTTGTTCCATTTTCATTAAAGGTCTGAAAAAAAAATAATGAAAATTGCGATACCAGAGCCTTTCATTAAGGGGTACATTGCTTGATCTGAGAAAAGCTTATGGATCACATACATTTTATCTTCTGGGTTTTATAAAAGCATAACCATTGACATCGAAAACATTTCTAAGTGTTCCATTTTTCATTTCTATGGCTCATTGATTTTTGCAAATCAGAAACTATGCATGCATCGTTTACGGAAATCACAAAAATAATTGAAATCAACCTGCTCAGCAATCCAACCCATTTTGCGCACTTGTGGATTATTCCCAAGCATCAGATTCACTTGTGCCAACGCTTGGGTTAGTAGCGCACATGAACAAGTATGAACAGTTTCGAACCAAGCATCTGCTTCTAATGAATTACTGCATCTGGAAAGGAAAAAACGATGCTGGACGTAATTTGTAAAAATGAAAAAACTAATTTTTTAAAGTTAAAAATTTTAAAAACTACATTCTTTAGAAAAAAAACTCACTTCCATTTTATATGCTTTTACTGTTTTTTTCTTTGATACGTATCAAAAAGATAAGAAGTTAGAGCAATACTTAATGACATTTTAGATCTTAGAACATATATACGCCCACTCAAACATGAAATGAGGCCATATTGAGACAACCGTACAAGAAGAAAACTACAACTAATACAAGACCTAAACAACAGTGCATATCGTCCCGAAGGCGATCTTATTTCGAACATTCTATTCTCGATATCATCAATTTGGAGAGCTGTACGTGTCACAAACGCGAGTTTCAAACCAATGCTACGAATTCGATCATGCGAATCATCATCCCACTGAATATGTTCCATCCAGTTATCACGTTGCGCACACATATCTCGCATAAAACGAACTAAAATTCCAAAAAAATTATGAGAAAACTATAGGATATAAATTTCCTGTCTAAATTTTAAATTTCAAAAAAGTCTTAGGACGATAACTTAGAGGCAACTTCAAGTGCAACCTTGAAAAAATGCTAAGATAAAAAACCTCAAAGATTTACGACGATAAAACTGAAACAGATAGAAATACTTCTTAACAAAATCAATAAATGCTCGTGACAATTCTGAAATGGAAACTAACCATGTAAATCAACGATACGACCAGCTTTTTTAAGTGCTCTAACAGCTTCATCATGTGTAGCATCCTCTAGCGATTCACCATTTACCGCAATGATAGTATCACCAACAAACAATTGTCCTGTGTCATCTGCTGCCATACCTTTGAAAATTTTGCTGAAAATATTCTTTTCAATCAAATTTGAAAAAGAATTCAAAACGCAGAAAACTTCAAAAAATGAATCTGAAACAATTAATACAATGAATTGCTAAATAATAAGTTACAATCAAGTACATTGTTAAACTAAAGATATTCAGTGCCTTATGTTTTTTTGGCACTTATTAGCCAAACAAGCATGGCAATATGATTTAAATTTGAAATAACCTGATAATAATAGGCATGTCATTATCACGGCCACCTTTGATGCTAATACCCAGACCACTTCCATCATGCTTCACTATTCGAACCGTACGTATATCTGCACCTTGTCCGTGATCAGCATCTGCTGGTGCACTTAGTGTTAATGCTGTTTCATCTAACGTAGCACAAACTTTCACCCATTCACCAGCAATGTGAACATCCAGGAAAGATCCTCTCACCGATGCCATCCTTTCACATCCATCGTTCTGTAAAAATCACATTTCAGATCATTTCAGATCATCAGATCATTTGATCGCACTTATCCTTTCAATTCTACACTTCTCCAATCTGCAAGAAAACAATTTTTACATTCGTATTTCTCAACAACTTTAATCCTTGCAACAAATAAGAATTCGCAATCAAGGATTCTGATTCTCTTTTTTTTCAGTGCTTCATTCAGACTATTTAGTAGTATTACGTGCATTTCCTGTAGTTTCGTCCCTGAATTTCTTCTTTTGATCAATTTATAAATTGTAAAAAATCGAAAAAAAAACTCTCTACTATAATTTTGGCAATTTAAGTCTGAAAGGAAAAATAAGAATGACAAAAAGACAGAGAAAATGAAAAATAACAAGAAAGATGGATAAAATGTAAAATGGGAAGGTTTCACAAAGTAATAATTCTTTAAAAATAAACAAACTTGGGAAGAATGATCGATGTGAGACCGAAAATTATTTCTCCTCATTATAGTAAGAGAAAAAAACATTAGCTTAAAATATCTTTGTTTTGTGATTTAAAAGTTTATGAAGAGAGAAAAATAGAAGAGGAAGAGGACTTAATCTTGCATTCGAGCAACCACTTCTTTCTAGACCAATTTAATTCAATCAAGCAAATAGATTCTTGGTTAAGACCTGAGCATTTCTTGAGTGATGTTGATGATACTGATACAATACTGAGTCGTATCAACATTAATTATCATTCTTATCTTTTATCATAAAACGATCATTGCTAACAAAGTATTAATGATGCAATAGCACTAACCATTATTTATTATTGATATTATTTTGCACTTTTGCATCAACTTTTCCAATGATTTATGGTTTTTTTTTCCCTTTGAAGTTTTTTATTTTTTTAATCCCTTTGTACTTTATAAAAATATCAAGAATTATTCATTTTTCCCTTTCAATAATTTAAATATGATTGAAATGATGCAAATTCCATAACCATTATTTATTCACCAATGACTCATTTTTTAACCATAATTCATTCAATTCCATAAAAATAACGCTAATTATTTTTGCATTATTCAATAATTGTTGAAAAAAAATTCTTTATCAGATTCTCATGACTGAAATGAATATTGTGAAAAATCCTCTCAGAGTTGGACGCCGTGTGTTTTTCTACGGAACCCTTACATTAACGATGAGTCAACATTCGCCCCTCCCGTGTCACGCTTCTTATAAATGAGTCAACATTCTCCACTCTCGTATCAACATTTTCCACTCCCGTGTCACGCTTCTTATAAATGCGTCAACACTCTTCATTCCCGTGTCACGCTTCTTATAAATGCGTCAAAATTCTCCACTCCCGCATCACGCTTCTTATAACTCTCGCCGTCACTCTCATCTCATTTTTACTACTCAGCCGCCCTGAATCATTTCAATGGATTGTTTTAATTCAAACAGCGACTGTTGGAGTGGCCGTCGTTAAAAATAGCATCACAGTATTGAGAAGAGGGATTGTGAAGCACTTTGTTGCGAAGTCTCGTTGATTTATTTAGGATTGGGAGTTTGGGAGAGTAGTGGGGAAGAGGAGAGTAATGGGGAAGAGCGGGGGAAAGATCCATTCGGGAAATTTCTCTTCATTTTTTAATTTTTTCACAAAAGCATTTTACTTAGTACAAGTTCTTGAAGAGCAAATTAATTTTAAAAACAATGATATTAAGAAAGATTAAAATATTCATTCTGAAATTTTGCTTGAAATCGCTATTTTTGAATTACTAGAATTTTTCAAGAAGTAAAATAGGATTTAGATTCGTTTCACAAATCAATTGCTATTATTCTGTTAAATTGAAAGTAGAAATCGAACATTTCAGATCGCTTTTATTGCTTTTTCCTTGACTTTTTAACATATAAAATCTTAAAATTTTATACAAGTTTTAAGATATTAAGCACAATTTGAGTATTAAGTATTTTTCCAGATCTATTTGTATTCCATACGATACTTAATATTCTTTATCCTTCACCATAAATAAATTGAAACTAGACGCATCTACATAGTTGTAGATAGATGAGATAGTTGTTCACAGTTTTGTTTACATTTTACATTTGTTTTCTTCATTTTCTATGCGTTATTTCTCTATGAAAGAAGAGATACTCGCTTCATTACTCCCATGACAGTTGTGAATAGTTGATATTGATTTTAGATAAAAATAGCTTACGCTGTTATGAAGAGCACATAGGCCTGAGAGTCAGTAGTAGTACTGCTTTCTTTGTGATTTGTTGTCACTGTGTAATTGCTGAGATTTTCGAGTAGTTGTGTTTTTCTTTTCTATTTTACAATCCGTTCCTCAAAAAATTTCATTAGCATTTGTTTATCAACAAAAATTTCACAAATAGCACTTTATTTGCACTTTTCAGAAATGAATGTGACAGGCTTCTTGCATCAAGTTGGTGGACATTTTGGAATATTTACATGTGGCGGACATATCTGTAAGCCGTTGAATTCAAAAGAACTGGCTTTTTATAAAGAAATTGGCGATCGCTTTGCACCATTCACAGCGCAGTATTGTGGTTTGAGTTTAATTTCATTTGTCTCTTTTATTGTATCATAACAATGGATAAAATTAACTGTTGCAAATGAGCAGGTGCGAACACGATTATTAAGTAACTCCCATCGATCGATCTTGAAATCATGTTGACCTTCCACCTAATCTCCGAATATGTAATGCATATTTTCGGCGTTCCTAAATAGTGAAAGTGGCTGCGTCACGTTTAATATTTGCCTTCGATTTCACATCGTTCTCTCGATTTAGCTGACCAAGTTTTTTTCTGCAGAAAAATTGAAAAAAAGACTAGCTTTTTACTTTTTCCGGATGTATTTGTTTTTTATGCTGGATTGCTTCCCATCGATCTCCGCTAGTTAAATAATTTGCTTCACACTGTTGTTCCATATAGAAAATTTTAGATTTTTAGTTTTAAACAAAGAATTCGTTATTTTGGTAATTCAGGTACCGTAAGTATTCAACCTCGGAATTCTCGAGACGGCGATTTGGTATTAACTACAGATAGACTTGTTTCATGCCATCAGAATCCCTCATCTAGTGAGAAGCAACTTATTTTTCGACTGAACAAAAATGGTAGAGTTGAGTCGGATCAACATTTCAATGAATGGGCGAAACAGTGTCAGACTAGATCAGTACAGAAGTTATTAAAGGTAAACTTTGAAGTGTGTTTTTCATAAAAAAAGAAAGGAGAAAGGAAGCCTTATTCGGTTGAAGTATTTCACGAATACAGCATTTTATGGCAAAGCGTGGAGGGTGAATTCTCCTCCTTCACTTTCTCCTCCTTTTTTATATGTGTGTTTTCGCTTTAACATTATCATTGCAGCCAGCAAACGGTCTTAGCGCTTTCTTCTAGAAACAGAAGAATACCCTTGCCATCAGTTCCTGTTGGATACCCGCTAAAAGTGTCCATTCAATCGTGTTGGTGCTCTATTTATTGTTGCTAATATTTAAAAAAATTGCTAAAATTAAATATCCTGATCGTTTTTCTGTTTCATTTTGAATTATCATTTAACTTTTATTTTATAGGGTTACGCATTGTTTTTGCTCTTAGAAAATACGGTATCCCGGTTTTCGCGTCCATCTGTTATGGATTTAAAAATGGGTACACGGCAGTACGGGGATGACGCAACGGATCAGAAACGGCAGTCCCAAACTAATAAGTGTCGGGAATCTACAAGCGCATCTATTGGGATTCGACTTGTTGGAATGCAATTATACAGGTAATTTTTTTAAGTTGAATTACAACTGCATTATATTTCAGTGAGTAATTATACAAAAAAGTTGGTGAATAAAATTTATCTTTCTTATGTACGTTTCTGAGAAACAAAATTCAATCTCCCTCATTTGTAGTTGTACATTTACAAATGTGATTTAGTCCAACTTAGTGTTTAGGGAAGAAGTTGGCACATACGTCTGCGTAAACAAATATGCGGGCAGACAAATGAACTGTGAAATGCTGCGCGAGACATTAGCTGAATATTTTATTAATGCTGGAAAGATACGAAGCGCTGCACTGCTGAAAAAACTAACCACTTTAAGAAAGGTCCGTGATTGCATTCTATGAAGACAGCAAAAGCATGATTGTTAGGCACGCGATATAAGCGCAACGCGTTATTAACATTTTTCTGAAGCCGATAAATTGAAATTAATGCAAATTATATATCAATTAGTTCATAATTTGGTCGAACGACTTTCTCCCTCATATGCCATAAGCTTTTGATTAGCTTAAGGTTTTTTTTTTTTTTTTTCTTTATTTAACTTTAACTTACCATTGCATATCTTGCAGCGGCTAGCCGATGCTGATGGATATCGATTTTTTTCAAGTTCCTTGCTGATTGCATTTGATGGTAAAAAACAGGACGACACGTCCATTGATCTACGAATGATTGATTTTGCTCATTCAACATGTTCCACTTTACTGGATAATGTAAGATATATCGGGCCTGATGATGGCTACCTTTTAGGGTTGGATTTCTTGATCACTTCGCTTATGGATATAATTAACCGATGCTTAACTTGATATTACCTTTTCTAGATTTTTATGTATTTAATACCTCGTCCTCAGTTTTAGCAGATTCTACTGTGGTCTCTTTCCTCAGAAATCTGTACATTCCTACATTACAAAATGAGTTGAACTCTTTTTCCATAACTTTACCCTCCTCATTATTTCATCTCTTTTTGTTCATAATGTAAAGCTTTCATACGTTTTGTTTTTGAATGATGAAATTTATGCAAAATGAAATTGATGCAAATTGATTGCCAAAAAATTTCAATATTTCCTGTATTTTTATTTCTTAATTAATCATGATCTAACCATTTCTAACATTACATAGATATCGTACATTTGTCGAGTAGCAAGCAATGGTTTGAGAGTGGGATTGAAAGTATCTGAATTCTACTAATAACAAGGATAATGCGACAGATTTAGATCTTACTAACTAAAAGGATACTTACACAAGATACTTATACTTCAAACTTTGACTCTTTACTCATAATTTGTTCATTAATTCTGTCTTCATATTAATCCAATATCATTGTATCTTAATTACTGCCAGAGTGGTGCTCAACAATTTTTACAATGCGCTTATTATATTATTATTTTGAGTAAGTGAATAACTTAACGACTGCTAACTAACACAGTTATGGTAGCGACTAGTAAAGTATAGTTGCAGTCGAAATATGATATACAAAATAGAAATTTACATAAATGCTAAAACAGGAATGATTTTAATATGTAACTGCAAAAAAAGATCAAACAAAAAAATGCAGTTGAATAACTGCTATGTGTAATGCGCAGGCATCATAAATTGACGATTAAAACTTCGAGATTTTCGAGCTATTTCTAGAATATCCATCATTCAATTGATAATAGTACAAACGACCGTTTTTTAGTAGCTCAGTTTGAACGCATACAAAATGATATAAGAAGGTTGAATTAGAGTTTAATGTGACATAGTGGTAAAGTTTACAGTGTCATACATTTCAGTACACTTTTTCAGTTTTTGTGCTCGAAACGATAATAAGAGTGAGAAGCAAAGAAATTGCAATAAATAACATGGGGGTAGCAATCCATTTCAAACAAATTTTTCTTTTACTAGAATTAATTTGTTTAGCTTTTAATTTTTTTACAGATTGAAATGATATAAAAAAGTAAGATAATTTAAGATAATATGTATCAACATTTGTCAAAAGTCTTATGCATCAACATCCGTCAGAAGTCTTCGCCTGTCCGGCAATTGTGGTTTTGTGCTGCGAGCTTTCAATAAGGTACTTCTTGAAAAAGCATGTAAAAACATACCACAGAAGCATAAGAGTAAACCAATTGTATTAACCTGTAAATATGAGTGAACAATCATTTAGCCTACAATATTTAAATAATTTGACATTTTATGATTTGCACAATGTATTTGCTTACGAAATGAAAATTTGCGAACTGACTTCTGCTAGTTTACTTACCAAGGAAAAATAATCTCCATGAATAAAATGTGCTAACGACAGTGTTAGTACTTCCTGAAATATACCTGAATAAGTCAAATAAAGAAAAAGTTAGCATCAGCAGTCATAATTAAGACTGATTCCGTAAAAATAGCGTTTTAAAAGTACTTACCTTGATTATCCCGAGTATATTTAACGTGATACCAGATGTATACAAAATAAGAAGATATTCTAAAAAATTTGGAGAAATGAACTACTTTATAAAATTATTAAAAAATTGCATTAGAATAAGCAAAACAAGTAAAATTATTAAAGAATAAACAACAGTAACATTCACTATTTCCAATACCTGTTAAGTTTACTGATAGATAAGCTGGTTTATTTCTTTCCGGAGCCACATAAATCCTAGTTGAAAGTGCTCGATATTACAGCTCAGTCAATAACTAAGAAAAACTAGTAACATTTGTTAAATAGTTTAAACGAAACATTCATACATCAAACATTTCCTTACATTCAACTATTGCTTGATTTTCGAAGCAAATGACTATTAAAAGATTATGTGAGTCTCAAATGTTACCCGTCATTTCCATTATAAAAGCCAATACACCACCGAAAGAAATCAAAAATAAAACATAAAACGGCGCGTGATCATTAAAGCAATGTGTCACTTTATCAAAAGAAAGTTGAGAGCCTGAAATAGTCGATCTCAAATTACTTCCCACAAAGTAATAGTTGTATGTTATGATCCTAATTCATTTAACTGTAGTTTAAAAAAATTTACATACAACACAATAATGCTCCATTCAGAGATCAATATAAAGCAGACCAACGTCAGAAATACAAAATTGGAAAAAATTCTAAATCCCAAGGGAGATTATATGCGCAATGGACGAAATAAATCAGTGAATTCTACATTATAAACTGTACCCGAAAATGTCAATGCAACTGATCTCTGATGAGTGCGAAATCAAAACAATGCAATATCTTCAGCTGATTGCAAATCATAACTTTTTAAATTATGTCAATCTGTAGTATCTTCAGGAAAAACCAGATAATAGAACTAAGAAGAAAAACAAGTAAATAAATGAAATACAAAGCTTAATTAAAGTTCATATAAATTCAGGACTATACATATTTTACATAATAAAGGTTCATATAAAATTTAGTACACATATTTTATTAAGAAAATAGAGAATTTCAAAAATTTTCATCTTAAAAGTCTTAGAATTAATAGACTTTGTTTATCTATTACCTTCATACAAGAACAAAACAGGAAGAATGGCAAGAAACATCCACGGTTGTACATAAGCAACCATATCCAATGGATGTCTGAGTAATTTTCCCTCTCCCTGCATAAGAATTTGTGAAACTGTCCATCGCAATCCTGTACATGCTGCTGCCAATTCAATCAACATTAAACCACGAAATTCGAATTGAGCTGATCTGGAAAGGCTATTATGTTCATGCAGTAGATATGAAATAACAAATGTATTGAATGCATGATTTATTTTTCTTCTCCTACACATAATACAGCAAGAAATAAATTACTGTTACTATGTTTCCAGGATAAGAATAAAGAAGCAAAGGATATAATACTGCTTAATGTTCCGTTTAATAATTTCTATTAGGTTCATTAACCAAAGAAGTAAAGTTATGTCTTGTGTTTCTCTTCAAAACAGTTCTAAAAGCTAGCAAACCTCCAATTGAAAAGAAATAAGCCAAACGCAATAAGTCCAGCAGATATGACAAGAATTGGACGCCATCGTTCCAAATGTAACAGTAAAGCAAATGTAACCATAAACAAAATGCTACTGGATTTCGCCATTGTAAAAAAGCTTATGGTCACATATTTAAGACCCCAATTTGATAAACCTAAAGAGAATTCAATTTGAATCTAATCTCGCTGCTAATGTTAAGTGCAATTTTCTCGTATACTTGCTTGATAACTAGATATAGCAAATATATAAGTCTTTCCGAATATTTCATTAAACTGGACAGTATTCCAATGAAGAGTTCCTTTTACAAACAAAGTGGCAATCAAGTGGAAATGAACTATTAAAGATGTACAACCTTAATAAATTTTATCATTTCAACTAAAACGCACCAATATCCAGCGAAGCACAGATGCCAATTGGTACCATCCATTGCAGCTGATCTTTAAATGAAACCCTAATGCGTCTATCCGTCCGATATTCCATGAAAAATCGAATAATTATGGCAATGAAATATTTAACTACATAATGGCAAGTGACGACAAGTAATGGAAATTCGTAACTCTGCAATACAAATTTTTAAATTCAAGTTAACCTAATAACATTAAACATTATTTAAAATTCGGCTTAGTTTTTGAAAATTTCGAGTGCAAACAATTGGAAAAAAAAGCAATGTTTTATATGCAAGAGACCTTAATGAACCATTTCTGATAGAAAGTAAGTCCTATTGACAACGGATAATACATGCATACGCCTGCCAATATATTCCACATATTGGCGGCATTCGGTATTTCCTCTTCCTTGGCTTCATTTCCTGATCTATTCCTCATAACAAAAATTACGGCATCTGCAAATATCGGAATATTTTTTTTTATAATTACAGAGCGAACGATGATACTTGAAGCGGGCGAATACGTTAGCAATATGATTTAAGCAAGTAAAGCACATGAAAAACAAAACTTTTGAAATGGTTCCCTACGTGAGATGTGCCTCAACAAAACTTCAAATCCGTTAATTCATCCACGATGGAGGAATTTGTATTTCAAAAAGCCGCCGCACATTCCACTGAAAATCTTCAACTAGGATACATGGATTGAATGATGATAGAAGACTGAAATTTCAACTAAGATGTTTAACTCGAAAATCCAGATTTTCAGACTAAGAGTTATGTGAAGAAGGATAAATTCAATCCTAATCCAACCCAATTTAAATACCAATAGTTGCGTATCAAATACAAACTATGACCCAGTTGACGTATTCCTACGTCAACTGGGTTGTTAGGTAAGGCATTAGATAAAGATATAGATAAGGCCTAGTGAATGAAGTGCATGAAAATCACTATAACGACATTCGAAATAATTTGTAACACTAAAAATTGTCAAGATAACTAAAGTATTTTATATTATATCAGATTAATTACAAATAAATTCATAGGAAAAAAAAAATGGTAATATGAAGATTATTGTTGTTTGAACAGTTCTTTACGCATTTAGAGGTATATATAATTATGTGAGGTCAATCATTACGCTATAAATGAAATAGCATAGCATAGATTAATTGAGATAATCGATAAACTGAAAAGGATAAAAATGTTATTGTTGGAATTTTATTCGCAAATCGTTAAAAATTCTGATATATTCTACGGAATATAATATATTATAAATCATCTCTGATTAATTATATACGATTATTGGATTCCATAAATATATTCTATAAATAATTATATTTCAAATAAAAGATTTAAAGTTCAATTGGAAAAAATTCAATTAATTTTCTAATGCCTTTTTCTATTGTACTAAAATAATTCATCATCCATCGCTTTAAACAAAAAAGCATAATTAAACAAACTTAATTAACTATCCAAACATTCACAATAAACTATCGATTCATGCAAATGTCGAATACGGGCATATTATGACAATTATTCATCCCAACAAATTATTCTAAAATTGGCATAAACACAATTAATTATTACTAATTGATTTCCTAAGGTCCAACTCATCAACTGCCACCTGTCAATCCTTGTAAGTTGTTGAATTTCATTTGTCATTTAGAGCGATGGTCGGTGAATTATTGTAAAGAAGACGCGCCAAAAATTTTAAATTTGATTGTTTATTGTTGCGCAGATTGATCGTTGTCATTTGTTAAGTAAATTAATATGTGAGTATTATAAAACTTATATATGTTGTTAGATTAATTAATTAGATATACTAATTAGGTAAATTGCTATTGATTTCTATTATTTATATATCTAGCATTAATGATATTTATCATATGCTTATTAACTGTTTTAATCTAATTCCTTAGGTGAGAATCTAAAGCACTCTTGCATTGAAAACATCATCGAGACAAGACTGCCGAATTGGATTATAGATGAGGTATACCAACAAAAGGGTTTTCGAACTATTTTTCTGATTCTCGAAATGCGTTTAAATATTTTCAGTTGGCCGATTCGGCGCTACGATCTTTGAGAACTTTTCGATTGATATTAGAGTAAATGTGATAAAATAACTAAAATATCTATTTCTAGACCAATTTGACATTATATTCTAAATTCTGGAATTTTTTTATTGGTAATTCACAATTTTTGACAAACGATTTAACTATAAGTGAACTATACTGTTATACTATAGGAAAAATAAATGTTCGTTAAGTAATTATCTAGAAAAAAGCGAGGCTATTATGATAAATCAATGAAAGTGTCAGAGGTCATTGAATGAATGTAGTGGTCAATTTGTTTGTTTGAGATTTAGGTCAGATGTATGTTTCGTTCAAAATGACGGGACGGTTTTATGGTTGCATTGGAACAAAATAAAATAATGATTGTATTAATTAAATTGAAAACCGATTTTTGAAGAGAAATTTAAAAAGGATGAGAAAAATGAAAACTTTTTTAGATTGAAGAACTGAAAATGATTGAAAAAAGGATGCATCAAGCTGATTTGTAAATGGATCAACAGTCGAGTAACGTTCAGGAAAAGTGAGAACCTTTCAAATTTCATTAATGTTTAATGAGATTTCAACCACTACGTTTTCCACTTAAGTACTTTAAATAAATATTGACGAAAGCCCAGTATTATGTACCCATCGGCCTTTTTATCTCTTTTATAAAAACGAAGAATGCGAACTCTTCATCAAGCAACAAAATGGCTCACTTTGAATCCATATATTTGCTTGAAATTTCTTTGGTTGAAAAAATCGGATTTTGAACCTTTTTTATATTGCCCTTATTAATAAGCTGTTATCATTTAGTACTGTTCTTCACTTCAGCTATGGTTCTCGTTTGCAAAAAATTCACTCAGTGGAAATTTTGGATCAAAAATTTGGATTTCAACGTTACACTGACATAGAATGGAGGAATGCTTGGTTGTTGAATGTTCAGTCGGTGGGTTCCACTCAAAATACTAATTATTGTTGAGCTTAAGCTTTTCTTTGGGAATTGCTTGTAGTTTCTCTTACATCATAAACTTTTGGTGATAAAACTAGAAATTGCGATATTTCAGAAGTTTTAAATATTTGAGCTAAGAACGTTTATATATATATATATATAATAGCAAATTTTCACATTCTTCACAAACAAGAAAGCCAGTATATATATACGTATATTGGTCTTGCATTGGGTTTTAAAGATATTTCAAATTTCTTTGCTCGAAAATGTGTCTTTTTTAAAATATCTTTGCATATAATCCCAACGATTAGTATAAAAAATTCGTCGGTTAAGAATAATTTTTAACGTTGCAGGCGGAGATGATAGATGAACAAACGAAAAATATCATTGCAGTGTGCGACTTTTATTTCCTCCAAGAAGATGGAGAACGTTTTAAGGTTACAGAGCTAATGTACTTTATACTGATGATAGAAATAAAAAAGAAACATTACTTTTCGCTTGGAATTTTTACTGAGGGTAGGAAAATAGTATCACATCATAAATAACCATCTCAAATTTAGATATCCTATCCATTTCGTCCATATCTCTATATTGCAACACTCCCTTCATTTGAACACCAAGTCTTGGCATATTTATCGAAAAAATATGCAAGCGTAATTACTATCGATATTGTGGAAAAAGAAGATCTTGATTTAGTGAGTTTTTTTATAAATTGAAGAAGGCTTCTTTCTGCAATTATTAGAATGGATATATTTTTATTTTTTCTGCAGAAAAATCACCTCTCAGGATTGAAGCGAACATATTTGAAGATTTCATTCCCAAGTTTAAGCGAACTTTTGAAATTCAAAAAAGATATCACGCCAATATTAAGGAGAAATCAGGAAAGAGAAAAACAAACAACTTCATACACTAATCTTCTTACCAGGTTTATATATTCCATATTTTCTTAGCCATAATTGTCTTTTTTCGCAAAAACGATGTGAATTTTTTCTGGAAGTCTTGATATCATTTAAATTTCAGTAATTTTTAGGCATTTTGGTTCACGGGAAGTGGTGTCCGACGAAGGCGGTGTTTTAGAAAAAATTATTGATCTGAGGTTTTTTTTCTCAATTTATCTCATTTTTAAAGGTCGAATATCATCTAAGTAATAGGAAGTGTCATTCCTTCTTTGGATCCATTAATCTTTAGTTAACAAGCAATCATTTTTGATATTGTTGCTTAAGATAAATCTAAATATGCTAAACAATTCAAATATGACACCAGCGTACCTTGGAGAATACCGGAATTTGTAAAAAGAAGGAATGCAAACGGAACTGAATTTAAGTTTAACATTGTACAGTTTTAAGTGCTTATAAAGGTCCCATGGAACCACTTTTTTACTTTACACCATGAACTTGCAGAATCCGTATTTGCTTACCCAACTCATTAATCCATAAAAATAGAATGTTTCAACTTAGTTCAGCTCTTAGCTTTAAGTCTGTATTTATGATTTTTATAATTCAAAGATTCAGAGATTCTGTAGTTTGTAACACCTATCGCTTCATTTCTGATTATTTGACTTTTACCTACTTCCTACCATAATAAGCTTACAATTACAGAGAACATGATTTGCCTTACCAAATGCGAGTGTGCATTGATCTGGAATTATTCGTAGGTCTGTGGTATCGTGTAACAGGAAGGGATATCGATCGGAAACCAAAAATAATTCGTCATCCAACGCTAATCGATCCACCGGAACCGATTATTTTAGCTTATGATATTGAAGTTACAAAGCTACCTTTGAAATTTCCTGACAGCACTTTCGATGAAATTATGATGATATCGTATATGGTCAATGGAAATGGTTTCTTAATTATAAATAGGCAAATTATTTCCAGCGATGTTGATAATTTTGAATATACTCCAAGGGCAGAGTACAAGGTAATCCTTGTTGGAAATTAATCAGATCTATACTACTGAAATAGGACATGCTTTGTTCATTTTGACGCAGTTATGTTTCTGCATTTTCTTTTCAAAAAGAATTTCAAAAAAGTTTTTTTCCATATAAAAGAAAATGTAGATACACTAATTTTTGTTTTTTACTTGAACTTAGTTTAAATACTGTGATAGAAGTCTTTTGATGGATATCTTCCGTTTTGACATATCTTAATTTTCGAAAAACTTTAAGGGAATATTTCGAGTTATCAATTTGCCTGACGAAAAAACTGTTATCAAATATTTTCTTGATCATATAATTCGGCTTCGTCCATCTGTATTTGTCACTTATAACGGCGATTCATTCGATTGGTTAGTTTATTTAATTATTTAACGGTTCTTATTTCCCATCCGCATTCAACCTAGTAATCAAATTGCAGGCCATTTGTGGAAGCTCGTGCTGCAGTTCATGGTATAAATTTGTTGACGGAAATTGGTGTTTCTAAAAATTCTTCCGGAGAGTACAGAACAACATATGCAGTTCATCTCGATGCGTACAAGTAAGCATAATCTCGTTGTGGATTTTTGCTTTAGGTGATTTTTCAAATAATTTAGAACAGTAACTCAAGTTTATTTACAGAATGTAGTCCTGGCTTTCTCAAAAATTATCGGTTTTTTGTTCTTGTTTTTTCGCACTGACTTTATTTTGAGCACAAAAAATAAATTTGAATGAATTAAAATTATATGATATATAAAATTATGTCGATATATTATTTTGGAATGAGACCAAATAGAATTATGTGCAAGAATTATCAGTTAGATGTGTTAAAATTGAATTGTCGCTTATATTCAGGTGGGTAAAACGTGATAGTTATCTACCAGTGGGAAGTCAGAATCTAAAAGCTTGTACGAAAGCTAAACTTCGGTATGATCCAATTGAGCTTGATCCTGAACAAATGTGTATAATGGCCAAGGATGAACCTCAAGTTCGGTTTAATTTCACATTTCACTTCAAGTTTGTTTGCAAAAGAAAATAAAATCAAATCAGATGTACCGAGTTCAGGATCTAATTTTTTTTTTAATTTTTCTCTTTTTTATTCATATTTATTAAACTTTTCAAAATTTAAGACCCTGGCAAACTATTCAGTGTCTGATGCGGTTGCAACCTATTATTTGTACATTAAATATGTCCATCCATTCATCTTTGCACTGTGTACAATTATACCTTTGGGTCCCGATGACGTAAGTCTTTTCTTTTTTGGAATACTGTATTTACTCCAAAATTTATATTTTTGTCTTCAGTTTGATTTCGTTTGACTGCTTGAAGTTCAAAGAAAATTATATACTCTTTTATAAAAAATTATAAAAATTATATCTGTCAAAAAATTAAAATTACGTACTAGTTCTTCGCTTCGAACTTTCCAAAATTTTATTTTAGGTTCTTCGCAAGGGTTCCGGCACACTGTGTGAAGCATTGCTGATGGTTAAAGCATTTTATAACAACATCATTTTCCCAAATAAATCCTTGCACCATGGGACAAAATATACCAGTGGTGGACATGTGATTGAAAGCGAAACATATGTTGGCGGCTATGTTGAAGCTTTGGAATCTGGTGTTTTTCGCGCCGACATTCCAGAAAAGTCCGAGTTATTTCATATTGAAGAAACTTAAGCTTCTTAAATGTTGAAATATACGTTTTACAGATTTCGAATCGTTCCGGCTACTATCTTAGATTTAAAGAGGGACGTCAGGAAAGCACTAAGTAATTCACTAACTCGTGAATTTGGTGTTAACATGGATGAAGTCGTTGATTTCGATGGTGTTGTAAGTGAGGTATGCTGATTTACTTCAATATGAATTGAACATATTCGAACTACGCTGTTTGCATAATAGCTTTGCTATCGTAAATTTTATTGGACAATCAAAATTTGACTTTCAATGGTTGCAGTGCCATTTCCACATTGACATAATTGCCTTATTTTAAACTACTTTGTTATGCAAGATTGTTTTGTATGTTTTTGTTCGAATCGTTCAAATTCGTAGTTATAAATAAATGGTTGTGTTTGGTGTGTTTGGACAGAACAGAAGTTTTATTTAAACCTTATACACCCGGTTTCAGGTTGAAACACAGCTTGATGATTTCATTAAAAAGCCTCAGCGCCTTGAAACTCCCAAGATTTACCATCTGGATGTGGGTGCAATGTATCCTAATATTATACTTACCAATCGTCTTCAGGTTTGTTTCTCCATGTCGTGGAATTTTTGGCATAAATGGTTTTAGTTTGCATTTTTCTATTTCAATGTCAGCAAGAAATTGTCACAGCTATCATTGATACCGCATTGGATGCTAAGATTTTTCTGAAGTTATTTGTTGACAACTCTTTTTAAATTTGACTTTTGAAATTTCAGCATGATATTGATTTTCTTTAATTTCTTTGTCAGTCATCACAGTTCTCAGCAAATTGAAATTTACTGAAATGATTCCAAATTTTCATAATTTTGTAGCCATCAGCAGTTGTTACAAATGAAGACTGTATTGCCTGTGTGTACAATTCACCAGATGCGAAGTGTCAGAGAACGATGCGGTGGGAATGGCGCGGTGAAATCAGTATGTTTGCTAGTTATGAACACCACACACAAACTCTTCCAAAGTTATTCGATTATTTTGTGGAAAATCAGGCATCATAGAAAGTTTGATCAGTTTTTCAGTGCCTGCCTCAAAAGGTGAATATGAGCGCATCCTACAACAACTGGAAAATGAAACATTCGGTAAACCAGCGGTAGCATTTCATAACTTAGATCATGAACAAAGAATTCAAATTGAAGTGAAACGGGTGAAAGGTAGGTTTTAGCTGTTTTGAGTTGGAATATTTTTTGGCAATTTAGAAGTGATAGTCTTTTTGCTTCTTTTACAGAGGTGTGATTGAGTTTTTTGGTACTAAATAACTATTGGCATGATTAAGGCTTTTTCAACTTATTTCTCGAATTATTAACAATAACACTGTTATTAATAGGGCGTGAAACATTTTGCATTTCCAAGTTATATTTTTTTCAAGTTTGTTCAGATTGCCTTATTTAGATTTTTGTAAGCGTGCTTACGGTAAAACTCACATTACAAAAAATGAGTATCGATATACGACAATTTGTGAGCGAGAAAATGCATTCTATGTGGATACCGTGAAGGCCTTCCGAGATAGGCGATATGAATACAAAACAATGCTTAAAGCAAGTGTAAACTTGGCTCTTGCTCATTTCCTTCGCTTCAAATCTTTAAACTGATTAACTGAACGCATTCAAGATTTTTTAATATGATTGTTTTCTCGTTCTCTTATTATTCTGCTATAATTAGGGCCTCTGTTTTTTGTTCTTGTTCAATATCAAGACTGTTATTTCGCACTCTTGAGAAAAAAAATTGTTTCAGAAAGCTAGAGCTGCTCTAGATGAAGTGCCGGATGATGATGTTCATGCTTTAAAAATAGCCCAGGGACGCGTTGTTCTCTACGAAAGTTTGCAGCTTGCTCATAAATGCATCTTAAACTCATTTTATGGTTATGTCATGCGGAAAGGTTTCAGTTACAATTATTTGACGAAAATTTTCGTAAAGAACATTCTCCAGCTTCTCAAGAAATCGTAATATGTCATTTATTTTTTCAGGAGCAAGATGGTTTTCAATGGAAATGGCTGGTATAGTTTGTCATACTGGTGCAAATATTATTACTGAAGCACGGAAGCTTGTGGAATGTATTGGTAAACCTTTAGAACTTGATACGGATGGAATATGGTGCTTGATTCCAGGAACTTTTCCTGACAGTATTACTTTCACTTTGAACAATTCTGAGCGCAAAACGGTATTGTTACTATATTTAATAGATTTTTTTGAGGTCTACAAAATTTGTACATTTTCAAACTTCCTGCTTTTTCTATTTGTTGAAAATATAGAATAATTACAGGTAACTATTTCATATCCAGGTGCAATTCTCAATGCTCTTATTCACGACAAGTTTACGAACAACCAGTTTCATCAACTTCAGCCAGATGGAACATATTCGATAACTTCCGAAAATTCCATATTTTTCGAAGTTGATGGACCATACTTAGCGATGATTCTTCCAGCTTCTAGAGAGGAAGGCAAAAAGTTAAAAAAAAGGTATGCTAAATTTTGAGTTTTTCCTCTCATTTAACGAAATAAAATTGAATATTATCCGCGTTTCCAGATATGCAGTCTTCAATTTTGATGGTTCACTTGCTGAGCTAAAGGGCTTTGAAGTAAAGCGGCGTGGCGAATTAGCGCTGGTCAAATATTTCCAGAGTTCAGTTTTTAAAGCGTTTTTAAAAGGCAAAAATCATGCAGAAGCATACGAGCATGCTGCAAAAGAAGCCAACTACTGGCTGAATGTATTGTTCTCGAAAGTAAGTAGTTTAGTTTTTATTTGACAAAGAAGATTGTCACGAAAATCTACAAATGAATTAATTGAATTGCATGAGTTGATGAGCCAGGTTTGTTTAACTATCAGCTTCATGTGGACGATACTTTCTTAATCATTGTAATTTTTCTGTTTGTTCTTTCTGTAGATTGTGTTAATTCATAATATATTTGTCTACTTTTCAATATAGTATTATCCATAAGGACTGCTACCATAAATTGTAGTATCAATTCTCATGTTCGAGTTTTTTCAAAATTTTCAGGGTGCTAGCTTACCAGATTACGAATTGTTTGATTTAATTGCCGAAAATCGAAGCATGTCAAAAAAGCTCGATGATTACGGTGAACAAAAGTCAACATCTATTTCAACTGCGAAACGTCTTGCAGAAGTAAGCTATCATTTCGCAATTTTCATTGATGTTCACTGTAATTAAGAAGAAAACCAAAACTCTTGTTTTGCTTGCAGTATATCCCATTAAACAAAATGTTTCCAGTTTCTCGGTGATGATATGGTGAAGGACGTTGGACTTGCTTGCCGTTTTATCATTTCAAAGATGCCACTTGATGCACCTGTCGCACAAAGGGCTATTCCCTTGGCTATATTCCAAGCAGCCTCCAATGTCTCCGCTCATTATCTTCGAAAATGGACCAAAGATACAACAATTACCAAAGATAATATCAATGCCCGAAATGTAGTTGATTTACATTTTAGAGGGGATTTTTTTTTTTGATTAATTATGCTTTTTATGATTCTGGTTCTTAAATTGTAACTTGAAATTATTATGAGAAACTTGGAGAATCAATCGTGTTTGACGCACGTTAAAGGTCGAAATTGTTGCTTTTAGGAGTGGTAAGGCGTTTAAAATACTGATAGGGAATCTTATAACTAACTTTGTAGATCATCGACTGGGAATATTATATTGAACGATTTGGAGCTACCATCCAGAAAATTATTACAATCCCAGCTGCCCTACAGAATGTACCAAATCCGGTTCCGCGCGTTCCGTTCCCGGATTGGTTGGAGAGCAAGCGACAGCAGCGGAAAAATGACCACAAGCAACCGAAAATCAATGAAATTTTCAAAAAAACCGCTACATCTGATATTGAAAATACCAGCAGTTTAAGGATTTCAAATGTCAACTCACAGAATAATATTACTGTCCTCAGTGACTCTCCAGATTTAGAAAAGGTGAAGTGGTTTAATCTTCAAATTAAAGGGGATTAATTAGTAATAATATGTTAATTTAATTTAGTTTTAGGGTTCTTCTACAATGGAAGCAACTACATGTGATTTTTTGAATGTTACTACAAAGCATTCAACACCAACTCAAATGACTGACCATTGTGTAGCAATACAAAAAAAAACAATTGTCGAACATGGAGTTGAAGAATGGTTGCGGTACTGGTCTTATTTTTTGTGTATATTGGGTTACAAGCTTCAGTAAAAGTGATAAAAGTTATAACGATTTCTCCAAATTCTGATGATAAGTTCGGTAATGGGATTACTGTCATTAAGATTTAGTTGTAATAAGAGAACAGTCGGTGTAGAGAAGAATGACATCAAACCAGCTTCAATATTTCAAACAACGGCCTTTAAAGCTTTGCAATTTGTAGATATTTGAAGACGAAATGGCAGAAGGAAAGGAAGGAAAAGAACCGTAAAAGACAAAATGCTTTGTCTAAAGGAACACCAATTATATCCATGCTTGAACGTGGTGAACAGATGATGCGAGATACAGTGTGGCAAATTGTTAAGGTCAAACGTTACAACTATTTTGCATCGACAAGTTCTAGTTGTACGTGAAGAAGTGTAAAATCAAACGGTTTTGATAATTTTAAGGTCTTTATGATTGTGCAAAAACTTACCTTTAATATAAGCGGTAAAGAGGAAACTTCTTATTTCTTATAAATATATAAATTTTGCAAAAATAAAAAGGATTTTTTTAACAAAGCATTAGTTAATCAAGCTGATAGAATGCTCAAAGAGAAATTGGCATTGATGCATATATAGTTGCAGATATCAGAAACTCCAAGCAAAGGTATGTTAATACTGTGGTGTATAATTCTTGATAAAATGATGAAAATCAATTTACGAATGCCGCGGATCATTTATGTAAATGATCGTGAAGAAAATGGGAGTTGTGGCACGTTAGTGAAACGCATTCTTCCACGCTTGAAGCCAGTTTTTCATTTACGACGATATGTTATCGATGAGAGGATATTCGAATCTAGTTTAAAGTAATGTATACTTTTTCACTATAACTTTTCAGAATAATTCATTTAAATTTAAAAATTCAGCGCCAATTATACTTAAGCATACTGAAATTGAAGGAAAAGAATTAAGTGAAATTGTTTGGGTTTTCATTCCGTTTTTTTCACATGTCTGAAAATACTGTCAAAGATGTTGAAAACAACAACATTTGCAGTCAGTTGAATAAAGAGCTATGTGCGATGAGGATTGAAGGTGTTTATGAATCACAGATACCACTACTGTTTCGAGCCATACTTACTTTTGGTTGTAGCTGCCGATTAAAACCGAATTTGCAAGCAAATTCGACTATCACATACAATTTCGAAGAGCTTGAACCGGTTGGTAGCGGTAGTTTAACTTCATTAATTTCCTAAAGCAAAAATTCAATTTGAATTATCAGTTAGCAAGAGCTTTTGCGGAAATGAATTTCTACAAAATTTAAATTGCAAAAATTTAGGATTTCTCAGTGCAATATCTTCCGGAAAACAGAATTCGTACCTTGTTCTTTTATGAACATCAACAGGATAGTCGATCTGTTATGGCTGTATTCAATACAGCCACGAGCGAAGCGCATATTGTTGTGGTAAATAAAACTGAATTGAACTTGCCAAATTTACCAAAAATGTATGCCAGTGAAAAAGCGAATTTGTAAGTGTTATGATTAGATGTACATCGATATTTTTTGCTCTAACAACTGGGGGTTATAAATTATTCCACAGTTGATTATAACTGTTTGACTTGATATAATATTAAAATGCCTATTTAATATTGTATACTTTTAAAGAAAATTGAGAACTTTTGAACCATGACTGAAATGTAGAAATTAGTATTAGTAATGAAATAAAGGTATTATTTATTTTTTATTTACTATTTATTTATTTCCTGTTATTGAACATTTTACCAGATTGGAATGGCTAGTTTATTTTTCGTAAAAAGTCTTTCTGAAATGTCACATTTTAGATCTACTGATGTTAGCGTTTCCTTTTTGAGCCGCAAGGCTGATATGAATTTCACTGTAAATCAATGCGTTGCTGTTGAAAGAGCTGACCGAATAATTCAAAAAGTAAGTTTTGTCTTTACTTATATATACAGCAAAAAATATGTGTAGCCGTGCAAAATAGAATATATATTTCTAAGGGTGTTAAAGAATTTTGTATGAAGCATTATTTCATATGACATTTTAGCATATGAAACATTTTTGATAGGACTCATAATTAATTACTAGCATTAATCGTAATCATGTGTTCTATTAATGCGGTATCTTACTTTTCTCTCAGTGTTAATTAAAGTAAAAATTTGACTATAATAAATTGCTCTATTCTTATAAGAAAAGCAATCACTCTTTTTAATACTATGCAATCAAAAATAGCACAATTTGGTGAATTTTTCTTGACCGGTTAACTTATGATTTTTTCATGAATAATAATATGTAACAGATCAAATGAAGAAGGCGGCGCTGACGTGGTGAAGTGCCAAACTGTGGCTTGTTACATTAAATGAACTTTAAGACAACTCTTTTTTTGTAAGTTATTGATTGAGATTGTAAAAAATTTTTTAAATGCATTACAGTATATTCGAAGTTTGCACCATGTTGACAGCTACCCGACAATGATTGCTGTGCAGTCGAAGCAACGATTGTCTACATTGGTGAAACGAATACCAGCGCTTGATGGCTATCCTATTGTGCGAATTCATGCTTCTGAGCCATCCGGTCTTTTTAATGTTTTGGATTGGCAACGTATTGTCTTGAGAAGAATCATCAAGCATTATTTCAATATGTTTCTGTATTTACATGTAAGAATCAAATTTAAATTTGGAAAAAATTGTCAATTTTTTTTCAAGCATTATTCCTGGAACTATTGAATTTGAGTTCATTATACTAGCATTAGCACACCAGTTTTGCAAAAATCGAAACACAAGCTCGTAGTTTTTTTTTATACCATTAAAATTAGTTTTTTTTCTCGATAGTTATAGATGTTTTCTTGTTATACAACTGAAATATTATAAAGTCTTTAAATTCGGTAGGCATTTATTGTTTCAGCAATATGTAGAAGTGAGCCGTTATTTGCATGTTCCAATTGGTAATATACCGGAAGATTTTTCAACATTTGGTCCAGATGTATTATTTGCACGAAGTTTGATCAATCAAGGATACGTTCTATGGGCATCACCACTTAGTCGACCGGATCTCGGTGGTAAAGAACTGGATGATTCGCGTTTAAATGCTGTTTGGTCTTCGCTTTCCATTAATAAGCAATCAGTATGTATAGTCAGCGAATCTAGGTACATAGTTTCTTATCTAAAAGTGAAAATTAAATGTTATTTGGATAATGGCAAATAAGTAATTAATCAGTAATGTCAGTGCATGAAGGTAAAAAGTTAGAGGTTCTTGGCTCCCACTTCTGCTATATCAATAATTTTTACTGATACAACAATAATTTTTAGTTTCTTTTCACGCTTTATATTTTTTTAAGCTTCGAAACCGATATATGTGTTGAGCTAGAGCTGGGTGCAGTTGATGTTACAGCAATTGTGCAATCAGCAAATATCGCTGATGCTGAAGGTAGTGCGGATTCGGTTGGATTTTTGACTGGACCTGTTTTGGCCGCAGATGCGCTCCTAGGATATGTTCGAAGTATTGCTCAATATGATGAAGGAGCAGCTGTTGCAGGTCCATTAAAAGTAGGTTTTTGACATAATATGAATGAACGAAGCAGAAATGATTCTCATCGTATTTTAAGTATGAGTCTCTCGGTTTACAAGACTGTAATGCAGTAGATTACTCGTTCATCAATTATAATAAATGAGTGGTAAGTAGATTATATTTTGGTTTTTATCGAAAAGAGGCTGTTTGATTACATTTGATGTGCAGGTGCAATATCTGTAGTTGATAAAATGTATTGAAGGAATAGGTATTTTTGCTTTCTGTAGCCTTACTGAATTATTTTTTAGTTCAATAATTTAAATTACATTAGTATTCAGGTCCTTCGACTACTGTTGCATGACTGTATTAAGGATATTCACCTGTATGGGAGCAAAATTGCGGATCAAATAGTCGTTAGCCTTGATCGGTTGGAAAATTCTTTATTTCTTTTTGACGAAAGAGTCAATTTCCATGGAATCGCCAAATATAATAGAAAATAACATGGCATCATCATAATGGTTTCGAAAGTTCTTCCAAGAAACAGATTTTTAGTAGAACTACCTCTATTCTTTACAGCTGGTTACGCACGCAGCATGCATTGATGTACGATCCCGCAATTGTTCGCGTAGTTGATATATTAATCACTAAACTAATCCTACTACTGGTTGCTGAAGTAAGTTCAGATGCTTCTTTGGTTATGAATAAGAGTTATAGAAGTTTTTTGTTCTCAGAGCTATTCACTGAAATGGACTACCGAAATTTTTGAACTGATATCTTCACTTAATGAAACGTATTTTTAGAATCAGCCAGGAACTAAACTTGCTAATAGACTGCGCAAAATTTTTTCCTAAATAATTGCATTGCTTCATTAGGACATATCTTATTCTTGTCTTGCGAAAGTTTATAAATATCGTTATATTAATTGTCAAGCATTTAATGAGATTTCTCTTTGTTTCTGATGAAATTTTATAGCAGAGTTTTTTAAATTGATTGAAGTTTCAGCATATCTTACTGCTCTTTCTTGTTGTGATTCGCGTAGGGTAATTCGATAGGGTACTTAAGTTGGATTTTCTGGAGCACATTTAACCTGAATACAGTGTTGTTTACGATAAAGCATTAAAATTTTAAATATAAATTTTAAACATTAAATATTAAAATATTTTAGCTAAATCGCTTGGGCGGACATGTCATTTACGCATCCAGTTCGCGAGTTGTTATGAGTACACAACGTTCGTCTCTTGAACATGCACAATCGTTTGTAAACAGCTTGCTCGTATCACTTGAAGAGCACGCAATTTTCGCCTCGCTAAATGTTAAAGCAGTTAAATTTTGGGATGTTCTGCTGTGGGTTGACGCGGTAAATTTCTTCTAATTTTCTGAATTTCACTTATTTTCAATAAATAAGATTGTATGGTAACTTTTTTTGCGAATGTTTCTGTTTACAATTCGGTTGGCAATTTTGGGCTTGCCGTGCTTCCCATTTTCCAATTTTTTCAAAAACAAATGCTCTGTTGCGTCCCGAATGAGGGAATTATTAAAGAGACACAGCATTACATTGCAGAATAAACTAAAGAGATCTTGTTTTTCGAAAATGTTTTTGAAACGATTTATTCAAATTCTTACTTATTTTAATTCATTCTACTTCCTGTATCTTTTAAACTCCCTGATTTTGATTTTTTTTAGTGAATTATTTCTTAATTATCTTTACAGAATGATTATGTTGGAATTCTTTTGGGTGATGAAGAAGAAAGTAACGAAGTTACCGTGAAACTTGGTACATCCAACTTTATTAAAGACGAAAATTATCGAAACTTTTTCAAGCAGACATTAATCGGATATCTTGTTTTAGTAGCTCGGAATGTAAAATCAACTGTAAGTTTATAATGGTTACAGCAAAATAATATTCTTAAAACAATGAGTTTGTTCCGAATATGAAAGTTTGCAATTTCTGCTCAATGGCACGGCGAAAAGCCTCTAGTTTATATTCTCGATGTTCAGAATTTTCAATTCTTGCTGATTCGGGAATTGATTGTTGCTTTTCAAGTTTTCGTATTCAGAATAGTGTGGAGGAGCAGCAACAGTACCGTTTAAATCTGATAAGAAGCGAAGTTACAGAGCAAATGTTTGATTTTCTTAATAATTTGTCAACGAATATCCGAGAAAATCCTGATTTGCGAAATTCAATTATTTTGATGGTGAAGGGCATATCACATTTCATTGGACTTGACAGTATTGCTTACGAATCAATTGCGAAGGTATTGCTGGATGTATATTTCGTTTTAAGAACGAGATTGCGGGACTGTTATTCTTTGTCTTTTCCAGCCCACTTTCTGGGATTTATAGGTTTTAGACTTGTTGGATTTCAGTATTTCTAATTCATGGGTGAGCATAGTCCATTTGTACACTAAAATCTTTTCACCTCATTTTTCTTAGCTTCACTTACGAATTTGATTGCGGTATCGTTCCACTGCAATTTTTTTTACATCAAATTATTGCATTGCATATATGGTATTGCCTGCTTATCCATGTCATTTGTAATAATATATTCAGCTTCGGTATCAACTTCTGCGTATGTTGGATGCAGATGACGCATCATATGACAGTACATGGCAATCATTGAACGTTTCCTGCACATTAACTCAATTATTTTGCTCTGTATGCTGCCAGTCAAATGATTTAGATGTATGCCAATCAGAATGGATTTGTCCAAGCTGTAGAAAACAGTTTCATTCGTCTATCATTGAAGAGCTTTTAATAGAACGAGTGAATCAGCTTCTGGTTGCTTATACAATACAAGATTTCAAGTGTACGCGTTGCGAAGCGGTAGGTTTTTGTACATTTTGTTTTATATGTTATTCTAATTTCTACTAAGGAAGAAACGATCCAGCAAGTTATTCGCATAGCGGAATAATTTTCAGATTCGAAAATATAATCTGTCTCTGTTTTGCGATTGTTGTGGTGTTGAAGAAAATGTTATATCACCCGACGAACTTCGTTTTAACCTGGAAACGATTGGAAGAACAGCTCATCAACATGGCCTCTCACGTTTAGCTGAATTATGCGAATGGACCCTATTTTGATCTCATATAGTTTCTTTAAAATTTTGCTAAATACGCTTTCAGATTTTTAAAAGCATAGTTACGTAATCTTAACTGAAATATTTCGGACGAACTTTTGCTTAGGAAGTATTTATTAAATTTTAGTGCTCTCAATCAGTTACCGGTTCCTCGTTATTTTGCATCGTACTATTACTCACTGTGTATTCACTTACCTTTTATTCAATACCATATCTTTATGTAATACATAAAATTCTCTTTACTTGTTTAATACAAAGAAATTAACAATTTTATTCTTAAACAACTTAAATCTATTCTCTTAGATTTTCAATTTTTCAGTACCGTTGATTAATAATTATTTCTCACTTTTTCAAGTTTTTAGGCAAGTAAATGATGGAATTCTCAACATGCCATATAAAACTTTGAAATCCTAATTAAAACTTCAGCGTCCGTGTATAAGTGAGAAATAATAATATAAATTTCTTAAAGGATGTCAAAACCATATTTTTTATTCCGTCCGTAGTAAAAATTGAAAAATCACTAAAATAAGCACTAGAAATAAATTCACACTTTCAACATCAATATAGATAAAAAAACACTGCATTAATGGTTGGTTTTCAATCAGTTTTGTCATCAATCCAATTCATCTAAAGGATTGTTGCTAGACCATTTTGTTGCATCAATCGTTTGCCGACATATTGGACAAGTATTATGCCTCCTAAGCCAAGGTAATATGCATTCTCGATGAAAAATGTGTTGACATTCTAAGATTGCTACCGATTCCTCCTGAATTTGTAATTATTTTGCAAAAGATTCTTCATTGAATGCTCCACTTTCATCACAGATTTAATAAAAAAGCTTGAAGCTCTAGGACATAAGCTAGAAATATTATTTCTACTACTACATTTCAAGCAAGGGCAGAATTCTAGAATCCTATTGGTAAACATTTATATTCGGTTTTATAATCGCAGCTAGCAAGCAGTTCGGGTGGTAATCATTCGCTAACACTTTTATAGAAGTAGCACTGTATGCATTCGGCAAATCTCCATGCATCGGCAGTGAATTTTGGATGGTAACACCATACACCTTTTTTGTCGCATGTGCATCTTAACCTTTTCTTAAGTACGCCTCTCACTGAATAAATTCTGATTTTTGCTTCAGCTGAATTTCTGACGTATCAAAAAACGAAAGGACTAAGAACAGAGAAACATAGCAATTTTTGTGCACAATCAAAGAGATTACATAGCCATTAGTTTTTCAATTTCTCATTAAATTAAAAAGTTGAAAGAAAGTGTACGAAGCATCTTAAAGCTTAAAGCAAACTCCAGATATTCATATCCTAATATCAATACTGAATGTAACCTCTTTGAAAGTTTCCATGCATGTAGTACATTGTGCGCCACTTTCAATATGTTTTGGCTCCACCACCGTCATAGGTAGATTGCCAAGTAATTTAGGGTCGACCGGTGTTGAACCACCTTCAAATTGATTCAGAAGCTGTGTAACAATTTGATCCAAGCCACCTTCGCCCCACGCATAATCTGCTGCTGGACCGTGAAGAACGCTGAAATTTATCCGATGCAAGCATATTTCTCTTAATCTCGCATGTCCATAACTAAAAATAAAAAGCAGAACTGATAAGAATTTCACTGCAGCAAGATCTACGAGGCGCAGAAGTATGTAATGTTCAACGTGATTAACTTGTGCGTAAACCGTGAGATCGTGCTTGTTCTGCTGATAAAATAAGGACCTCTGAAAGCCAAAAATGCGCAAAAATCAAAGCCATTTACTAAGAAACAGTAATGACTTTACTTTCTATTTCTTTCTAATTCGTTTTTTAAAATATTCATTAGATGCGAACTGAAAATGCTGACAACATTGTTAAATTAATGACAGGAGTAGCTAATTATACATACTTCGGAATTTTGATACAATTGAAAGTAACAACTTACATTCCGTGAGCATTTGGATCACGAGTAATTTGTAGCTGTATTTGAGCTCCTTGTGCCGATAAATTACTAAGTAACTGATTTAGGAAAAGCATGATAATATTTTCATCCTCTCCACCACCTGTAGAAGAAGATCCATGCATGAATCGATGAAGGGTGCTGGGATTGATTATTGATGAAGCTTGTTGGTATTGACCTTGTTGCTGATATTGATTTTGTTGCTGGTATTGATTTTGTTGTTGGTATTGACTTTGTTGCTGTTGAGAGTTACTTGAAGAACCTACATTTCCATGCTGTCCTCCCGAAATTGTTTGTCCGATTTGTCCGAAGAACTAAAACTTATGTTTTCCATCAATTTTTTTAAAATTTATTCAATCGCTTCAGTAAATAAAATTTTCATATGACTGAAATAAGATTTTAAATAATTTCTAATAAAAACGATGAAAATGAATATACCATCCCAAACGGTGACATATATGACCTGCTGTCTGTGGAAAGTTCCTCAATGAATTCGCCACCACATCTCGCACAAACAAAATCCTTGAAACCTTCCACTTTAAACTAGACAAAAACTACATAGACTACGGTCAAAATTAAACTTCAAAAACCTATGAATGAATGCATAGTGAACGGAATATTCTTGAAAAATGAATCTGTGTAGATATATCAAATAAATGATTCGAAAAATTCATTTGTTGAGTTTTTAAATAAGATTTGGAATAATCAAGCTTAAATTATATCGTACAACTAATGAGAACACTTTCAGAACTTATTTGCGATATACACAAACTGTGGAAAAAAAAATAAAAAAAACTCACTCCATCCCTCAATGCTACTGCTTGTTGACAGTTGTGGCAATAATATGTCGACATTGACATTGAATCAAAATAAAATTAGCTGTCTTAAATGGCAGATGATCCAGTGACTAGCTTGTCCAACTGAAGTGAAAAACTCAATTACTGATATGATATCAAGAACCATAAACTAACGATATCGTCATACATTATACACAAATTTAATATTATTTAATTACCATAGATTTGCTAAGAGAACACTTTTCATTTTCATTTTTACTGATAATTGGGGAAAAATGATCAAAGTGAACTGAAATGCAACAGAAGAAACTGCCACTATAGAAAACATGCTGTGAAATATTTTAAATTATCTCACGTTATTAGGAAAAACTTAGATTGCAGTATTTAGATCTCATACATCATTAGCTGCTAAGAGAAAACTGCACCTTCTTGAGGGCGGCTTCCTTGTTCGGTAAAAAAATTCCCAATATTTTGGAACGTATATACCATAGCATTCAAAAATATGCAATAAGCTGGCTTAGCATCTCAAACTATACCAATTCTTCCTCAAATGAATGATGATAAAACCAATGGAAGAAATTAGAACTGAAATTAGATGTTCAAATATTTTTAAATCCTTGCACCTGAGCCTATTACAGCTCAGAGATTAAAAAAATCCCGAAAAAGGTTCTTTATATATTAATTATGTTTGAATTCCAAACAAGAGCAGAACCGGACAATGTAAAATATAAATTTAAAACGAACAATAAATAACATTACATCAGGACTGAAGGTGGTAAGAATTACTTTGAGTCCTGATGGACAAGCAAATAAGTATAGGCTTGGACCGTATCGTCAACTGTTTAACTATTATTAACAATTTTATTATAAAAGAAACAAAATAACAACAACATAACAGAGTGTAATCATTCCCAGAAAGATAATGAACATAGATTGCATCCCAAGTAGTTTCCTTCATCAATTTATCATTCCAATAAACGCTAATATATGATTAAATCTTTGTAAAATATCTACTCATGGCACTGGAGATCCCTAACAGACTGACGACAGCATTTTCAAACTTTTCTTTACAAACTGTTTTTTTAACTCCCGCTACTTAAATTTACAATTACTTACACAGAAAACAAAGGAAATGAAATTAGATGAACGAAAATGTTATGCAATAGAGCAGATGAAATCTATCGCCGCTTATTCCCTCGCTTTTTTCCATGAGTTCGAACATTTGAATTCCGTCCGGTCTTCTGCAATGACCGTATGCCCAGCATTGCTGATCTAAATCAAAAATAACTCATTGACTAGTACAAACAAAGACTGCCGGCAAGCAAATCTGATTTAATGTAGTCATAGAATGTTTATTCAGATCAACTTCATGTTCTGTCCAATTAACAATTAATTAAAATTTCATGTAGAAATTATGTAAAAAATCCTCTTCACCCTTAATATATGTAAATTACAACTGAATAAACCTCGACTTCCATCATTTCTACTAATCTTAACTAATTATGCAAATTCCTATATCTGATGAGTCAAAATTCACCTGCTCGTTACATCGTGCATTGCAAATGGTCCAGTTTCGTTTGGATACTGATGACAGCGAGCCATTCTGTTCTGTGGCATAGGTTGATCTTCAAAAAGTTGTGGTCCTCCAGGGTGCTTTCCACCTAAATATTATCAAAAGTATAAATTCCATTTTTTATCTTGTATATTGTATACAAGAAGAAAACAGCGTTTGTGCTATCTAATATGATTTAAATCTCATGATCTGAGCTACGGTTTTTTACATCTAAGGAAATCTTGTAATTTTACCACTCCCGAAGAAAAATCGCTTCCCATAATAGCCCTAAAAATTTGGAAAAAAACTGAAACACAAAGCATCCAATAACTACAGCTCATTAATTTGAATGTGTTGAAGTTTGACTTATCAGAACCACCAAATCCCATTGATTTTAGTTCCAGTACATTGGTTTTCAATTTAGCTATCATTGCAATTGAGTTATTCATCCGCTTAGAGCAAAATCATAAGTGAAAGAAGAAATGAAATAACTAAAAACAATTTATTCACAACATTAAAAGCAAACCCTTTGGAGCTGGAAGGGAATACTTGAGGCCACGTGAAGATTGCAATCGATCCCAGTTGATGTGAAGCTGCATTGTTCCATCTTCAGCTACACTAACAGCAACTCGATGCAGCAAGTTATTTCCGCAGCGAGGACAAAAACGTTTTGTCATCACAGTTGTTGTCGCAAAGCACGCCCGACACCTCAAAGGAAACATTTCTGTTTAATTGTAAAAGTAAAGCTAACATCTTTTGCTAAAAGATCTTTATTCTATTCGACTTATAGATTACAACATGTCATAGCTGAGAGAAACAAAAGCTTAGGAAAGCACTGATGATTTTTTTTTTTTTAAAAAGGCTCGAGAGCAGTGACAAGATTTAACTTACTGGTTAGCGATGAGTATTAGTTCAGACTAAATATGCGATTCGAAAATCTTAACTAGAAATACAGTGCAAACAATTATTAATAATAATTATCATGTTTTCTTTTTTATTTCTTATCGTTTCCTTTTTAGTTCTAAGGAGTTAATTATTCTGTCCGGCTGCAAAGTACTGATTCTTGGGTCTTTGAAAAAAACTTAGCAGTGAGATTTTAAAGCCTAAAGACTGCATAAATACAACGCACAAATGAATAAAAAAAAATCGTAAGGACTGGTATAAGTCAGTTTTCATAACTGGAAAATCTACCTGAGGATATAATTATTCAACCGGTGTATTTTGTAGCCATTAACAGACAATAAATAGAGACCCAAACGAAGAAGGACATTCTGCATAGCAAAATCTGTCGTAACGCATGCTACCTAAAATATAATTGCAGCTTTGTAAGCAAGAGCACTTTTAGTACTAAATGCGAAATCAAACTGAGCTTGAAACATTAATTCAGTTATATCAATTGAAAGTGAACCTTCAGTCCTTTCTCCGGCACCGCTATTTCACCCACGTGCCCTAATATTTCATCCACATTATCCTCATTTAACCAAGTGCCATCTTCACTGCTACTGCTACCAATGTTAGCATCATCACTGGCATCATTAATTTCTTTTGATTCTGATTTTCCTTTCACTTCCGTAGAGCTCTGCAACGTGTAGTTATGCTACATGTAGTTATTGTAGTTATGCTGTAATTATGATTACTTTATTTTGACAATAAAGCTACAAAGAAGACCGTAGATAAGATAAGAGATGTGCGACGCTTTATTCAGTAAGGTAAAGAAAAAATGAAATCAAACAATCGATAACATGAAGTACATTTTCTAAACTATTAAAACATTGTTACTCAATAAAAACCACAGAAACGTATGGAACACTTACTTCATCCATTTGAACATCTTTATCATCCATCATTACTTTTGTGCATCTTGTCTGTTGGTGATTAGCTGCTGAATTGTTAGCAATGTTTTCCACATTATAATGTAAACCATCTTTTCCGTATTGTTCCAAATGAAGATCATGCACCAGTGAAAGTAGTTTTAAGTCCACTGCAGATAATGACGGGTAATCACCCGTTTTCTTCGAAAATTCCGTTACTAAAACAAACTTTTGGCATATTTGAATAGAATTACAATACTGGCTATATTAGTTAAATTTACAAGCAGAACTGTCAAGTACTTCGCTTAAATTTAATGTCATAAATAAAAATATTTAAGGATTGCGTGCTCCAACATTACCAAATGCTCTTCGTGTACTTTACAAAACTTGGTCACATATGATAATTCGTGTCTTTGTCAATGAAGAGTCATAAGTCAGCAAATCACTCAAATTTCAGATGCATCTGATCAGAGAGCAAACGTCTACTAAAAAAGTCACTAAGTAAAAAAAAACTATTATATCATTAGTTAAGATAGGCGAAAATATAATGTATCATTAAACTATACTGTAAGATCTGGCCAAAGATTTGAATAAACGCAGTGAAACTAACTGATATGGAGAGATTCAGTAGTTGGTTCTCGAACGCGAATCTCAAATGGAAGGCTATCAAGAAGGTGACGCATCTTTTCACACTTTAACTCACTGATCACTCCTGGTACCGTGTAAATCTCTGAGGCAAGATCCTGAAAACATTTTTCGGAAAATGTACTAAATCTCAACTAAATCTTCTTTGACAAACGAAAAGCAGTCCAGACACTTATAAATCATTTTTGATTTTTTACTCATAAAGAAACAAATAATGGCTAAAAAATTCATTTATAAAATTTGATATTAGAATATTGCCACTTACGTGCAAAGGTACTCGGTTAATAAACGCATTGGAGTCAGCTACCAATTGCCGAACTGGAACATCTTCAGGAGCTTTCATAACGTCTAATTCCACAAAGCCTATAATTCAGTTTATAATTTTTTTTTTTCCCCAATGAGAAATCTTTGCCATCAAAATTTGAAATTGCAATGAGTCATATCATTACACGAACATGTTGGCTGATATCATTGAGCAAAGTGTTGAAATGGTTGCGTCAGTGACGTATAATTGGATGGGTGTCGTAAAAATCATAACAAAAACAACGAGACGCAATGAAATAATTTCAAGAGATTTAAAATGTTTCAGATATTTTACTCATTCAAAATCAATTGATTTAACAAAGCGCAATAAATACGTAAATGAAACATTTGTTTTAGTGATAATATGAGTAAGTAAATGACGAAAAAGGTATTGTAACGAGAAACATTGTCAATGAGTAATCCATTCCTGTCCTACTTTATCCACATCAATGTATCGAACTTCCAATGCGCATTATCGAAAAGCATTCCTGGAGAGGACACGTATCAATCCGTGAAATACGTAACAAAGTTTTGCCCGAGAAGATGAGATAAGATCACGATGCGCAGTGGCGATAACGTGACCAATGAGGCTTAGCCGGGGTGCGTTTATTGCTGAATATGTTGGAAAAAAAACTTTATTGTTGAAAATTTTCATCCAATTGCCCGCCGCAGCTACTGAAAAATGGATGCTATAGGCAATTTTTTGCAAACATTGACAAAGCAAAACACTACAAGCAATGAAATAAATAAACATAGATTAAGCTCATAAAGGCTCCATCTAAGTATTTTTGCTTCGTTTCAAGCTAATGATAGTTGGATTTATCATATCATGTAATATTTCAGGATTATTCATTTTCGAATTTCTGATTTTACATTGGCAATTATCCATCCTATCAAAATCAATATTGTCAGCAAACAGAATTTTTGAGAATTTTGAAAAAATAAAGAATGTTTTGATTTTACAGATTGTTTTTAAATTAAAGATGAAATAATGCATTGCTAAAATTTCTTGTTCTCATTTACTAACAGTATTGATATGTAAAAAATGAATTTAATTTCAATAAAATGAACTAACTGTGAAATGAGAATATAATGAAAAAACAGAAGGATAATAATCGTTGAAAATAAAATTGGCTATTTCGAGATAGTATAACTTTATGAGGGTAAATTGGACGGTACATTTGTAAATATTTCGAAGTAAATATATTCTTAACAACCATCATTATTATGAATTAATTATTCCATCTAATATATACAATGCGAAAGACCTTTAGAGTGGGAATAAAGTAGAATAATTTATAAATAATACGATAAATAATATGTTTGTTTAAAACTGATAAGTGATTATCTTGCTTTATTTTGTAAAGTTTCTTAAAAGCGAAATTTTGTCTAACCATTATATTTGATAGAATAATATCATCCGGAGACGGAAAGTTTTCATTGGTGTTCTGTGTAATTTAGACAATCAGGTATGGATATACTCGGGAAATGGAATTTCGTTTTAGTATTTAAAGTTTTTTGAAAGTTAAATAAAGTATTTTAAGATGAAATATTTTGCACCGCCATTTCTTCATATTAACTATAAGGGATTTTTCGAATTTTCTTTGAAATATGTTTGAATTAATGAAATTCATTGAATGTATTTGGAGTTAAAGAATTGAAGAGCAGAATGAGCGAAGCACAACAACCGAGCATTCCAACAGTAATTCAGAAGGTGCATTTCGGCAGTCTTGCTAATGAAGAAATTGTTCATAAGCTACAGGTATTGTTAACTTATGTTTTATTTAGCAGAAACGGTGAAAATGTCTCCTTCAGCTGAGACAGTTAAACGTCAGAAATAGTTAATATGAGTTCATCAGGAATAGTTAATATTAGTTCATCAGGAATAGTTAATATCAGTTCACCGGGAATAGTTAATATCAGTTCATTAATTACTAATCTTTTTTTACTGTCGACTGTGGGATTTTTTTTTTCGGCTTATATTCATCGTTTGAAGAGTTCCGAGAGGAAATTTTCATTCTTTCTTATCGGTAATAGTTGGTAATCTATTGAGTAAAAAACATATGGGAGCGAAACTAATGAATTGTGTAAGCAACAGATTCATTCTATTGAACAAATATTAAGCTTTCCTTAACAGTAGAAATTTTTTGCTCCTTCCTACGCTTTTCTCCATTTTTTCCCAACAATAGAAACTTTTTGATTTTTCCCATCAGCAAAAACGAATCTTGTTTTGCGGAAAGTTTAGTATTATTTCATTACCAAAGCTTGGTTATTCACCAGTAATTTCAGTGGATAGTGAATTGAAAATGAAAGGTGTTCCTTTTCGAATATAAGTAAAAAAATACTGAACATATAATGAATTAGCTTTCAATCACTTAGAATGAAATCTTTGAACAAAACCATTAAAGTATTGCTTAAATTAATTTCCGAAATTGATTGCTATTTTATGGGGAAAGTTTCAGTTTTTAGATCGTGTATTGAATTTCAGGCTGAAGTTGAAAAGCGTGAAGTTGAAAAGAAAGATGATCAGTTCGACTTGGATATGGTGGATAATCCCATGGAAAGGGAAGTAATGGCAGAGTTCGAGAGACGACGACGTGCTCGTACTTTAACTTTACCTACGGATGATGGGCATGTTAAGCTGCTTTTGCGGAAACTTAATGAACCAATCTGTGAGTTAATTTCGACTTCTCGTGTCTTTTTACTTGTTTTAAATTCTGTAAAGCCAAAGGCGTAATCGTGTCAGTTATTGTTCCTAATTTGTATATTACTGCAGTGGCCAAAAGCCGGCAAGACCATAACAGTTAGGATAACAATTGGGATTGGTAAATTAATCGAGATATTGATATTATAACGTATATGAATACCAGAAATTGCTTAAACATCGTTCAGTTGATTCATTGTCAAAATATATGTCTCGTCAAATCTGTACAATTATTATTGTTTCCTTTTTTATTTTTGATGATTGATCTCGGTGAATGTTTACGAACTAAATATATTTAAGGTCTTTTTGGTGAGGACAAATTGGATCGGAAGGAAAGATTACGGGCCTTATTATCAACGTTGTCTGAAGAGGAAGTTACAAGGATACTGCACAGCCCTGAAGAGACAGAAACGGTGCAACAAAGGGATTCATCTACGTGGTATCATAAGGGTCCGGTGGCTCTTCGAGATGTTCGCGTCGCAATTGCTGATTTTTCTTTACGAAGGGCTCAGGAAAGATTGCGAAAGGTACATTGTTTGATTCATTATTAATTCAAAATTATCTGTTATTAGTGGTTAACTCTGATTTCCAGGCCCATGAGGAAGCTACTCGTGCTACAAATGATGCTGCTGTGCGCGTGCAGGAAATGCATCGGTGGGTTGCAGCGTTGGCGGTTTATGGTTCACAAGTAGCAGATGTTCGACCTGTTTCGTATTGTGAATTTTCACCTGACTCGAAACATCTAATTACTTCTGGATGGTGTGTTCCAAATTTTATTTATAGCGTACAATCACTTCCCAATTCTCATTGTTGAAGGCAATAAAAAAGTCAATGGAAAGTGAAGTTGAGGAATAGAAAGTTAGAAAAGGAGATGAAAGAAAGCGAATAATTGAATTGATTAGCACATAATGTTTGGCATCATTTATAGTTAATTATAGGATATCAGTGATATGCACTACTAATAGTATGCAAACCCAAGCAAGAGCCCACTAACTATTTTGAAATTTATTTTTCTTAGGTCAGGAGAATGTAGCATTTGGTCGATACCTGAAAGTAACCGTGAAAGGAGATTTGTCGGACATGCTAGTCAAGCAGGATGCGCCAGATTTCATCCAGGAGCATATGTTTCTCAGGAATCATATGCACTAAACGCGGCCAGTTGCAGTCATGATGGGACGGTAAAATTATGGAGTCTAGAAAGTGATTCGCCACTCTCCGAACTTGAGCCACACTGCCAGCGGGTGTCTCGGATTGCATTTCATCCATCTGGACGATTCCTTGCTTCTTGCTGGTATTTACTTTTGTTTAATCAGAAGTATAAATGATGGAGTTAAGACCATACTGAATTTCATCGAAATTAAAATTGATGATAAAAAGCCAAATTTTGTCATACTTTTTGCATGATAGGACTTCTATTTGCTTTCGGCAGTCGGATTTTGTTCAGTTGTAACTTGTATGTGATTTTAATAAGGAGGAGTTCTCCCCAATAAATGAATATATGTATGTTAATACGCAAATAAATAAGTAAATAATATATATATATATATATATATATGTAATGAAAATCTTTGCTTGTATTACCAGTTCTTTGCACTTTCCTTTTTCAGTTTCGATTGTTCTTGGAGATTATTTGATTTGCAGTACGGACAGGAAGTTCTTTTTCAAGAAGGACACAGCCGGCCGGTTTTCCATGCCGATTTTCAAGTGGATGGATCGCTTATTATGACAGCGTAAGCTTTTATATTGTTATCTTGTTTTATTATTATTACATTGGTTTTTGCAGCGGCATGGATTGTTATGGCCGTGTATGGGATTTGCGAACGGGCCGCTGTATTATGTTTTTGGAGGGCCATCAGAAGGAAATCCATTGTGGACAGTGGTTACCCAATGGGTAAGTTTGACGACATTCTCTTTTAAAATCTTAGAGTGTTTTTTTATCAGTTCAGATAGCACCAAAACACTTTTCTCGTAATAGCGATGTAAATAAAAAGAAAGACAAAATAACTTGACTTAATCAAAATCAATTGTTTCAGTTATCAAATGGTTACCGGTTCTGCGGATAACAGTTGCATTGTTTGGGATTTGAGAATAAGACGTGCACTCAAACCAATTGCGGCGCATACTTCTCTTGTGTCTGGACTTCGGGTAGAATCGAAGGGACAGTACATTATTACATCATCTTTCGATAATTCTCTGAAAGTAAACGTTTTTTGAAATAACATTTGGGATTGCTGAAAAGAAAGTAGGCAGAGAAAATGGAGGAGTTATTGTTTGGGAACTCTGCGTCTCGTGTTGATCTTGTACTTCCTTATTCTTATTTATGAATCTTTGTTTTTCTTTTTTCTACACATAATGAGATTTTAGGTTTGGGAAACTTGCGGTTGGCGACCTTTGAGGCAGCTCATGGGTGATGACACGAAAGTAATGGGAGTGGACATATCGCCTGATGGAAAGTGGGTTGCAAGTGTTGCTTTCGATCGTACTTTCAAGCTTTGGACGAAGCAGCTTTATTAAATTATGAGATCTCTTCCAAATATTTTATTTACGAGAAAATTTCACCAATTTGACATTTACTGCAAAGGTGATTGCATTACACTGGGACGCGATCTCCTAAGGAATACTCAAAATACAATTCATTCTTTTCCATTTTTGTTATTTTGAAGAATGTTTCCAACATACATGCAATTGAATAATGGATTTCATTAAAAGAATAAAATTATTGTCAAAAGGCGAGATAGGAATTTTTAAAATTTGGGAAAAAAATCTGATTAACGGAATTAAAGCTCGTTTGGTGACATTTTTGTGAAATTGGAAACACCACTTTTTTGTGCAAAAAAGTCCAAATTCTGTGATATTCTTAATATAAAAGCCATGATTTGCCTTTTTAGTGTTTTAGCAACTACAAGTAGATTTTAATCGATTCAATCCTTCTTTGTTATAATAATTTTGTTGGTACGTTAATTTTTTTGTTGGTTCGATTTGTTTATTTTGTTAGTACGATTTGTTGACCAAAGTTTACTTTTTCAAGTTTGTTTTTCATACAAGTTAGTTTTTAGCGAAAATTGTACTCAGTAAAATACCCTTACAAATAATTATAAAATTATTTATTTTTCATTTAGAACAGGATGAAGATAAGACACCGCTTATCACTATTTTATCTTCACTTATAAATTTATGTTTATTTTTGAGATGGAAATTTTCATCTGTTGTGTTTATATGATGCATTAAATAAGAAAAGAAAATTTAACAATCAAAAAAGAGTTAAAAAATCGTCTGAAACCTTTTGAGCTGAAGAAAGAGGAGGTAAAATTGGGTCTTTTGGCATTTTTAAACCTTAAGTTTTCCTTTAGTTTGAAGTTTTCTTCGAGGAACTTACATTGTTCTAATTGTAAATCATCATCTCATTTTAAATCATTTTTATTTGTTTTTAAAGATTTCTTCATTTCATTTTAAAAAGTAATAAATTTATTTTGTGCATTTTCATTTTATGATTTTCACTTTTATCTGACCTTTTCTGTATCCGTTTCGAGTTCAGTGATGATTTTATGATCTGTGAAACACTTTTACAAGCTATAAATAGTAACAATATGGGTGTATACTGTCTTGTTGCACTGATATGTTGATGTTGATGAGATAGCAGAAATGATTAGTAGTGTACAAATCGAAAATATTATTTATTGATCGTTTAGAGATTGAAAGAAGTTTTGCAAATACATGATGGCATTATATAGTATGTAATAAAAAAGGACAATTATGAACTAATCGTTTGTATTAAAATGAAAATGAGGAGAGAAGGTGGAGCAATGAAAGAGTTGCGTTGGTAATGATAAAATTGGGTTGATCGAAGAATAGATTAGAAGAGGAAGAAGAGGTTGACAGTGTCGTAGCGCTTTGCCGACCTTTCGTATCGTTTAAATTAGTAAAATATCTGTAAACAGGTGGTTGAAGGAAATGGGTACAAATTGGGCAGAACGGTTGATTAAATATCATAAGAGGTGGGCTCAGTGTGAACGGTAATGTTGTGACAAATTGAATCCTGCAGTGCAGACTGTTGTGTCTCTTCTCCACCTTTTCGGATACTGTTGAACGGTTAATGTTCGTGCTGGTGAATGACCGGATCTAGTGCTGATATGATGAGCAATCGCCGACGCTCACACTCTGCCACACGTCTCGAAATTCGCAATCGTTTTGCACCACGATTTTCGAGTTCATTGCGAATTGATGCAGCCAAATTATGCACTCAGGTATATATGTGCACATTTCAAACAAATTCATAACTTTCCAATATACTTAATTATGAAAATTATGGCAAAATCATTTAATTATTGCATGTATCGCTCTTAAGACATTTAATGAAATTTTACTAACAGAATACATTCAATAAAAGAAAAACAAAAGATTTTGTCTGTTTGTTTTGCTGATTAATTTTAGCCACTTGTAATTAGTTTGTCCAAAATTCTTCAAAGTTTACATTGAGATCTTTTAGGCAAAATTAATTTATGCTTATATGTTGCTATATAATATGATGTGATTCTTGACGGATAGAATGAAAATGAAAAAATATTGAATATTTGAAATAAATTTGAAATCAAATAAGGCAGATTGAAAGAGAAATGAAGGAAAGCAAAAGAATGAGAAAGTGGTAAAAAGATTAAAAAGCACTTTTCAATTGCAAATAGTAAGTGCTAGAGAGAAAACAATATTGTTCTTTTAAAATTTCCAACATCAATTGTTGATGTTATTTTTTGTCAAACTTGCGACTGTTTTTTCTTTTTTTAAGACGAAAACTTTTATGGTACTTAACGATCATGCACAATGATTTGTCAAAAAAAAAAACTTTGCACTTTTGCGTCCTTTTTCAGAAACAATTATTAACACTTTGCGCCTTTTTCTAGAAAAAATAACTATCATTTATCCTTCTGTGATTTTCTTCTCTCTACGCTTTGATCGTAAAAAAACAAAGAAAGTTATTAATTTATCCTAAAATTTTTTTCATTTAAACCTCAAAATATTTCTTTTCCAACACATAGCGATTGCTAATATTACTTTGCTGATTTTTTCGTAAAAACTTTTGCTACAAACATTTGTGACAATATTTGGAAATAAATTTTGTGACGAGCAAAAAAAGTAAACCAAATTTCCACTAAGTCATTGGGATTGTGAATTTTATTGAATTTGATCATTAAATTTCTCTTCGTTGAATATTGCAATCATAATTAATTTACGTTCGCTTCGTGTCAGAAAGGAAGCTAATAGTGTTAATTGTTAATTAACCTATTAATGAACTAATCAAAGATGAAAATTTTGGAATCATTAGGTAAATGAAAAGTTTCTAATCGTATTGAAATATTTTATAGCATTAAGTGAAATGAAATTTTGCTCAAAAATAAAAATAAAAATTTTATTGTTTTCAATAAGAATTGATCCTTCCATCATCAGATCATTTCACTTAAAATTTCTTCTGTTATTCCAAAATGCCAAGAAGGACTGTTTTTTGCCAATCTGACAAAAACCATTCAATAAATCAACAAAAAGATTAGGAAATTTGATTTAAGTTTTGCGATTAAATAAACATAAATAAATGATTAACAATAAACGAAAAAAAATCTTTTCAATCAAATTAATAATTTACTAATTAAATTAAATTGACAATTCATAATTATACCTGATAGAAACGTATCTATTAGGGACGATAAATTTTTTTCTTTTCCTCTCCCTGCCACCAAACAATTCTTTGTTTTATTCATTAAATAGAAAAAAACAAATCACGAAATCTTTTCAGGATCACTTCAAGGCATTGTATCCATCACTCTTCTCTATTTTCTGTTTGCTTTGATTTGATTAATTTTAATCAGAATTAATTATATGGAATTCATTCTCAATGCAAGTACTTTTTTGCGTTGGAAAACTGCTAAATGAATGAAATGTAATCTTATTGTTTTAGAAATATTATTTAAATTGAGGTTTTAAATTTGAAATAATGCTTCTTAAAAAGCAAATTTTCTGCAATTTTATCAAATGATAATTTATAAGTTTCGAAAAATTTTGCTAATTTTGTGAGATCTATCACTTATTTTAGTCAATGGGCGCTGATTTCTTACTGCAAAAATTAGCGCAAAAAAATTAATGTTGTTTCCGGTGGCTCATAACATCATGTTTTCTCATATAAATAAACGCCTGAGCAGATGCCGGATCACTATTTCAGAATAGAATCATGGTATGTCATCGATTGATTCGATCCCTTGATCAAGTTGTCAGCAATTTCTGCACTTCCAAGTTCTAGCTTTTTGAACATTTTCTTTCTTGACCAATCAGAGTTAAATTATGTGATCAATGCAGTGACCAATTTGTCAAACATTCATACAAAGGAATTAATCTTCCATCTAGGAAAAGAGTCAAACTTGGGGTCGAAGTGATGAATTAAAAGTTCATTCATACATCCGAAAGCAATTAAAATATATTATTTAAAGAAATTACCGCAGAACTTGAACTTATATCATTACATAACTTTTTAATTTTATTGAAATATTCGTTGCCGATAAAACTCATTGAATTTTAAAAAGAGTTTTTTTTGAAATTAAAATTTTCTATGGATTATACAGGAAACCGTTTTTTTCTTTTCATAGAAAACTGGGTTATTTTATGGTGGATGTAGAAAGAAATGTTATGTATTTTTTAAATTTTGGATTACAACAATAGTAATGAAAGATCGGTGACAATTTTATTATTGCTTGGATGAATTTAGAATGTCATTTGGTTTCAACGATAATTTCATTTTTCTTTCTAACGTTATGCACACACTGCTCGTCTTTTTTTTGGTTGATGAGTAGATTTTACATTTTCGCATTTTTGTCAATTAGAGATGGATGGAATGAGATGGATAGATGAGCTGACAAAGCGACAACAAGAAATGATTGTAATAGGCCTGTCATTTTTTATCTCAACTCAAATAAGCTTATCCTTTAAACATTATTTCCAATTATTTCATTTGTTTTGTGATTGCTCAAATTATTTTTTTTTTTAACCATCGAACATTACTGCTATTTATCTAATCAAATAGTGTATAGAATTAAGAGATATTCGAAGATACTTAATAGCCTATCTTTTTTCTCTTTTTAATAAATCTCAGATTTAAAATCATAAATGTAATTTTTTAAGCTTTTTTTTTAAAAGATGAAGTTAAAAGAAAAAGCTTCTTACTGTACTTTCATTCATCATTGAATTTTGTCAATTCATTCATTGCTGTCATTTATTTATTTAGAGCTTGTTTTGATGACAAATGTATCAAATATTTTCAAAAACTTTTTTCCGCTTACATTTTACATTTTACATTTTACATACTTCAATACAAATAAAAAAACATTCATTCCTTCTCAACAAAAATATTTTCAGCCAAAAGAATGTCATTTTATTGGGATTGATATGAGACGATCATACATTAAAGAAGGTGCTGTACAATTGACAGCTTTGGATTCCCTGCTCACATCTGCCCGATATTTCTTCCTCTTCTCAGATCTTCTTCTCATCGTCAAGCAAAAGTATGTCTTCTGATTATTACTGCATAAACCCAATTCATTCATTAGTTAATTGCTTAGGAAAAAACAGTCGAATGAATTAAACAATCAATAGATGTGTATTCAAAAAAAAAAAAAAAGTTTATCACTGTTTGTATACATGTAATAATAATTGGTATTAAATAGGTCAAATTTTAGAAAAGAAATTGCTTGCAAATATTTGATTTTTGAAATTTTCAATCTTTTCATTTTTTTTCCGAAATTCGGCAAAAATGAAGGATTAGTCAAAGAATGAAATGAGAATGAATAACACAAAGTTTTTATAACAATGAAAATATTGTTTGAGAGAAAAATTATGCAAATTCTTTGTGAAATTTCAATGAAATTCTTTCTACACAAAGAAAGAGAGAGATGAAATGAATGAAATCTTTTCTGGATAATAATAAATCCAGGACACAATTCTTACAGCAAGATTCCTCTTTATCTAAATTCATTCCATTACTAACTAATCTCAATTTTGTCAACAGTAAAACGTCACTTCTTTCTGAATTTTATTAATTTGAAAATTTTTTTCATCTCTCCTTTTTCTGCAACAGCTATTAAATATTTACTTTTAAAAAGTCAGTTTAGAAAAACGTTGAAGTGACTATAATAGAATTTATTAGACGAGTAATGACAGTATCAAGTTAACATATATATATATTGATAGAATGATCTACATTAGTTTCAGGATAGTTCAGTGAGTCGTACTGACAGCACAATACAGTCATCTGTATTGATCTTTTTTTCATATAAAAAATTCCTTTTTCTTTTTTTCTTTAAATTCTTTTTTTCTTTTTTTTTAAAAAAATTCTTTTTTCTTTAAATTCGAGAATCGAATGTCAAAGTTCAAATTTCTTTTTTGATGCAAATTACAATCATCAATTGACTCATTAGTTTTGTGTAGAATTTGACGCTTTCAATTGAGGCTTCTTTTAATCTCTTATGTTACGATTAATGATTGATAATAATATTGTAGCGTTTTGAAATAAATTAAAATTCAATTTTAGTTTCAATATTTTCTTGGTAAGTGTTTTTGCTCTATTTTAGCTAGAGATAATGATCAATGTTTACACGATTATATAAATTGAAATGAAATGGTAGATTTTGGTCAATACTGATGAAATGAGTGCAAGACAAGTGCTACAGGTTGCAACGAAGGGGTTATCTGGGAATTCGTCATAACCCCGCTGCATGCATTCATTTTAATCTTACTGCAATATACCGCGCACGTTAACGACCCAATTTGTGTTAGTCCGCTTAGTGAGCCTGCCATACTGTCAACTGTCAACAAATGCAGCAGCAACAACAAACATTGGTACACAGAAATACCATCAGCATCACAACAATACAATTCTCATAGTCTCAATGGGATCAAACGTCTAACGATAGGGGATGTTTAAATATCTGCTAATAACAAGTGAAATCTTAAACGTAAAAATAATTCGGCGTATGTCAAAAAGTTCTGTACGTTAAAATTTCACGTACGTCAGCAGTTTCCAGTAATTTTGTCACAGTGAAATATTGTATACTGTTTTATAGAAAATGCATAAAAAATTGGAATATTGTCTGTTAAACAGGATATTAGTATTTATTAGGTTATTAGAACATTCGGATGGTAATAAAATATTAGCCGCAAGTTGTGAAATAAAATTTGTTGGCTATCACTAAAACAAATGGCGCATTTTGGAGTCAAATAATTTAATAGTTGAATTACTCCGTATTGATATTTAAGTAGTCGAATAGTTAAAATGATCGACACTGATGGTATGAATGTAATGCATACTTAGCAGAAGACGTTGTACGGCTGGTAATTCACTTGCTAACAGTTATTTCATTCCTTGCTTTTCTTTCTTCATTTTAGATGTACTTTTTGCAGGGCAGCGAATAGTTACAAATTAAAAGAAAAAATTCGTTTGGATCGGATTTGGTTGGTGTCAAATGATTGCCCAAATTCTTTTCTCATTGGATGGCCAATTTATAATTTCATCGCTCATTTTGCGTTTGTTTTTTCTTTTCTTACTAGTTATAATTAATTATTAGTAATTAATATGATTACTCATTTTGCCTGCCTTTTTATGTTCTCTATTAAAGCAATTCCACTTATTGTTCTTTTTCTCCTTAATTATTAATTTCTTTTAAATAATTCCTGTCTAGGAATTTATCGTTAGTTTATGAAGATCATTTTGTTGCTTTGTTGCAATTTTAATTTCTGAGGATGAATTTAAAATTAATATAGTGTAACTCCAATTTATTTTGTTTACAATGGCATGACAAAAATTGTATTAGTTTTGATCACTGATTGCTGAAATTGATCAGCATTAGTTGAATCTGTAAGTGTCGGCCATGAAATTACGTGAACAAGAGAATCCATATTTTTGCGAAAAATTTTAGTATCCTGACAACTGCTTTTTCTGTGAACAAAAGAAACAAGTGCTAAAAATCCGTCGTATAAATGTTTTCCTAAAATTTGCTGTACGTGTGGATTTTTTAAAATAAGAACACGTTCACTTTTCTAGATTGCATTTGAAATTTTTCGTTTTTTTCGATTACTTTCGTTTAATTCATATGCTTGAAAGAATCGAATGTCTTGTTAAATTTTAAAAGCCTTTAAATGCTTCATTCGAAATATTTTTAAAAAAAAAAATCAACAAAATTATTCATTTCTTTGCATTCTTCTTACCATCAGCAAATTAAAATTTCAAAAAAAAGAGAAAAAAGTGCACGGAGATTTGAAAGTGTAGGAAAATTTTTAATGATCTACAGAACAGAAGATCAGAAGCAAGAATGGGAAATGCTCTTGCAACAACGAATATTGCGAAGTCGTGCGAAAATTTCACCCAAATTTACGACGATCCCGGTTTCGGTGCTAATTGATGGACGTACACAGGTATGTTGAGATTTTGAAATAGAAATTGACACGTTAGAAAATTGGCAATTACTGTCAATTTTATTTTCTTTCACTAATATGCATTGTTTCTTCCGGTAGCTCTTCGCTCACCTTTTGAATTGTCATGATTGATGAAATTTTAATTCAGTTGTGACACTTAATGAATCTGTTAATCAGAGTACTTTCAATTTTGGTATTACTTATATCCTTTGATTGCTCCGTGTTCATTGTTTGGTGTAAAATTAAATTTTCAAACTGGAAAAAAAAACAAGTCCTTTTCAACTGCTATTAAATTTGAAGTCATCCATTTTTTTAATATTAAAGTTTTTGATTAAATTGATAGTTAATTAAAATATTTCACAGTGCCGTCAAGATCGATCATTTAATGATATACTGATTTGAATATGAAGTGATAAATTTTTATCATTTAATCTTTTTTGCCTGATTGTTTCGGTTCTGAAAAAAAATTAAAGATGTGGGAAGGGATAAATGGTAAGCAAAAAGGGATAAATCAGTAATAACAAATGCTAAGAATTAGGCCTGATAACAGTTGTATCATGTTGCAGGTGATGAGGAAGAAAATTGGCATATCACAAACGACGAATGAAATTTTACACGAGCTTGTTAATGAATTAGCTATACCAGTAGAGGAAGAAGTTGAATTATCATTTGATGCGGGTAATGGAGACAGTATTAGTACACTTCAAGGACCGGAATGTGTCTTTTGTATTGTGATGGAACATGTCAAGAATACCGGTTATCGATTATCCGAAGTACAACTGGAAAAGATCGATGCTCTATCATTAATTCAATGCCGTTTAGTTTTGGCTTCTGCTGGAAATAATCATGGATCAACATCTTCCATTGTTTCTCATTTTAAGTATAATTTTAAGTTTTTTAAAGTTGATTTAAAAAGGCAAAAATAGTCTGGTAAATCTTGAATATTTCTCTCTGAAGAAGAAGCCTCAGGATTAAAAAGAACAGGAAGTCTTTACGATCTCCATCATTTCATTTTAACATGCAAATTTTAAAAAATTCTTTCAAAAAACGAACAATCGTCACCTCTTTACAATACTTGTCATATTGTATTTACAGAGCTAACATAATTGGACAAATTTTGTACTACTTTATTTAAGGCGTGTATTAAGTCGATCGGAATCTCGACGTTTGTTTGGACGGCCATTGGAGGGTTCATTACCACCTCAGCCGGTATTGACGATGATTGACCATTTGATGCTTCACGGAGTGGACATCGAAGGCTTGTTTCGAAAATCACCCAAACAGAGTACTGTACGTATGCTACGAGCGCAACTTGATCGTGGTTCTGTACCGGATTTCTATCAATTTAATCCACATGTCACCGCTGCTCTTCTGAAGGTAATCATATCAACATTATATATATATGGCCAGTGTTTTCTTGATAATTTACATTTAAATGACCGATTTGAAATGCGCTGCGAATGGGAAGTTTTCTTAATCTTCCATCTTCTAGGAATATCTTCGAGAAATTCCTGGAAAGTTACTTTTATCTGGTAATTTCGAATTATGGGCATCAGCAATGCAACAAACGTTTGAATGTCAAAAATCCGTACGCAGATTATTGCATATGCTACCTTCCGCACATTCCGTTCTTCTCTCCAGATTTCTTCGACTACTTCGAGCAATTGCAAATTCGCCACAATCAAAAATGACTGCTAAGTCATTAGCTGTTTGTATTGCACCCAGTCTTCTTGATAATCCCAGTGAGGCGATTATATAGTTTTTCCAAATCTTCGATCAGTTGCATTTTCTTTACTTGTTACTTATTTAACATTTGACATGGTTTTCTCTGGCATCTAGGATTGTCGGAGCATATTCGCTTCACAACATGGGAAATGTTATTGGGCAAATAATTGAATAGACTCCTAGAATATTCAGTGCAAAAGTTGGAAAAGTTCATGCAAAGTTTTATCCGACATAATCGGGAAAGCATTTTGCGTTAAATATAACCTTAATCGGAAGTTTGGATCAAAATTTGTGTTTTGCAGTATAGTTCGTCTCAATCGACAAAATATTTTTAATCGTTTTAAAAGTGTAACGAGAAAATTTCTGGATTAATGTATTGATTAATTGACTCGTATCTTGTAATTGTTAAGATTAGGATAAGGATTATTTCCATGCACTTTTGGAAATAGGTCAATGCTTTATAATTATGTTTTCATTTTCTATTTTATTATGCCATCTTTGAAGAGGGAGATTCTGCTACAAGTTGGCTGCCAGATTTGGCCGAATATCTTATTATCAATGCACCATACCTTCTTGAACCGTTCAAGGATGTTCAATTCGCTATTTCATCCTCCGCTTCCAACGATTCCGGTTTGTTCATTTTATTTTTCAACCAGATAGAAAACGAAAAATAAGATTTAAATGATAAAACTTTAATTTTATTGTGAAATTAATGGAAGCTATTATCTTTTAAGGATTATCAGATGTCGATTTATGCTTGGAAACATCGGTCAGTAATTCAGATTCAGGTATAATCGGATCGCCTGTGTCCAGCTGCTCTTTAGGTGTATCACAATCACCTAAACTAACTTATGGTAAATGGGAACATTGTCCCCTACAAACGTCATCGTCACGTTAGTAATAAAATTATGCTTGTTGCCTTTGTAGATGAAAAAGATGAAATGCAGTAAGTAAGTAGTAATACGTTTTATATTTTTGGAACTTGCTTGCAGCTTAACATCAACAGATCAATTTTTGATGCTTTATAGTTGTCAGAAGTTTCTGTTCATCATTCCAACTGATATAGCTTTAAGCATAATTTGCTGAACAGTTGTGTGGAAGATGTAAGACTAAATAAGATATGTTTAATTTTATTAGAGAAGAAATTTGCAGGATATTTTATGCATAGCATTTCAACGGAAGGTGAAGAAGAGGAAGAAATTGGTACAGAAGTGGAACAGGAAGATGACGATAAGACGCCAGTACTTTCACGTGAAAACTCCGATGTGAAAAATAAATCAATAACACCAGTGTGGAAATGGAAAAATGGTGAAGAGAAAAGAAAAATGGAAGAAAAGCCATTCTCACGTGATCCATCTATTTGTTCGAACTCATCCAGGAGAAACACTATTGTTAATGATGACAATAGCGATAAACGAAGTACAGAGTGGAAGATTCGGCGGGAATTTGGTGTTTCGTCGCCATGTCGCCGAAAAATTGAGGGAAGTCCAGCTTCACTGCATCGATCAAATACATTAGAAGGAAGTCCTTCTTCCAATCGTAAATCCGTTATATTTGATCTAGAAAGCCCAGTGTTAGGGCGTAAAAGTTCAACAATAAGTGTAGCATCATTACATTCCGATTCAACCTTGCAAACCTTGGTACCAACGGATTTGCCGGAAAGTCCAATTCTGTTACGTAGAGGAAGTTCAAAACGAGCTGAAAGAAGTCCGAAGGTACAAAGAAGGACGACGAATCCGATGTTCGATTCAGGAATATATTTTGCTTCACCACTTCTGCCTCGTCGAAGAGAAGTGGAAGCACAAGGCCTAACTTCACCTTTAACTAAACGGAAAGATTTAGAAACTAATTCACATTCTCCAGTGATACGTCGCAAGGAATCTCTTCTTTCACAGACACGACGTGAGTCTTTCAGACGTCAGTCAGGAAATAGCAACAACGAACCTGGAACATCCAGTATCCGAGATAATGTATCTCGCAAACATTCATTTACGGATGATAAAATATGGCATGTTGATGAAGGGAGTACATATCGTCATAATACAGAAAGTGCATTATTAGAAACAAAATCATTTCAGTTATCATCACCAACTCTTCGTACAGCTAACACTCATAATAAATTACTGGTACGTCGGGCATCGGAACGTATTGGGAATGCAGAATCTACTGTTTCAAAAGTGTTCTTTAGGCAGTCATTGCCTCTTAAATCCGAATTGAAGCAGAATAGCACTTCTGTAATAGATCTTAATTCGATTTCCAATAAGGGTGATGTCAATAATCCGAATAATATTACAGTCAGGGCTAATCAAGAGGATCGTAACCGTAATAATAAAATGGAAAATTACATTACTTCAAACACCGAATTTTATTATTCAATACCTAGTGATATTAGGAAGACTGACACTGAAATTAATTATTCAACAGCTAATGAGATCAGAAAAGATATCGGACTTCATTATTCAACACCTAATGAGATCAGAAAAGATATTGGACTTCATTATTCAACAGCTAATGAGATTAGGAAGACCGACACTGAACTTTGTTATTCAACAGCTAATGAGAGCAGGAAGAACACCGAATTTAATTATTCAAGAACCAATGAGATTAGCAAGGTTGACACTGAACTTCGTTATCCAACAATTGATGAGATTAAAAAGGTAACAATCACAAATAACAATCGAATTCAACCAAAATTACCAAAGCATTCATCAATTAAAGAAGGAGTTAAAAAGTGTAGTAATACAGAAGCTACTGTAATATCCGTGAAGAACGATATACGACCGCGTGTATCATTGCAACAACGTGAACCGGCAATCAGTGGCAGTGTTCGAATTCGAAAGAAAACTCGAAGTATCCTAATGGAACCATTGGAAGTAAACTGGTCAGTAGATGAGATACGTTCGAAATTTCAAAAAGCTTCTGAACCACCACCACTTCTTGATACGATTTATTCCAGTTATTCATTCAAATAAACATAGATCTTATTTCTAGAAATCACTAATTGTTGTAAAGTATATTTCTCAAATTATCTGTGATAAAATGAATAATGGAAATTACATTTTATTAATTATTGCATCAGTAATTTTGGAATGTTCAAAATTAAATCCAACGCTTGAAATTATAACTGATTAATGATAGTTCATTTTTCTAATATCAATGATAAAATGTTCTATTTATTGATATCACTAACGTCACAATATTTACTTTTCTTCTTTCCATTTGACTGTAAACTAAACGGATCATTCCTAATTGTTGACATCCTTATCGTCCTGTGGAAAAAAATCCAGAACATTTGGAAGTGTTTTGGAGAAACGACATTTAGTATTCTACTTTAATACATTTCATGTTTCATATATTTGCATTTTATGACTAAACATTTTGCTGCTTAAAATTGAAAAAGTTTAATAAATGTTTTCATAAATAAACATTTAATACCATAAATAGCGATTAGTACCATAAATTAATATACCATAATACGATTAATATCATAATACCATAAACCTGACTGATGAAATGATTGGTTCAATGATTCAAGCACGAAACGATTTTAGCTCTTTGCTCATGTGAAGAAAGTACCAGCTTATAAGACATGACACTGTTTTAGTAAAATACTTTTTTGAAGTATTTTGAAATTAAACTTTAACTTGAAGCTAGTAGAAATCAATGTTATGTTCTAACAAAATTATTTTATGTTTGATCAGATAAATTGTTTTTCCTCAACAAGTATTGCAAGGAATCAATTGGAACCAATTTTAACAATCATTTTAATTAAACCATTAAATTAATTTAGTGCCGATTCGAATGAATCATTTCATAATTGTAGTGGGTGTTAATTAAAATAAATTATGGAATTCAAATTACACGTCTCTCCTTTTACTTTCTGTTTGTCTCAAACTGTCCCTGTAGAGAATTTATCAATATTAAAAAATATTAATTGGTAGACGAAAGAGTATTAAATGAAATAATTTAATATTTCATTTATAGATAAAGCTAACATTTGTTTCCAAAAGATATTGGAGTGATGGAAGTGTGTAATATTTCAAAATATTTGAAAACAAATTGATAAGCCAATGGATAAGCTGTAATAATGTTCCTGTCTTTTGAGATATTTTCAGGCCAGTTGGCTAATTCTCGATTAATCTTGATTCTTAATTATCAAACATTCTTGAAATGTTTATTTGTAACAATGAACAAGTTATCAGTGGTATATATCTGTACTGAATTCAAAGTAAATATAAATTTCTGCTTTTAGTAATTTATTTCATTCAAATTATTTTCTAAATCAATCGAAATTAATTTTAATTTGAAACTAACAAACTTAATGTCACGTTTGGATGGATTTATTTCATAACCGACCAAACTAAAAATTATTTAAAATAATATTTAAAATTCGAACTATTATCTAAATGAAAATAAAATGAACATTTTTCTAACAAAACAATAAATGAAGTATTAATTAGTGTATATTTACCTTTTTTAATATTCAACAGTATCTCTCATTAAGGTGTAGGTATTGATATTTCAAGTAAAATAGAGGATGCAATGATAAGCAGTCATTTCTATTCGTTTCTCTTTCTCCTTTCTTTTTACTTCGTTCTTCTACCACTTCTCTGCAAAGCAAAGGTCTTTGCATATAGTCAAATTCTAAATATTCTACTGAAATATCACATAATCAATACAGTTAATTCATGTCGCGACAACAGTAAGGGTCACGGGTCATTTTGTAATACTTCCACCTGTTCACTTCTCTCTTCTCTTCATTTCTATTTTATTTACTATACACCTTTTCTTGTTTTGGATTGTTCATTTTCTTTTTTTCATCCTTAAAGACCGTTTATTACAGTCACATCCATTTCAAATAGTTTTAATTTTCTTTTTACATTTTGTTTGCAGTTTTACATTAAAATTAGTAATTTCCATTTAATTCTGCCTCTTTGCATCTTAAAGATTTCACTCAAACTAAATACAAAGCCTTTCAGGAAGATTTAAATTACCTGCAAATTATTCGACATACATTTCGCCTCTCATTAAGGTGTCCATCTCAAGTATCTTTCCTTTTACTTATCCAGATAAAATTCGCAATTTCGTTATTGCTAGACAAAAATTATTTTAAAGAAATTTGAACTTTACTCTTTCTTTAACATCCAGTTTGTCATCTGTAAACTTCACGATGACTTTCATTCCTACTGATCGCTCCTTTCGTTCATCAGTTCATTTCCTTGTATCACTGCGAGTGGCGCATTGTGTCTAAATTATCTTTCATCTGCGTCTTATATATAATAACTCTGAATGAAATCAGACTTAATTTTATAATAATTCTGCATGAAATCAGACTTAATGTCTGAAGTGTCAAATTGTCCACCAAATGACGGGATAAAGTTTTAAGTGATATCTACATTGTTATGTATTAAATAAATTAGCTTTCCTTCTAAATATATGACATAGATATGGAGTGATAAGGACAATCTGATAACAATCTTCTGTGATACAATAATTAATTAGCATAACGTCGATTTTATAAATATCAATAATACTATCAACAATGATCAATTAAGAAAAGTGTTAACACATTAAAACACCAAAAAGAAATGACAACGTTCAAAAATGCAATGATGGCATTAATATGGACCTGGTAGCGACAGTAATAATAAGGGCCACATATATATTGAAAGATAAGAAAGTGCATCTGATAACATCATCATCAATCATCACAATTCATGCATTCAATACTACTGTCGATTTAATCATCATCAGGGCTGTCAGACGTGTTCAAAAACAATTTCATATTTTTGTAAAGACTTTATCCGGCATTCTTTACAATGTAATAGAAGTAATAGAAGTTGTCATTACGACAAATTCTTTTATCCTTGACAATTATGTCGAAGTTCTTAATGATTTTATTGAATCGTCTTTTTTTGAGTTTACATTTGTTTATTTTAAAATGATTATTTGACAGTTCCTCTGAATTAAATTATGACTAAATGAAAATTGGTTTTAAGAATTCAGCAAATAACAAATACCTTAAGAAATGAAGCAATAGGTGGATCAGAATGAGTGAATCAAATTCACATTGTGAGTTTGTGTGGATTGAACTCATTAAGGCTAAAAGAATTTTTCAAAATGACAAAATGACAACTTCTATTACAATCATGCAACGAAAACTTCTATTACATTATGAAGAATGCTGAGCAAAGGGTTTAAAAATATATTAAACTGTTTTTGAATATGCATTATATTGATGGTGATTGTATGGTACTGATAATTGATAATGATTGTGTGATATTGATAACTGATGATAATTAAGTCGATAATAGTATTGAATGCATAAATTGCGATGATTGATAATGATGTTATCAGATGCATTTCCTTATCTTGCAATACATATGTGATCCTTATTATTACTACCGCTACCAACTCCATGTTAATGCCAAAATTGCATTTCTGAATGCTGTCATTTCTTTTTTGTTTTAATGTGTTGAAAATTTTCTTCATGGTTATTATTGATATTCTTGCTATATTTAGGAAATTAACCTTATGCTAATTAATTTTTGTATCACAGAAGACTCTTATCAAATTGTCCTTATCACTCCATATTATTTTCGTTTAATCCGCAATTACAATTCAAAGCAATTTTTAAATAATCATTCAATTTCGAATAGTTCATTGAAGATAAAAGAATTTTTAAGAATAATTTAAAAATGGATATCGAATATTTTGCAAGTTTGCAGAAAAGTTCGGTTATTTTGATAGTTTGCAGTTCTTTAGACTGCTTTATTTTCTTTTCCAGGATATTTGAAAACTTCTTTTCTTCCTTTTAAATCAATTGCGAGTGAGAGAGGCAGTGGAAACAAATGCTAGAGTTGTTGATCAAAGTGACGTGAACTTTCACTTTCACTGAGAATCATAGCTAGTTGAAACTTTATGATAGATATTAGTTGAGACTTTAATTGATGCCATAGAAACAATATTCAAATAATTTTTTATTTGTTTTACTGAAAAATAAGCTATTGGTTCTTTCTTTCTCTTTGCTTTTTCTTTTTGATGAGAAATTTATACTAATATCCGATGACCGCAATTGAAACAAATGATCGAAAGCTTTTTTACTATTTTAATTAAGGATAAATACATATATTGGGTGAAGATGTACATTTTATATAATGACATATATTAGGGTAAAGATATCATCTATATTGCGATTATGACAACGTTAATTGACCAGAACATTTCGTTTGACGATTTTTCATGCATTCATAAATGGAATGAATCAGACGTCTTTTTCACTCATTTAAATTTCATAGAGTTCCTTTCACTTTTTTCCGGGATATTGCTTTCTCTCTCTCTTTCTCTCTGCAGCAATTACAATCATATCGATGAATGATACTCAAATGTCATTTGAATTTCAAATGTTAAAAAAAATGCGTGCTGTAGGCAAAAAAAAAAAAAGAAACGTTTTTCTGAATTCAAAATTAGTTGCTAATTTTTGTCGTTATGATAAATGAACGAATAATTTACATTGGATACAATAAGCGCATTTGTATTTGTATAATTTTTTTTCTGCTTTTCATAATTATTGTTTGAGTAATAATTTGCATATGAATTGACTGACACCATTTGTTATTTGCTTATTTATTAATAAAGTAAGCAAATGTTTTATATTTCAATGTGCCTAGTTATTATCCATTGTCCATTTATCTTGTTATTTCTACTAATCCATTTTTTGATAAAATGATCGATTTATGATTTGTTTAGTGTAATTCAAAAATTATTATTTATCATTTAAAGAAGAAAAAGTCTTTAACCTTTTGTGTTTATCCATTTATTATTAAGACCAAACAATCTCAGTGATACATTCTAACAAATGTTTTTATCGTTTGGGCGGTGTACTTTAACTCGGAACTCGGAGAGTGTTCGAAATGCTTACTTTAAACTTTAAATTTAAGTTTACATTTACTCGATAATCACATCTTGCTTTAGTGAAAGTACATCTCCCAATCGGCAAAATAATTGGCAGAATAGCATCTCGATCTGTTAAAAGGATTATTTTTTCAAAAAATGAAAAATAAACTTTGCATTAGAAAATACTTCCCAGTATAGGATTGGAAATTTGTTTGATGAATACATACATATCTATGTGTTATGCAGTAAGTCATACAAAAAGGAGCAAAAGTAAAATTTTAGAAATGGCGAGAAGAAATGATTGGAAAAGAGTCTTAGCTTCAATTTAAATTAATGCTTTTGAATCGATGATTTGTAAGAACTTTGGTGTCATAAAAGTGGTTCTTTTTGACTAATAATTGAAAATAGTCCCGATTAAGTTTTCCAAATTGACAAAATTTGCAATTTTTAAACTCTATGATCCTTCTATAGACAAAAAAGCCAATTATTCCCTGGTCAATAAAATGATTCAAATCAAATATTTGACAAGAGTCTTTAACCTTTTTTGTTTATCTATGTACGTGTGTGTGCGTGTGTGTTTGTTTGTATATGTGTGTGTAGATCTGTGTATATATAAATCCTTGCCTAAATAATATTAAAAAATTTACTTCTCTGAAATCATTTTATATTTGCTTCCTCAACGCTGAATTGAAGTGATATCATCCATTACTCTCGTAGTAGCTTTCCATAAAGACTGACAGACCACTTTTTGGTAAACTTCGGCGCTTTTTGCAATATTACAACAACACTTGAAGAAATGAATGCATTGATTAGAATGTCCCATTGATGAGATTAAGTCCATTAACTTTCTTATCATCAATTCTTCCTATCATTTTCAATTAATCATTTAATTCAGTCAATCACTGCTAGTTTGTTGTCAGTTGGCAATTTCCAACATTATTCATCAGAAAATATTTCATATTTTTTTCAAAGCATCCTTTTGCTTTCTTCAATTCATCTTCTCATTTTTTCCTCAAAGCTTACTTATCCCATCGACGCTTCCAGTAATGTTACTTATTCGTCGTCTTCCGCTTCTTCCTCATAATATTAATTAGGTAGCATTCATTAACTGTTTGTTTTTTGTATTGCTGACTCACTGACTCATTATTTACTTATTACTTGCAAACAGTTTGTTTGTTTGTTTCTCTGACACAAATGAATGGATAAAAGATTTGTTTCGATTAAAATACTTTGACAACGAGTAATTTTGCATTTCACTTAATTAGTCAACTTTTTCAATAGACAGTCTGTTTTTTTGTCACAGATGGCTCTTTTCGGACTAAGTTGCTAGCTGCTATACTGATAATTTGCCGAACATTTTAACGAAGTTCATCTGACACATTTATCTGGGGAAATGACTGTCATTTATCGGATTTTTAAAATTGTCTTTTATACTTTATGTCATCTACTATTCACTCTTAGACTTATGCACTTTGATTTTACTGTAGTTTTATCAGAAAATTGCGCAACAATGCAGCAGCCTCTAGCGGTCAATCAAGCTGATAGTGAAGGAATGATAAGTGCAAGAGATGCTATGCCGGAAGATGATCCGAATGGGAATGTCAATCCGGAAGGTGTTTTCAAACCACGTTGGGGACCGAATCATGCTGGTGCGAAGAAATTGGCTTCTCTTTATAGTCGAGGTAAATATTTTTTCATTGAATTAAAAATAAATCAGAAAATAAAAGTAGTATGGAATAAGAATAGATCAAAATAGCGATGAAAAAATTGGAAAAAAGTTGAAAATTAATTCTATTTTCGAGGAATGATATTATTGAACAATTGCTATTCATTATTCATTGAATTAAAGTGATAGGAAATAATATATTGTTTCAATTCAATTTAGCATTTAAAAAATTAAAGTAATTATAAGATAGTAAAGCAATTCATAAAGTATGGTATCAAATTAACTATGCCCAAAAGAGGGCAATAACTGAGAAGTTATTACTTCTGGGATCAGCATTTCTGAATAATTTTTCTTCAGGAAGTTCTGGAGAATGCGTTGTTTAATCATTATTCAATATGTGATCTTCAGAAAAGCGATTACAAGAAATTATTTCAACTGTATTGGGTATTATCGAATTATTCATTGTCATATATCTGCTAGTACACCGATTCAAATTGTCTTCCCTTCCTGTCGTAATATTCTTTGCATTTTTGGGCATTTTAACAGCTGATTTCCTATCCGGCTTGGTGCATTGGGCAGCTGATTCCTTCGGCACTGTTGATACATTCATCGGAAGGGTCTGTTTCATGCTTTAATTAACTTCGTCATTAAAAATTTACTTTTCACCTAATCGGTATTTAAATTTTTTCGAACATCCAACCTAATTATTGCTCTATTTATCTTGTAACAGTTTACAAATTATCATTTTTTATCTCTAGCGGCCTTTTTAAGAAAAAAACAATGACAAAAAAACTTTTTTTATCATTGATTATACCGAAAAAAATTTTCTCAAAACAAATTGATTGAACTTGAAGGCAATGCCAAAGTTCTTCAAGAAACACTTCGAAAACTTCTCCTCTCAATTCAAAAAGTTTGTTGCGAAACTTTTATGGTAATGTTTGTCAGCAGTTGACATTTGAGAATGCCAAGGATATTTTCCATGAGTAAATCGTGAGAAAAGGTCAAAACTGAGACACATCTTTCTCTTTACACCAGAGATAGTGCAGTTGAATTACAAATTTCGATTGAAATTCTTGTGTTTCTTTCATCTATCTAGTTTTCCTTCATGCAATTTGTATTTTTTCCAATTTTTAATTTTTACCCTTTCTATAACTTCCACTTCAAAATATCTTCCACTTTTTAAATTAATAAACGATAAAGGATCGAAAATTTTCTTCTAATAATTCCGTGGACATAACGTGAATGCTATAAGCATCATACGTCATAACTTTGTGAAATTTTAGAGAACTTATTATGGCCTTCAATATTTCTAAACAATTTCAGTTTTTTTTTTCGTCAACATAAATTTCAAGAAAAACTTTTTTTTGTTTTGTAGAAATTTTTCTAAATTGTAACAAATTTTCTAGCATTTTATCCGACCATTCCGTGAGCATCACGTGGATCCCACAGCTATAACACGTCATGATTTCATCGAATGTAACGGTGACAACTTTTTGTTAATAATGCCAAAGCTCACACATATTATTTATCAACATGCAACATCACCAGCTTCTGAATTGGACACTTTGACAACGTCACATTGGTTTTATTTACTTTTGGCAATCTATGTTGCGCTCACCAATCAGGTACTACGAATTTCATAAAATCTGATGAAAATTTATTGCTAACATTAAGTTGTCACTGGTCAAATCTAGCATGAACATATCATTCTAACAATGATCGAGAATTTCGAGATACAATTTCCAGAATATTTCAATGAATTGAATAGATACCGTTGAATGGTTTAAGTCAGTTTGAGTAAGTTTTGAATTAGCTCGCGAAAATTAACTTATCAAACAAAATATTCCTGCCTATAAGCTACATTTTTGTATTGAAAAACTGTAGCACATACTTTCAAAAATGAGCGGCCCAATCGTTTATCTTCATCTGATTTCAGATTCACAAGTGGTCACACACATATCTTGGATTACCACGTTGGGTAGAAATGCTACAAAAGTGGCATTTGATACTTTCACGTAGAGGTCATAAACTTCATCATATTTCACCGCATGCATGCCGATATTGCATTACTACTGGTTGGCTTAATGGACCACTGGATGCGATTGGTTTCTGGCGTATTGCTGAATCTATTGTCACCAGATTAACGGGAATGAAGCCTCGCACTGATGATCTGAAATGGGCAAAAGCTTCTTGAATCTATAAAAAATTAATAAAAGTTGACTCAATTATAGTCAACAATTGAAGGTCATTTGTAAAGATCCTGAATTCTAAATAAAAAATTTAACTAAAACCCGAAACATTTTGCCAATAGAATTTGCTATCTACTGAAATATGTTTATGTCGTGCTTCAAATAACAATTCTGTGGTCGAAATTTCATCTGCCAAATTTCTCAAATTCCGTTCTTTTTAAAAATGCATGTCAAATATTCTTCCTCATGCATAATGTGATATTGTTATTTTTTAATGACACTTTACTGTGCTTCAGTTTTATGCTCCTTGTTTTGTTAATAAGGAAAGTAATGAAAGTACTATTAATCAACGCCTTAACAACTGGCCACTTTGTTGAAGAAATGAAAGCACTAACAGTTATGTTTCAACAACTGATTGCTTTTTCACTGATCAAACAATTTTTTCATCAATCAAAATTTGCAAAAAAATTAAAAGAAAAAATAGAAAGCCAGAAGCAAATTAAGCAAATTAATTGTCTTCAGCAAACCTTCTGTGCAATGTGACAGATTTATATCAATGAAAGGAAGTAACAATGTTGAATCCATTTCATAAATTCAAAATTAAAAATGATTAATCAATATGAAACAGTGAAATAATTCTAGTAGCATTAGTACGGTAACACTTAATATTCTTTGCATCTGTGAATTATATTTTTCTTTCGTTTTCTTCCTCTCTCTCTCTTTTTCTCTCTTTAATAGATTTATTAATATAAAAGCAGTTTTCCATAAGATAGTATGATTCAGGAAATTTATTTTTAATTCAAATAAAAAAATATCTTTTTGCTTCTAATGCTATATGAAATAAGATTAAATTATCGATGATAAAGTAGCAATATTTTCAATTCTTTTATTTCTGACATATGTCAGATTGTCACTTCCTAATTTTGCTAAATAGTAAATAATGTGACATTTAATAAGTAAGAAATGATTAAAATCGATGAGGAATTGATTGTTGAGTGTTAGAAGTTTCATAAACATAAGGCCAGTTAAGTTAAAACAGAAACTGAATTTCTTCGTGAATAAAATTTGGTCGTTACTTTGAGATAAAATAAATAATGAAAGTATCCAGACTATTTACTTTCTTTCAATGAAGTTTCATGGCGGAACTTGTCAAGAGTCAAAGTAACAGGAATCAGGAAAATATTATTTCCATATATTTTCTCAATCATTTTTTCACGATTAAGCAAAATTAGTTAACTGTTTTGATTTGTTACTGTTTATTAAAAATGAAAAGCCATCGTCTCCAACATGTGACATGAATACTATTATCATGGATATTAATTTAGAACATCTCATCACTGAACTGTTTAATTTAAGAATATTGAAGTTTTTTGTAAGTGACACATAAATGAATATCAGTATTGTATTAAAAAATCAGTATACCGCTTGCTTAGGAAATTAAGTCATTTAAAGAAATCTTATCTTTCAATCGAAAAAAAATTTAATTAATAGTGGATTAAATGCTGCAGTAGATAAGTTATAATTACTTCAAACCATTTGCTGATATACCGAGAAAAAAAATTATCCAACAATTTATAACTGAATCTTATTAAAGAATTGTTAAGGTAAATGATGTTAAAAGTATACTTAATGGCATTCCGAGAGTAAAAATTTACACCTTACAAGGTTATTTGGCTCTACCAATTATTGTTTTGAACTTGGCATTTCAAGAATTTATCAAGGTAAAGATTATTCTACCTCGATAGTGGTGGTATCAGAAATCACCTACGTAATCTTAATATTAAAGATAATAATTCGTAACCGAGAAATTTCCAAAACTCCCCCATAACTCGGACACAGCATTTGCAAAACCAGATCAGACTGCTACTGTTAAATGTTTATTTGATAACAGAGTTTTGTATTGAATTAATTATATTTGACGGGACAGAAAAATAACTGTGATCAAAAATTTACTGATTGACCTTGTCCCGTTTCAAGACAATTAACAAAGAATAATAAATAGAAATCCAATTGCCAACTTGAGCAACTAGTTTGATAATTGAATAGAATAGGCGAATAAGCCTAGTTCGTTTAACCTTTGCAACGAATCACTTGTCCGAGAATATTTTAAGCTAAAAATCTTCATTATGAATTTATTTCAGTTAATATTAGATATTAAAATATAAAAACACTTCCCCTACTTCGACATATTATTTCAGTTCTTCAACAGCTACAATTAATTGTATCGCTAGGTGTTACTAGCCGTAATTTGTATTTTCGATCCTGATTAATTATTAATAATTATGTGACTAACCATATGCTTATTCATTCCTTTAAGTTTTTAATTACTTCATTATTTGTATGTTCTGAGTAACAATTTATTCACCATATGCAGTATGGAATAAAACAATCGTTTCTGCTTTTACTGCACAACAAATAAATTCAATGATAATGGAGAATGAAGATTTTTTTTTTTTTGTATATGGGACAAAGTTCTAAAATAACTTTAAAACAAAATAATGTCAAAGATGCGACATAAGTATGATAGCATGATTTGTTTCATACCAAGAAATACTTTTATCTTGCCAACATTCAACGAATAATTGGAACATCTGGCATGGTGACATTGTTAATCTAACCAAGAAAAAGCATAGATTATCTCTACAATTAATTCATATAAATTCATTTATATGTACAGAAAAATAAAATGAGGAAGAATATAAAGATAGAGAGAGAGAGAGAGAGAGAAAAAAAAAGAATCAAATGAGGAAAAAAAACTATATATCATACTACCCGTTTGCAGATAAAATAACTATAATCACATAAGTAATAATGAGGATACTAATTCTATTCCACAACCAAGTCATATAAATGAAATAGAAGGGAGACAGAAGAGAGAATAAAAGAGAGAAATAAAAACTGAGTGAAGAAACTATTTTCATAGATAATATCCGAAAAGAGAGAGTAAATTGATTGTGCAAAATTTAATAAAAGATCGATTTATATTAAAAAACTGCAAGTAAATACACAAATTACATGAATGAAATGAAGTGATCAATAAATGATGTTGATTATGTCACCAATATGACAAAGTTGAATATGACACTTATCCGGAAATTTCCCGGCACAAAGCTGTTGTTGTTATTCATATCATTGTCCGTCGTTATAAATACGAAATAGCAACGGATATAATCAAAAAAAAGAGAGCTTAGCAAAATGGGATACAGTTGAATTTTTAAATGGAAATTGACAACTGAGTATATAATACAAATGCTAGTCAAGATAATTAAAGTAACAAGACTAACAGATATAATCAAACAGGTAATGTGAAAAATAGTATGAGGATCATAAAATTATTAAGAATTAAGCATTCGAAAGTCAATAACTGAAAGAAAATGATAAATAAATTAGCAAATGCATTTTGCTGTAATGCAAATTTGAGAAATAATTAAAAGTAACTGAGACAGAAAGAATAACAATTTGAAAGCAATAAAAGATAAATTAACAGACTCTAATGAATAACGAGATTCCAAACAATTCTAATGATACAACAGATCACGAAACAATTACATTTTATATTTTTTGATGAAAGTGAATCTCATATGGATGATAGATGAATGGGATTTAGTCATGTCAATATCTAACATCATTATTTTTATCAGGATTAATTGATGTCACCTTTTAGAGTATGCATAACAAGTCACCAACCTATCGAAAACTTTCAAATCAGTCTATGACCAATCATTCTTTGCAGACATCAGATAAAATTTCAATGACATGTAACATTAATCAGATGAAATTGACAGTTCAGTATAGTAATGAATTTTCAAAATGAAACAGTTGTCAAATTTTAGAATGCACTTTCATCAACAAATACCAAGGAAAACAAATAAGCATATTTTTCTAATAAACAAACTATGCAAAATAATTATATGGAAAGTGAGATCAAAGTTCAAATGTATTAAAAGATGTCCTTTCGCTTGATTAAAAAATGAATAAAGAGACAGATAAAAACGCAGTAGGATAAGCGTATCAATGAAAATTTCATTGAAGATCGTTAAATTTTCGAGAAAAAAGAATACAACTATATGATTTTATGTATAATAAAAACTCAGTATAACCCATAAAATCTTATCGTTCTGAAAGAAAAACTATCATCCTAAAATTTCTAGAAGAAAAAGATCATTTAAAGAGATGTGCAAAAATTCTCTACCTAGGTCGAAATTTACTGGCAACAAACTTATCAGCATAAATGTCCTACAAAAAATTACTGTGCTCGAATTTTGAAAACCAATCAAATTTTGCGACCTTCTGACCATATAACAACACAATTCCATGCTTTTAGCCTTGAAAAATAACCATCTATAATGAAATATAACACCACTTTTTACCTAGAAACAGCAACTGAGACCAAAGAAACAAGTTTGCAAAACTGCGGATACAGGAACATGAATTAAATGATAACAACCATAAAAGGCAATTCTGACGCAGAATAACAAGCAATCCTTCAACAATGTCGTGAACGTTTTGGCGATAAATCGTCCTCAGTAGTTTTCTTATTCTCATCATTGGTTTCATCATCTGTTGATGTCTTAACAATCACTTCTTCTGGCAGGACGCAGATTTCTTCTCTTTTATTCTAAAAATAGTAACAATTTTATCAATTTATATAATCAACTATCTTTCTTCTACAAAAGATTCGTTTACCGGATTTATTTGAAGGATTACATGAAACTGAACACTGGCGAAAAATTTTAAATAATTTATGAAGGATCACATGAAATAAATCGAGAATAAGTTCTGCAAAAGAGGCAATTCTTTAAGAAGAAGCATTAATCTATTTATTGCAGGGAAATATGACCTATGCAGGGAAAACTGATCTATGCGACAGCAAGACAACAACAATGTTTGAATGATGAATAAATATAAAGCCTACAAGCTTTTCAAATGCTAATTAACTAAGACTAGTAGTGAGAAACAATGAAATATGCATATATAATAGTTAGGTAAATCAAAAATCTTGTGAGCATTCTATGTTTAAAAAACTTTTAATTTTATTAATTTTCTTAAAGATCCAAATTTTCGCAAGTAAGTTAAAAAGTTGGCACAAATTCCGTAATATCGGAAGATCACTGAGTGTTTTATTCAAGCTGACAAAAATATTTAATTTCAGTGAAAGATGAAACTGAACGTAATTTTAATAAGTGTCAAATGAAACAAACTGGAATTGAAACTTCAGCAAGTGTAGCAATTTCAAAATACGGCCGAAGTTTCTTAGGCGATGTTCGCTGTACTTTACCGGAGGAGCTGAAAAATGAAACCAGCATAAATCAACTTCAGTAAAAGAATGATGGAGGAATGGTTCGCTTTTACCCCATTTTTCTAGCAAAAGCTGCGCGTGAAGTTGCATCTCTGAGAATCGCATCAGCTTCAGTAACAGCATCGTTACTATTGCCAGCAGGGTCTTCTTCTTCTGCTGGTTCACCCATATTTTCCAAGGCAGGTATATGTATACCATTAGGTCCATCATGCGCAATTCCACGTTTACGTAACTGCAAAACATCACTTTATTCTTCGGAAAACTTAATAGGTCACAGATAATAATAATGGATAATTTCCTGAATATTCAAATATTAAAAAAAAAACTCCTGCTTTTCACTTCAATTTAGAATTGACTTACATCCTGAACGAAGCCTTTCAGCTCACGTGCCTCTACATCTCCCAAAAAACCACCTTCTAATCTTTGCATATTTTCTTTGTCTGATACATCGAAAAGAAACTTTTTATTGAGTAATCTAAAGATAGTTACAGTCACAAGAAAAATGCAAAAATATACAAAAATTATATTGGTTTCTTCAGAATGAAAGCAAATCGAAAAGTGTAAAAAATTTGAAAATCACAAATAACAAATGTAAAAACTCTAAAGAACTACATCCACGTAACTAATGCAATGTCAGTTTGAACAAAAGAATATACTAGAACTTTGAAAAATAATTCGTAAGGTTTAAAAGTATATCTTTCGGATTAATTTTCAGATCCGGAACAGAACTTGAGAGATTACTCTTGTTTAGCTTCAGTGCATAATAAAAACTGTGACACTAACTTGTATTTACGAAATTGATAATCAAACTAATTGTCTAAAAGTTACCGTTTTCGAATTGTTTCGCCCCTCGCTCTTGTGATAAATTTTCGGTATGCTACCATACACATATATTCAATGATTGATCCAATAGTTTGTGGGCTCCTTTCATTCATCTTTTCGGCATACATTAAAAGAAAATGTTACCTATAGAAATTTAAATAATAATAAAATTATTATTTAGTTTTAAAAATATTGCGCCAAATATTTTTTTCCAAAAGTATCACTAATTACTCTAATGATAAAACGATTATAAGTAATGGAAGTATCGAAGAATACGATATTACAATCTCATTATTGCAAAATCTATCACTTCCAAACTGGTAATGAAAACAGGCAGAGTAGAAAAGGTATTTATTTCATATTTCTGTATTTGCAAGTTAATTTACTATTAAATTCTCGAGAAACATCAATCTATTAAAAAGATTGCAATGAATGAGAGAATTTGCAGTTCGTATATATTAATATAGGTTAGTAAAGAAAATCAAGAATGATTAGTAAATATTAATAAAATATTAACTGATATAAATTAGATGCAGCAATTAAAGTCATAAAATCCTTCAGTTTAACTTGCAACAATTATCCTTAATATAAACTATTAGAGCACATGTACTGATTATGATTGATTAACTAGGTGATCCTGACAATAATCATACGATCAGATTATAGTTAAAATATTCATCCTTTCAACGAAAAACAATTCAACCATCCCTATACAACCGGAATGTTTAAATGTCAATTTCTAGGTCATCTAACATCACAACCTTCACCTGATCAATAATAAAAGATACAAAAATCAACTGAGGTAAGGCTAAAGAATCTAGAGATGAAGTAGGAGAATAGTTTGAGATGCTCAGAGAAGTTGGTCGAGATGCTGCTATTGAAGATAATTCCTTCATTCTGCTGCCATAGAAACAAGTAGTTAGAGTAATGGAAGGAATGTTATTATGCAGGTATAAATAGGATCAACTTACTTCAACTGAAAACAAAGAACTGAATCGCTTCTTACAATGCAAGTGCAAACAGATTAGAAATGCACTGTTGTTAATCGTTTTTTTTTTTTTTTTTTTTTTCTAAAAATTAAAAAGTAAATATGTTTACCTTAAGAATATTTCTTAATGCTCATTGTTATTTGTTATTTTAACATTTTCATTTGTGTAACAATATCGAAATACTAGAAGATATAGTGTGTGCATGTATGCATACTGATTATAATGATGACAACATTCTGCTAAAAAGTAGTAACTTTTCTTAAGTAAAATTGATCATTTTAATTTTACATAACTAATTACTTGCTGTTAGTGGTACTAATTGTACAATATAATTAATCATGCACAAAATATTTTCAGTGGTAGTAATAACGCATTCAGAGGAAAAGTTATGAAAGAAATAAGAATTTTAATTTATTTAAAATTCAAAGTAATAATACATGAATGAAGGTTAATATAAATAGTATAAAATATCAACGACGTACGAGAACTTATACTTCAACAATTCTAATCAATCAATAAAAATTATTCATAAAAAAATGCAAAACTAAGTGGAAGAGAAACCTTGAAAATCTTGCAACTCAAATTGCAGAACGTTTGAAAAGTTTGAAATGAGACTGTAGCATTTACTCCTACCCAAGAACTAGAAAATTTCTAATAGGTGATCATGATTTTGATTCAACAGAGAAAAGGCTCAACTATGGCCGGAATTAGTTACTTGTAGTGGACTACAAAGCTTCACAAAACGACTGCCAAATCTAAACAATAATTATTATTAAAATGAAAAAAAAAAAGAAAAAAAAAAAACATTTTTGCAATTTTACAAACTCCATTATATGCGATAATGGATTTTGAAAAAAGATCTTGAGGTGAAATAAGGATAACTAGGATTATAAATAGCATTAATTTCGGTAAATACATTATGCTACGATGCAGACTGCAGATCAGGCTATCATAATAAAAAAATATTATGCGTCATTCCACGGATATTTTATTAAATATGGGAGCATGATGCCAAAAAGTTATCTGTGCTAAATGAAAATTCAGAAGTTTGACCACAGAACTGTCACGTAAAAAGAATCAAAATCTCTTTCGATCAGGATTTCGATTCCCTTCATTATATTACATCATGCAACGAAAAATCATCTAAATTTTTTTTACAATATGCATTTTTTTGAAGGTAATAATTCAATATAACTGCACTTATAACTTGAAGATCTCAACAGACAAAAAATACAAGGTATAACAACAGTAAATTTGGAACAACAGTAGAAGATCGCACATACCACCCACAAATAAAATCCTATCAAAATAAAAAAGCGAGATCATGCGGGTTGTCAGCTTTGCTTTTACATTACTTTCTTGTATGATGAAAAATACATTTGCTTAAACAGCTTCATATTACAAAAACAGAATATTATATCATAACAGGTACCTAATAAGGGGAAGGTATACGTAATAGTCGGAGATCTGCAACAAAATTACAAAATGAAAGCATAAAAGCTACCTAAAAAATAGCTTCTTATTACAAAAACCGAAAAGCGATAGCAATAATGCACTAGATTAGTTCATTATTACTTTTCTTCCCAGTTTCTGTAAATACAGTTCCAACAATTAACCGGAAATTTTTCGATAAAATTCTTCTTCGATAATTCAATACTGTATCACTTCACTTATCCTCAATGCTGAACATAAATTTCTGCAGGACAATCAAACCAGCTGGTGCAAATTTCGATGACCAAGTCGAAAACCATTAGAGAAAAATGAATCACTAACTCTGATTCGATGCAAGCTTCTCAACAACAGCATTTAGACGACCTCTACCGGAAGCTCTCTTCACCGCTGCAGTTGTAGTAGTAATAGTCATAACACCAGTATCAAGTGTGGTAGTAGTAGTAGTAGTGGGAACAGTACTGGTAGCAAAAGCTGTAGCAGTAACAGCATTCGTAGTAGTGCTGGCCGTACTAGTAGAAACGACGGTAGCAGTACCTGTTGTTGTAGTAACAGTAGTAGTACCAGTGATAGCAGCAGTGGTAGCAGTAGTAGTAGTATTAATAGTAGTAGTATTTGCAGTAGTAGTAGGAGTTGCAACAGCAGTAGTAGCAGCCATAGTTGTAGTAGCAGTACCGGCAAAAGTAGTAACTGGCGGTTTCATAACTTGTAAAACATTTAAATCGGAAATCGGTGATGCATTACTACTTGTTGCAATGGTAGAAAACGGCTGACTGAGCAGGAGTGATGGATCCAATGCAAGCAGGGATTGCATCTGTTGCAAATGTAGCGATGGATTTATTAGTGATGCGAGCATCGGATTTAATACATCTTTCGATGAACCCTAAAATTTTATTCAAAATAAGTTGGTTCGAGTTCCACAAGGAACCTTTTTCCTTTAGTCCTAAAAAAGAAATGAAGAAAAAGAAGTAACTTTTTATCGCATTTCCTCCTTTGTTTTTTTCTCTCGCTCAAAAATCTAAACTTAATCTACAGTGTTTATCATTCAAAATTGAAAAGTATCAATAAAAATATGAAGCAAAGGCAATCAGATGATAATGCCGGAATGATAGGGCAAAAGTAATGAAATTTGACTGCCTTCAGTGGAGCATCGCATGTCTTAATACTAACCTTGCTCGATGAACTAGAACCAGATGCTGCAGCCGCAAGCATTGCATACGATCCAAGTGGACCATAAGCCCCAAGTCCGAGAAGCGTTTGATTCATTAACGACTGCTGGAGCATCATTTGCATTTGTAAAGTTTCCAGACTATTTGAAGATGAGGACAGGGATGTCTTATCATCACCCAAACGATCGTTGTAATTTTTCGACAAAACTGTCTGAAATGATCTTCCCTGTATCTATTTGAACGTTTGTCTTGCTGCTTAACAGTAAAACGATTAATGAAGTCCTAATAAAAGTCATATGAAAATAAATTTAAAATTCGCAGGGCCAGCGAAACTCTGCCTATATAATAAAGAATTGATAACACACAGCAGCCAATGATGTGCAGCTTGAATGTACATTGCAATCCGGATGTTTATCGAGCCATGAAGCAAGATTCTTCAACAATGGCCATTTATCGGTCGAAATCAATGCACCAGTAGAACGCTGGAAAACAGCGATTCGTTGATCAGTAGTACCAAATGAAGCAAGAGAAGCAGCTGATGAAGCAGCAGTAGTACTGGGAGAGCGAGGAACTTCACCAGGTTCCAAAACTAATGCTGTTGCTGTTGCTTTCGATGAACTTGGATTTGTTTGGGTTGCAAGTGTGTCCTAAATAACAGAGTTACAGAGTCTTGAATAACGAGAATCATTTTTGATAGTGGGATTTATACAATATAATAACTCTTCATTTAATAGGAAAATTTATTCCCATTAAAGAAATTAAAAATCCTTAAAATCACCAGGCATACTTTAGAACGGTTGTCTTTGCTGGCTTCCTTTTTTGAAGCAATTTTGTCCGATACTGTTGATACGGATTTTACATCACTTTTTTCAGCTGGTTTTGAGGATGTTACTTGATGTACTGGAGGAACTACTGAAGGTGTTGATGATGGAATATCGAGCACATATTTGGGATGTGCTGTCAACCACTGTCCAAGATTTTTCACTTTTGGGGCTTGCTCACCAACCAATCGTGCACCCGTTTCAATATTAACCACAGGTATCCGGGTTCCTGAAAAGAACATATACTTAAACTTTTTCGTATGTTTAGATGTCACAACGCAATGAGTGTAAACAGTAATACAAAGTGCAAGAAAAAAAAATATATTTTATCCTTAAATACACGCGTAAGAATACACTACAAACAAAATGCTAAATTTATGATCAAAAATACCGAATCGAAGAAAAAAGTCTAAAAAAAGCACAATAATTCACAAGCAAATCCATATCTTGACCTGTATTGTAATCAAAAATATAGATACAGCTCACCTGGTGGTAGATTTGCCAGTGCAAATAATTCAGTAAAGTTCAAAGTATTCAAAAAATTTGTAGATGGGACTGAAACTCCAGAAGTGGACGGTTGACCTGCACTGCTGTTACTTGGCAGTTTCTTCGTACTCAAATTTAATGCATCCTCTATATATTCATTTGTTTTATTCGTATTCGTGGAAGCGGATGCAGCTGGAGATGATGTGGAAGATAGTCCAAATAAACTGGAAAGCATTGCTGCCTGTGCCTGAGCTGATGTTGACACTCCTGTCGGAGATGTTCTACCACCCGATAAAAGTGATGGAAGAAGAAAGGCGCCTTGCGCCATAGCTGCAGCCGTAGCAAACGGGAGTTGTTCCAACTTAAAAAAAAAAAAATTAAATTTGATGAAAGCATGAAAGTCTAAAGTTTTTTAAAAAGCTTTAATTTGGGCGAAATTTCTAAAGAAATGTCATACCCTCTGCAGGAATGTTTGATGTACTAAAGCCCGCACTTTCTCTTTCTCCGTGCCAACAAATTCCTGCATTGCAGTACTCGGCAAAGCACTTTTTTTGCGACCGCGTTTTGAGCGTAATAACATTGGCGTCTCTCGTTCATCATCTGAAACAAAGTAGTTTGCATAAAGTGCAATTCAATATATATAGCTACAATCTTCGTAATAATCGTAATTCCTTCACAACTCAATTCCAAATAAAATCAAATTTAAAAAATAATCATTCTACACACCAGAATCTTCGAGCAGTTCAGTGGAAGCAGCTCCATTCCATTTCTTCGTTTGAAGAGTTGTATAAATCTCAGCAACACGTCTCAATAAAGTTCGTTCTTCTGGTTTTATTATCTAAAAAAACACAGAATTATAAAAAGTAGAAATAATGTGAAATCCTTATTATCGGGACTGGAGTGGAACTAGAGATAAACGATTAAAAATACCATAACCTTTTGAAAAGCTGTCCTATTAACGATATTTGCAGCTATGTTGTCCAAACCATGTTCATCTACCACTTTGAACAATTCTTCATCTTGTTCAACTGACCAACCATTTGGCATTGCTTCATTAGAACAAAGTTTTAGTAATGCTCGTCGATCAGCCAGTGATTCCCTCCAATCATGAATCTGTCGCATCATATTCATCCGGTGCATCAGTTTTTGCGCCTTACGCGCCGAAATTGATTCTACCTAAATCATCCCATAAATTTAAAACAGGTATAAACACCACGATATTTCTTTGAATGCTTTAATTAAATTTCAAAATCAAATTCCTAAAAGTTTTATAACTAAGAAAAAAACAGCACAAGATTTCTAAGAAAAAATCCTAAAATGAATATCCTGCAATCGAATGAAAATGTTATAAGCAGAAGAAAAAATGTGTGAAAAAATAAAATTAAACCTTCAGAGCTCGTTGTAAATCAACTGCTGTTATTTCATTACCAAGTTGTTTTGTGCACATAGACAATACACAGTACAGCTGCTCCATTAGATCACTATCAGTTTTCTTTTCTAGAAGTGGAGAGAACTGCCGGAAGCGAGTCCACGAAATAATTGTTGACGGATCATCTTTAACTCCATAACTTTTCAGAACGCGCATGAATTCTGCTTCCTCGCGCTTAGTCCACCTGAATTTCCGCAGAATTTACAATAAAGAAATTGTGATGTACCAAAATTTTAGCTGAAAACTTTTAATAATCATATAATACAATCAGCTATAGTCATGCTTAAAAGATGAGTTCGAATAAAGAATTAATTTGAATAATTTACGTTGAAAATGTTAACGAATCATGTCGTTTTCTCTGGAAATGTGTTAAAAGACGCCGGAAACGATTCAGTAAATCCGAGATATTCGGGAAAATCTCAATTTTTTTCGAGATAAAACAAAGCGCTGGATCAATACGCATCGCGTCGGTATTTTCTAGACCTGAAACTTTTTTCCTCCAAAAAAGAATTAAAAGCGAAAATAAATGTTTGTGACATTTCATGAAAGTTCAAAATTGATTTTACTGCTTAAAAAATGTGTTGGCATTCAAAACAAATATCCATATAGGATGCTGAAAAGAACAATTCTTCGGAGAAACAGCAGAAAATAAAAAAACCTTTTAAGTAAACTACTAGATATAAGTTTTTATTTCTTCTTTCAAAAAACCTTCATTGAAACAAGAACAGATAGTAAAATCTAAATTATAAAGTGGTAAATTAGAGCAGCGCACTTACTATTGAAATTAAGGCATCGCCTATAATTCATTTAATGATTCATTCAGCAATTAGAAAGGTAACACATCATTAAGATAAAGAAATTATCCAGCTTACCATGCTTGTACGCTCCAATCAAGAAACTCTTATCACATTCAGCATCCCAACCAGCTATGAAAACATCATTCATATCAACTGGTAAGTTGATGTCTTTTGCTTTTGCATTGTTCATTATTGCTTCACTTGCACTACCAATTATCTGAAAAACGAATTTGTACACAATATCTAGATATGAAAAAATCAACTTAAAACAAAGCAGATTTCTTTGCGAAACCACATGTAAACTCTGTAACAGTGAATACTCAAAATAGTTCAATAGTTCTTAATCCATCAGTTTAGCCTGTCTCCCGAAATAATGGGACGCTTCAATTAAATTTACAACGCCAACTTCAAAATCAAGACATTTGTCTACGTCTACTTTATCTAGAAAATGGAAATCTAAGAAATCAGTTGACACTGACTTTTTAATGACTGATAAACAAAAACAAATTAGTGGTTCAGTAAAGCATATTTATAAAAATATAAGTTTAACACAGAAATCTGCTTACTTCAGTATTTAATATGTGAAGTTGATGCATCCGGATTAATAATTTATTTGAATGCCGATGAACATGACGTTGGAAAGAAGAATCAACAGCAAAAGCTGGCGGATTATATTCCGGTAATGCTGCCCAGCCTTCATGGAATACTGATGTTAAACCAGTGCTTTTCATTTTTTCTGTATTCTTGCCAGTAACTAAACCTCCTTTTGGGATTATCAGTCGCCAAACAAATTCACGAATTTTTTCATCTCCACGGTATTCACGAATACAATGTAATAATAGTGTCCTATAAATTAAACTAAATAAAAATTTGAAAAAAAAATGAGTGAAACGTAGTACACAAATCAATTATAAATAATTCTCAATCGTTGCAATTATAAATAGCGAAAAGATATTAAGAATTTTAACAGCGACTTCTTTTCAACTGCTGAATCGACTATCTATTGAAAGAACACAATATTTGAAAATGTAATAATTTAAACATGATTTTTTAATGGATTACGCAGAAGAGTAAATCAGTGGCAAATCAAATAACATGAAAATTTATATTCAAATATCTATCGATAATGAAAACTCGAAAAAATTCAAACTAAATTTTACACAAATATGATGAATTAGTGAGTTGTAACATTAAAAATTATGGAACATTTTCTACAGATTCTGATTCTTTCTTTAAAAAACAAAACAAAGCAAAACAAACCTTGAAATATGTTCAATATCAATTTCAGTAAAATTATCTTTCAAATCGGACGCTTTACGCATTACTTTCCAACGACCCCAACCAAACTGGCCCAGTACCTTTTCAACCTAAACTCACGTATATAAATTTTAGAGCCGTGATAAGCCGCAAAAATTAAAAACGAAAACCTAACAATTCAAAAATGTTAAAAAAAAAATTTTGGATGAACTATTTAAATAAAACAAAAAGAACAAAAGCTAAGGACTGAAAATTCCAAAATTTTAAATACGAACTGACCTTGAAATATTCACTTTTATTGAAAGCTAGCTCATCTGGTCTATACTCTTCATCCTCACGACGTTTCTTACGATCACTTCGTTTTCGACCCTTATTGCTATCATCGCTTTCCTCACCTTCTGTGTCATCAGCATCCTCTGACTTGTAAACATTTTCTTCGAACCTAACATTCAAATAATTAGTTATATTTGTAGTCTTACTTGATTCTATATTTTTAAAGTTATTTTTGGTTAGAAAAGGATAGAAATTCCTCGCTCCTTCCATTAACATTGAAAAGAAAAAAAATGAAACCTTTTTTTCCGATTTCTAGGTTCAAGAACGATCAATTGCTTATCTGCCTGGCTCATCTCTGTGTCAATGTTTGCCTTTTTAGCCCATTTAGACCAGAAATTAGGATCATCAATATCAATATCTTCTCTGTTTGTGGATGAATTAAAAGATGCCTTTGCAAAAGTCGACCCTTTCACACCAGCCTAAACAAGAATTTTTAATAATGGTGAAAATCTTCTTACTGGATTGTCATATTTTTCGAAAAACATATAAAAGCTGAAAAAAAAAGCCGGACTTGTCAAATTGTCAAGTAATGAAGCGTGTGTAAATGAAAATATTACGGAAACACGACACAAATGAAAAAACTGATAATAACACAGTAAAGAAACCCGATTCTTACTTCAAGTGTTATTGTAGTTGTACGGCGAAGAAGAATTGTTTCTATATCTTCTTCATTAAACTTACTCTCCTCCGTATTTTCTTCCATAATTGCGCCGTAAGCTCCCTTTTTCAGCAATTCTTCAATTTCCTTCCGTGATAACTGCTGCTGCAAATGATGAAACAAAAGTAAGGATTGCGTAAACAAAAGAGTTATGGGAATTCACTTTGAAGTCTTAAGTTTAATCCATAATTTCCTGAAATAAAAAGTGATGGCTTACCGAAGTATCCTTTAGAGCAGTAGTAGACTGCAGAACAGCTCTATCTAAGCCTAACTTCAGTGATGCCTTATCGAACATTTCACGTTCATATGTGTTACAGGTAATCAAACGGTAAACTTTCACCATTTTCGTTTGACCGATTCGATGACAGCGAGCTTGTGCCTATAAAAAGTCGGTTTTCTAATTCTACTCATACTTTTCTAAAGAAATATTCTAAAAAATACCAATAAAAAACTGATTTCTGGGTGTTTCCGGAATTGAAATAAGGGAGGTACAGAAGAATTCAAGAAAAGTCATCCAAACTGATGAATCGATCTTAGTTTACAAGTAAAGGTGACTAACAAAATGTAAAAACAAAATTAAAATCAAAACAATTTTTTAAACTTGCTTGCAAATCATTCTGCGGATTCCAATCAGAATCAAAAATAATGACAGTATCAGCTGCCGTTAAGTTGATTCCAAGACCACCAGCTCTAGTACAGAGTAAAAAAATGAAGCGATCAGAATCTGTAATTTGTCATGAAAATGAATATTATTTTTTCAGTACAAACAATAAATACCAAAGAATCCCATCCAGTTTTCTCCAATGAATACTATCAAGAATTTAAAGAAGTGAAGGAGTTGAAATTCAAAGAATACCTTTTTTACTAAAACGATCGATAGCACTTTGCCTCAAGTCACCACGAACATTCCCGTCAATCCGCTCAAACATATAACTACAATAATAAGTTAAACTAGTTATTTTTGATTTAGTTGAAAATATTAGAAATTCCAGATGAAATATCTCAATCATCAAAACGCTAAGGATGATTAATACAAATCATGAAATGTGATACAACTAACTTCTGTGCAACAAGGAATTCTTCAATAATGTCCAGAACGCGAACCATTTGGGAAAAAATCAATACTTTATGACCATCTGTATGCAATTTCGGTAACAGTTTCGCAATAAGAACCAATTTACCAGATGATTGCACCAATGCATGCTGATAAATATCATCTTCACTCCAGTCTGGGTGTCCTGCTTTCAATTCCGCAAGAATCTGTTCCTCAGCCCCTAAATTCAAAGCAAATTGATAAATAAATTTCAAAGTGGTGTTTTGTAAATTATCGCAAATTTCGGAAGAAAACCTTAAACTAAATCTTAGTAAAACATAGTCTGAAATATATATGAAACTTTGAAAGTAATTTTTTCCTAAAAGTGAACCATTTATAAGAAATGGATGATTGCAGCATTTCCGCAATTCCATCATTGCATTCATCAGTGAGGGCACAGATGTTCCTTTGCAGAGGTGTGAAAAATTTCTCTCCAATATCGCTCTATAGTATTTCTTTTGGGTATTCGACAGTTGTATCTATAAAGATGTATTATGATTGAAAAATAAACCAAATAGCACGTCAAAATTCCTAAAAAAATAAATTATGGTTTGCCTACTCTTTCAATTCGAATATTTAACAGAAACATTAAAAATGACCTCAATAATCGTCTCCTCTTTTGGTTGCAAAGTCTTTTCAACATCCTCCTTGAGACGACGTAGCATCATCGGTTTCAGAATATTCTGTAGTCGTTGCACCTGATCCTCAGTTTGGCACTGACCAAATTGCTCAAGAAAAGCAGATGAACTATGGAACTGTTCTGGTTCCAGAAAATTTAAGAGTGAGTATAGTTCTTCAATATTGTTTTGCAGTGGAGTTCCTGTTAGCAATACACGGTGTTCTGCAGTTAACGAAAGTAGTCCACTTGTAAGCAACTTGCAATTTCGATTTTTTAATCGATGCGCTTCATCAATAATGCATACTTGATAGTTAATCTGCTTGAGAACATCACAATCACTAACAACCATTTCGAATGTGGTAATTAAAGCATCAAACTTGACAACATTACGTTTACCTCCTCCCTTCAGCTCTTCAGGCCGATAATAGAATTCGGTTTGTTGAATAATCTGCCGACTAGATGCGCTTCCATGGTAAACAATGGTATTGATGTCGGTCCATGTTTCGAATTCACGTTGCCAATTATGAATAGTGGACAAAGGAACAACAATTAGAAATGGTCCATGAATTCCATAATCATAAATCCGTTGCAAAAAACATATTGTTTGTACGGTCTTTCCTAAGCCCATTTCATCAGCTAGAATGCAGTTTTGTTTGTTATAGTAACAATACAGAAGCCAATTTACACCTTCGAACTGATACTCCCGAAGTCGATTACTATCTTTAAAAGTTATATCTTCAGGAATTTTACACCAATCCGAAGCTGATGGATAAGGTTTCGGTTTCACTTTTAAAGGATCACAAGTATTTCGTCGTTTATACGCTTCAATTTTATCCTCTGGAATAATGTCTACTTCTTCCCATGTGGCCTCTTCATACGGTAAAGATTTCCACTTAACCAGAACAAAATCCTTTCCCTCCAGCTCATGAGCATCTAGCACCCGTTCAACAACTATAAAATCACTATTGAATTGCTCATCCTCATCTTGATCCGAATTGTGAGCTCGCTTTTGATGAAAGCGTTTTAATTTTGCTGCAGCTCGACGATCTCCAGCTTCCAAATCATACTGAGACTTCCACTGACAATGAATATATGCCTTATTTTTGTATTTTACAAAATAAAAATCCAGCCCATCTTCGTTCCTTTTTACGCACATAATCTTTTCGATAATAAATTCGCTTTGTTCTTCTGGCTTTTTCTCTTTTCGGCTTTGGACATCCTCACCGATTTCTTCATCCATTTCATCCCACTTTGCTTGCAAATCATAGCTCTTTTTCTCAACATTTGCTGATCGACCAGATCGTCGCTTTTCTATGTACTCGAAAGGTGCATTATCACGTTCCGCTGCTACACGTCGCCTTGTTCGAGGTCGTTTCCGTGTTCTTCGGTTAAAATCAGGGATAAACTCTTCATCATCTACTTCTACACTGATTTCTGCTTCTTCTTCAATTTTTCGCTTTTTACTTGATCCTCGTTTTGGATGACGCCCTCTTTTTCGTTTCGGTTTTTCCGAAGATGTTGCTTTGTTGGTTTCGTTTATTTCCAATTTCTCCTCTTCTGCGCCACTTTCCTGAACAGTCGTTGTTGCTTCCGTTGAAATTTCTGTACGTTCCTCATCTTCATCGTCTCCCGTTCGTCTGTCATCATGAACTTCAGTTTTCTTATCTTGTACCTCAGAGCTCTTCCATTTAATCAATTCACATTTTTTATTCGATTTCGCGTCTAATATAATTTTCTGCTTCCCAATAATTTTTGACTCGCCTTCGTTTTTTAACTTTTCCCCCGACTTCTCCATTTCATTTGAAAAATCTTCATTATCTTCTTTAATTTCAACAATTCCAATGTCTGGGTGCTTCCCATGGTCTAGTTCACTATTGGCCGGATCTTGAACATCAGTTTCCATTTTCAAATTTTCGGATCCTATACCGATTTTGAATGTATCTTGCGTGATTCGTTCCAAATTTTTAGCTGCATCCATCTTACATGGTTCCATATCAGACAATTCATCAGACAGCAGACAAGCTACACGATTTTCTGATGAACGCATATTACCAGCTGTTTGTTGCTGTGGATCTATTACAGGTGAAACCTTTGCACACTTTTGTCGCATTTCTTTTGCGTACTGGTTGGTAACCAAATCATTATTTTCATCTATCTTTTTCGTTACATTTTCGGTTACACAACGGTTACTTGACAATGTATCTTGTTCGCCATCTCTATTAGGAACCAAATCTTCGCAAGCGGAAGCAGCACTGACGATTTCGGTGGACAACTTATCCACAGTTTCTGGTTCGTGTTCTAATTCAGTTCGACTGTCATCCGGTTGGTGTTGTTGTGATTCGACTACTTCCTGATATTTCGGCTGATCTTGACACTTCAGTGATACTGATGCTGCATTAGGTTCCACAACATGATGGAATAAACTTTGTTGCTGGTGTTGTATGTTATAAGCTGAAGATGTTACAGCATTTCCATTTGACATCATAGGTACTTGCGGTTCCATAAAAGGTATTGGATTATTTACAACATTTGATCCATGATTTGCAACAGCACTGATGACACTAGTTGTGGACGGATCTTCAACTGGAGTACGTGGACGTGATGGAATCGGTTCTGGCGGAACACAATCTTTTGCAACGACATTTTCTGTTGGTGGAACACTTGTCGCTGAATTAGGAGGGTACTGGTGGTAGACGCTAATCAAAGTATGACCTGGTACATCTGGTTTTATGTTGACCTAAAACGAAAAAAACTTGAGTCTTTAACGAACTTCAACTCCGAGAGGAATTTCATCGAAATATTGAAAAAAAAAAATTCATTTACTTGGCAAAAAGCACATTCAAATCTTATAAATGGCAATCAGAATAACTTCAAACATACAGTCTTATTTATTTTCCAAAAAAATCTATTTCCGCGTGCAGTATGATTTTAAATTTTTTGGCATCATTAACTCCTTTATTCTTCATGTGAAAGAAAATTTTGCACTTTTTGCCAATATGATGCAATAATACCTGTACTTCTGAGCCTCTCTGCATTACGGAAACAGGCTGTTCGTTTCGCTGTGCAGCCCCATGACATTCGCTCATGTAACATTGCTGTAAATACTGCAAACGAAGTTGCAACTGTTCAATCTGTTGCGCTATTTGCATATTCCTATTTGGAATTTCATACATCGATTGCAATTGTTGTTGAACCTAAAACAGTTCTGAATAGTTTATCATTGCAAACTTTTAAAATCTTGATACTATGTGAAATGATATTATTTTACATTTTCTTGCCAATGATTCTATTGAATCATGAAAGTTTCATTTCAAAGACACAATTTTTTATGTCTAAAGGACAGTAGCTGATCACCATAAATAATCATTTATTTTTATAATTAAATCTTATTTTTCCATCAAGTGAAAATCCAGAAGATTTTGCTGGAAGGCTAAAGTCACTTATTAGTTACGGCCTCATGTCGAATAGAAGACGCCTGAAGCAGTGAAATAACCTGTTGTATTTCGATCTGTATACTGGCAGATGGTGGGTATTGCAATTGAGAAGAATAGCGTTGTTGTGGATTGGCATTATGTTGTTGCCAATCATTGGATCCGGAAGGCACTTGCTGATGCACTGTCATAGCTTGTGAATGCGATGCCTGTTGCATCATATGATTTGGAGACGGATAGAAATTCTGGCCTTGTTCCGGATAATACTGCTGTGAATGGCCAAGTTGTGGACCCATAGCTGGTGGATAACGCGGTACTTGCTCATATACTTGATGCGGTTGATAATATATCGAATTTCGGGCGTCCTGTTGTATCTGTTGCTGTTGTGAATAATAGGTCTGCTGAGGCATCATTTGATTCATTGGTGGGCGTTGTTGCACTGGATACATCTGATGCTGCGGTGGATAACTATTCGGAACACGAAACTGTTGTTGCTGAAACCATTGCTGTTGTTGATGATATGGATCGTGAACATTCGGCGGTAAACTTGGATGACGTATTAGTGGTATATCATTTGATGCATGATGCTTTCTAGCCATCATATGTTGCTGCATTTGAGGTACCGGTCCTGTCGAACGAATATGGGACACCAAGGGATTCTGAGACATTGCAGCCATATTCTGCATTGGTGTCATATTATTCATGTATTGCCTAGGAGGCACCGATGAGGGTGAAATCATTGTTTGTCCTGCTAAAGCTTGCTGCTCAAAATTAGCTGCATTTTTCCGGCGTCTTTGAACTTTTGACTTTTGCACAACTGGCTGCGGTATTTGTGTTGGTTGTATCACCTGAAAATACAAAAAAAAAAATTGAAACTGAACTATAATACCTTAAAGAAACAATAACGGCTCATTCACAAAAAGAAGAAGTATCGTAGTTTGTCAATAAATTTCAGATATGTAAAGAAAAAGATTTGGATACACAAGAGTAAATGAATTAATTTACCTGTTGCATGCTTTGAGAAGCCATTTGATTGGGTATTTGGCATGAATGCATTCCTGTTGCTTCATTGCCATACTGAAGATGCTGTAAGGGTATTTGAGGTGGTGGTGAGCTATAAATACCGGGGTCATTTTGCAGGACATTTTGGCCACTATCGACCAATGAATAGTCAAGCTGCGAAATCTGTGGTACATAATCGTCCCCTTCATCCATAGCTAAATTCCATCCTGTAAAATGAAATTAAAAAAAAAAAAATTTTTTTAGAAAATCAATAAAGGAGCATTGTCCACAAAAAAAGATAGTGTTTGAAGAAAATTCGAAATTAAATTATAACTATAATGAAATTATTGCAATACAATAATATCTATGATAATAATAATAGGAAAGCTGACATATGGAAATATTAATAAAAAAATTATTAGTTTATAATAGAATAATAGAAACTTATAAATAAATAAATAATAATAATGGAAACTTATAAACAATAATAGAAACTTATAAATAAATAAATAATAATAATGGAAACTTATAAACAATAATAGAAACTTATAAATAAATAAATAATAATAATGGGAACTTATAAACAATAATAGAAAGTTATAAATAAATAAATAAACAATAATGGAAACTTATAAACAAAATATGCTAAATATTGCTTAAATATTAAAATTCAATTCTTAAAAATTTCAATTTAAATTTCAATTTTGATTTCTAAATAAAAATTTTGTTAAAATAAAATTTAATTTTAAAAAAAAAAAAATACAATTTTAACAATTGAAAGAAACACGTTGACAAAATGAATTGCAAAGCAAAACAAATCTCTGAAAAGCAATGAAATGAGGGATGAATGAAAAGATTGAAAGGAATCATCTCAGACATGCCCACTACATACACTCTCACTTCCTTATACTCTCAATAGCTATCTGTCATTCTCTAACATAAACTCTTTTCTTTCTCTCTTTCTCTCTCCCTCTCTCTCTTTCGCTCTATTCCAACTTTATCTTTTTTTCTATTTGCTTCATACCAACTTGCAAAATGCACACAAAATTTTGCCCACTTGCTCAAAACTCTTGCACTATGAAACAACAATCATTATAACATTGCATCTTTTTCTTACCTCAAAAAATATATTAAACGTTTATATACGTAAACGTACGTATACATACGCAAACGTATATATTACCAAAATATACGTATAGATACACAAAACGTATAAATACGTTAATGTATTTTATGTATGCACATACGTCTTAAGTTGACCACAATAATTTTGCTATGTTTTACGTGAATGATTGTTGCTAAATGATGCATAGATTAAAGAGTACATATCAACTTTTTATCGTTTATATATGAATTGATTCAGTTTACTTGTTAATTGATATCAAACAACAACTTATATTGACGTGCAATTGATGATGACGTACGTGAACTTGAAAATATTCATAATATATTTGGAAAAATGAAACAATAAAATTAAACTATTGTAAGTGAAAAATTACGCCACGTAAATTTTTCCATACTTTTTCCATTGCGTGGTGAATTTTATTGGGAAGAGAACTTCAGAGATATGACACACATGCAATATTGATTAATCATTGAAGAGCCACTACTAGAAACTCTCTATTAATTGTTGTGTTATTGTTATGTTTTGCATAATTCTTCAACATTTTTTCTTTTGCTTCTCGAATTTTCTGGGAAATCAATGTTCTGCCTGACCACCCAGATTATAAGGAAATACCGGGAGTTAAAAGTTGAAAAATGATTGCGACATATTTCAGAAGAATTTTTTTAGCAAATATTACACGTATGTTATTTATGATTCTTTCAAGAAATTATATATTTTGAGAATTTCTTTTGGAAATTCATAAAATTACTGTATTCCACTCACAATATGTGAAGTTTATTAGCCAAAGTTAGTCATAATGCATTCTCATAGCATTGCTGGTGGTCAAAGTTAACAAGTGGCTCTTATGCATAACCTATGAACTTTGAACTTGCTAACTTGCTATGAAATACATTTCAAAGTATTCATATTTATCTGAAGTGAAAATAAAAAAAAAAAGGTAACTTTTTATTTTGCAAAAACTTAGTAGGCTTCTTAGCCAAATCTTTTTTCAGTCCCAACTTTTGACCATAGCCTGGATGTACAAAGTGAATTTCCAAGTCACATATCGTAATTTTATTTCATATCTTTGACTTTTATTAGAGAAAACAAAAAAGGAGTAGAATAAATAATCGAAATGGAAAGAAACTGTCACATGTCTTGGAAAAAAGATAATAGACAGGTTGAAAAAGTAATTTGATATGTTGTTGTTTGTAAAATATTTTACAGTAAATAGGCAGTAGACGATTGATAATAACAACACTGTGTGATGGAATCGTACTGCTGCATCAAATGCAAGAAGTAAAAACATTTGACAATATGAAGAAATATGTAAAATGTAGTGAAAAGTGAAAGAAAGAATCAAAATAACACAAATTCATTTATAAATAGTAATTGTAGGAATTTTTAAAGTTAATAAATATTTAAGCAAAAGAAATCGAAATATTACAGAATTTCAAATTTCGATATTCTATCATTTCTTCTTCCTAAAAAAAGCTTCTAGTTTCCCCAGTAAGTAACATACCAGAATCTGTTTCCGTTTGAAGAATCCAACGATCGCTGAAGCGATAATCATTCTAGCATATGAAATGAAAATGAACGTTTATAGCCTTAAATTGCTCAAGCACTACTATTAGAATATATCATCGATTCTTCCTCCAAAAAAAATCATTATTTTATGTTTGTAAATGGAGAAGCAATATTAGTTGGAGAATTTAACGACGATTCCTTCTGCTTGCTTTTTTTTTTACATCTCTAGGGAAAGAATATTAAAAAATTTGAAGCGATTTCAACTTTAGTTCAAAATCTCATAATTAAAACTTATTATTGCTTTCATGTCGAGAACACAAATCATCCTCTGAATCGTCACTTGATGTTTCCGAATCATTTGTTTGTAGAGGTCTGAAGCCCTAAAAAGCGAAAATTCTTGTTGAGTTTCGGCAGAAAAAGAACTCCAATACAGTAATAATATTAACTTGTTCATAACTGATTCGAAAATTATATTGAATTTTTAGTGTAAATGAATTAATTCAGTTTTTTAGTAATCTATCAGTTAACAGGCCTATTTAATATAAGTCGGTGTAAAAACAAGACCAACCTTCACAAAAAAAAAAAAAAAACCGTCTTCTGTTAATGTGATAATTTCTCTTAATCTTTTATGAATTTGTTAAAAAACTATTTCAATAGACAAGTTTAGAATATGAATACATACCGCTCGATCTAAAATCGTATACTGCCTTGCAAAATTCTTTCGTTTATATGCAAGCAAGATGAATAATGATAGAGAGACAACTGCAATCAAAGGTATGGCAAAAATCGAAAATTGTGAAGTTTCATCAACTGCAAAACTCGACAACAATGACGAACCTTTGTCATTCGCTACAATGCCTGTAGAATTTTAGACTTAGCAGCAAATAATTTCAAATATTTAGTTTTTGTTTTCTTTTCACAAAGCCCAATCGTTGTCCAAAAAAAGCTAAAGCTACTCGTTATCAAAATAAACGGAAATATAGTCATAGAAATCCTATGAAAATCAGAAATATGGTACCAATAGAATTGAGAGTTCAACTAAGTCATTAATAAGTAGATATGCTATCAGATGTAAAATTTAGTCCTATACTTACTTAATATACAGTTGTTATTTAGATGTAATTTCGTAAACGATCCCGTTGTATGTTCCCACATTGTCACTCCTTCTCTTCCTGACCTCTATCGAATTCACCAACTACTAGCTTTTCGACAATTTCACCCACTTTAATTAGTGAATGAAAAGCTAACATTAAAAATAAGAAATTTTCAATATTTCGAAAATGAATAAAATCACACTACCAACTTGATTCCAATCAGAATTTATTATAAATTGTAAAACTCGGCCACGATCTTGACCCAATTCCCCAACATAGATGTATTGTCCATCCTTGGAAACTCGAATTGTGTGTGGTTGATTGAATGTATAATTTGTTGGTTCAAATGAATACTGAACTTGCGCGACATCCACACGTGCACTGAATATACGTATAGGTAGACGTGTTTGCTGTCTACCAGAAACGAAGTATAGTATATTATCTGAAATTAGATAATCAAACGGATGATGCAGCGTATTCCAAGAACTTTGACAGATCAGTGCAAATTCTTAAATGAAATTTAATAATCATAGCTGTTATTTGCAGGACGATAAATTATCAATATCACATATGTAATCATGATACAAGGATCACTTACTACAATAGCCACTAATTCGTGATCTAAAAAAAATTGAATCTTATTCATGAATTTCTGGATAATCAATAACTCATTCCAATAGCAGACAGAAAGACGCAGACTGCGCATCAATTTTATTTCAAGAGAAGTGATATGCCATCAACTAATAGCTACAAAAACATTCTTGACAAGGATTTCAAATCTATGAAATCATGAAATCACTATTAGGCTGTTCGAATCAATAGAAAAACTACTCTTCCATTCTGAGTAAAAATGTTCATTCCGATTCATTTACTTATTTTGCAAATTTTTCCTATTTCAACATTCAACATCTCATACATCAACACCCAACATCTCGTACATCAACATTTAACATATCGCACGTCATCATTCAACATCTGTACGTCATCTTCAACATCTCGTACGTCATCATTCAACATCTCATACGTCAACACTCAATATCTCGTACATCATCATTCAACATCTGCACGTCATCATTCAACATCTCGTATGTCAACACTCAACATCTCGTACGTCATCATTCAAATCGCGTAAGAAATCACTCTCAGTTGAGTTATTAATAGCAGAAATAAAATCGTACTGTGAATATCGGCTGAATAAATATTTTCAAATGCAGTAGTGTTTGATGGATTAACAATCTGACCCACTGCATGCCCATCACTCCGAAATATTTGTATTCGAGCATTTTCACGATCAGTAACATACAACAATGATCCGTCGTTATTTGCAACAATATCATGTGGTAGTGAAAAGGCACCCAGATGTAAGTTCTTCAAAACATCCACTGAAAATTAATATATTCAACTTCAACGATCCGGAAAAATTTCAATTTATGGAAAGAAAAGGAATCGTGTTTCGTTTTGTTCTTTTGTTTTTCTTTTTTAAAATTTTTTAATACTTCAAATTTAGTTATTAATAATAATTGAAACACTAATAAAATTTAAAATACTTCACGGACAAAGCCTATGTGTTAAAACCATTGAATATGCTTGAAGAAACTATCATTTCATTTAAAATTTTCAATCATCTAAAAGCAACTTACTAGTATTAAAACTTGACTGCCCCCATTGAGTTAAGAATTGTCCATTTCGATCGAATTTCATGATTCGACTATTGCAGTAGCCGTCTGCGACAAAGATGCTCCCATCCACAGTGACCACAATGCCTGCTGGTTTACAAAAATGCTTCCGATCATCACCAGGAACAAATTTCTCACCCAGTGTAAAAACTTGCGACAGTGAGCCTATAACTTTATCCATCCAAATAAAAAGACTTGACAATCATTTAAACAATGATCCCCACTCATATAGTTTGGATTTTCACAATTAAGAAACAAATTAAATTATCATTTTACCTACTACACCTATTCAGAATTTGCATCGATTCCTACCTGATGAAGAATCAAATAATTAAGCATGCCACATTTCTCAATGCACTAATGAAACTGATCAAATATGAATCGATGTAATTAAAAGTAATATATCCGCTTACCTCAAACTGGACTAGTAGTCAACTCAATTAATTGATATTTAGATTCTGAAGGGAAAACTACAACTTCTTCACACTATCTCGCATTTCCTCTCACCATAAATCAAAAAAGTCGAAACGAACATAACCATGTAAAAGTGACCATTTGATGACTTGATGAGATCCAACGTCAGTTGTATAATAATTATTTTCCAGGTCAATTGCTAAACCATGTGGCATGTAGAAACTGCAAAAAACAAATTTTCAGAATTTTCCTTTTTTTTTTAAAAAAGACAATCTGACATAATTTTATCTCTACTTTACAAACAATCAGCCCATCAAATTGTAAGCAACAATTTTTCTTTCCCAGTATATTTCTAGATTTCTGGCTACTTCGTAAATCTCGCTATCCCTTTTTGTATCTTCTATCTTCTTCCCGTCTCTCCACATCAAATCAACCTCATAGGACAGAAATTTTATTTAGTATTTTGTAAATCGCATTCTCACCTGTAAATTAATATTCAGATCATTGTGACATCTACACTGTTATGTTGGTATGATCATGAACTGTCTTTTTTAGCAAATATAAAAGCTTAAGTTATTCTTGTTATCTAATATTATTCATTTTTCACCAAACAACTCACTCAATATTTTTTCCAGTTTCTTCCATTTTTATACCTATCTGCGTGCTTAGAAACTTTAACCTAACTCATCTAATTCACTCAGTTTACCATCATAACAAATATAAAACCACGGAAAGCAAAAAAAAAACTGATAGTTCAACAAATACACTAGTGAGAATAATAGATTACTTTTCATGGCCATATTTGTTAAGTAATGACAGCGTCCCATTTGTCATATCTCGATATGTAACCAAAATCACATCTTCCATAATAGGTTTTTTGTCTCGTAAGTTGTTTTCATTATCAAATGACCTAAAAGAAAATTTTGAGAAATAAATGATTAGAATTACTTGTCTCTAGATATTTAAAACGGAGAAATGATAAAAGAAAAATTATCAATTTATTTAAATTGAAGTCACCCTGAGTCCCAAACGCGGCTGCCACGATGCAATATAACCAAATTTCCAAATGAATCAAAACAGAGGGCAGAAACTTGTCCAAGTGTAATATCACCAACAGATGTTGTCGCTGTTCCTTCAATGATTCCTGAAATACAAAACAGAATTATTTTGAAACTAATTATTACTTAGAATTGCGAATTAATTTTAAATAATTCTAGTTTACATTTCCGAATCGAGCAGTGCAAAATAACCGCTCGGAATGAAAAGAACGATAAATGATAATAGCAAAGAGTAACCTATCTACTATGTACTCCTAACCCTAATATTATGCACAATTGATTAATTTAAAAATGAAATGGACAATAAATTTTAAGAAAGAAAAAAAAAATGCAAGTGTTTCAAATCGACATCCAACTGAACAGCTCTTTTTCTTATCGTTATCTCCGCAAGATTTCTAAATTTCGATCCAAATATTAAATTCTTTTGCTTTTTTCTATTTTTCATTTTTCTTTATCTCACTATTCTTTTTATCAAATATTTTTTTCTCTAAGAAATAAAACTTGACAATAAAATTAACCAAATAATTTGCCCTGATGTGCTTGATGTTCCCAATCTGGATGTAACTGAAGACGTATTGTGCCTTCAATTGGATATTCTTCACTTACAAGTTCTTGCTCTGCTTGCCCATGGCAACGTGCTCCTTCAGGAAATGGATTCGGTGATGTAGCATCCCAATAAAACATCATGTAAAAATTACACATTTCATCGTTACCTGTACTTCTGAAAAACGAAATTAAAACAAAATTATTCATACCTTCCATATCATTTTAATGCTGGCCTACTTTTTCTTTTCAAAATATATTTAATTTATATAACAACATTTTTTGAAGTCTTTTTTGAACCTTTATTGAAAATAACATTAATAGTTGTTTCCAAATATAATTAATTCATTATATCTTGATAATGCTTATTTTGATATTTCGTATTGAGCATCTTATTTTCAATATAACTCATTGTGCCAAAGATTTACAAGCGCATATGAATATAGCACCATTGAGTTTTAATGAAAAATTTTTTTAATTTATTGAAATAAATAATTTTTACCCCATTCTTACAACAGATTTCTTCATTGATGAATCATAAACACAAGTAGCAGCCATTAAATCATTTTTTGAAATAGTTAAGTTTGTTTCAATTGGTTGAAATAACTGTGGCCATTGTGGATTCCGTTTACCAATCATTGTCCATTTACCAGAATGCTTATAAAATGCTGAAACAACTCGTCCCATGCTGTGTGTATGCGTACGGAATGCAAATGGATAAATTGGTATGTTGCTGCTGAAACCACTAATTTTCTTTATTTATTTAAGCATTTTTGCTAAAAATAACTATATAAAATTCGAATGTCGGAAAATTGAAGCTTACTTTTAACAGTAAGCATGGGACTTAATAAATTTTGGAACTTAATAAATCGAAATTGCTTACTTATACAAACAGCTTGTATTCGTTTGAAAATGAGTAAATCCAGGTTGAATAGAAGCTCCAGATGAGAAAAGTAATACAGCAGCTAAATAACGAGGCTTTTGATCAGTCATATGTAAGGTTATACCAGAAAAGTCTTTTATTTTGCCGACAAATGGATGCGCATAATGTACCTGCAAATTTTTCATAAATTTCAAGTCATTTATATAAATACTAAATAGTATATTAAATTTCTCATACATGCTGCAATATATGCTTCTGACAATCATTCGAAAGTTTCGTATCAGCAATAATGACTGATTAAAAAAGAAGCATTAAGTTAATTTAAAAATAATTAATTTTAAAGATAATATCTAAGTTAAAGATAATTTGTTTAGATAATTATTATTATTGGTTTAGATTATTTTTTTTTCTTGTTTAAATAATTATTAGTTAAAGACAATTACTATTTCTCTTTTTTGATAAAACGCAAATGAAATAGGAAACAACAAATAAGTTAAAATGTACTGTGGGAAATGCATAAAAATAAAACTGAAAAAAATAATTCCTCAAACAGACAAATTTGTCAATATGAAATAATGCTCTACTAAATCACTAAGTTACGTGAAAGACGTGAAAATGACTTACTTGCATTACCAAATATTTTATCGCATCAAAATTATGTCCAACGCTGAACGCAACACCTTGCGGTAAATTAAAATCGGGTGCTAAAGAAAAATACAAATTTCTGTTATTTCCACTCGATTTAATTCTTTACAAGTAGTTAGCATATAATTGTTGTTACTGTATTAGCTATAAAAGAATTAAAATTAAGTCAAAGAGCAAAAAGAATGATAACAATGATCGAAAGTACGCCTAATACTTTGTTTACAAAATATTTACAAGAAGATTTGTCTTTTGTAAAGAGGCATTCACAATATTAACAATTTAAATATTTTTGAGAAGAATATTTGTAATTTCAATAAATATTATTTAAAGTTCCGAAAAAGATTAAAAATATCAATAAACGAATAGTTTCATTCATTCATTTGTGTTTTTTTTCTCGCAAATATGAAATCATAACTATAATTGATCTATGATTGAGCTGAAATATTTTCTACTATTTTCTTCTATTCTTCCAACGAATTACTTACCATTCCTTGCCCACGCATATAAAATATGTGAGTCATAACCTTGACATACATAAAATCCTTTCCAAAAGTGCCTTGGCCAAGCAGGATAAGTACAGCCATAGAGCAGTATATGATGAACACGATCTGCGTGTGCGAATGGTTCAAAGCGAACTAAATTTAATTATGCAATTAAGTTCTTGTAAAATAACTCTGAAAGGCTAATAATTGAGAATAATACTGCATTGAGAATTTGATGCCAGCGAACACGATTCATGAATTATTGTCAGAAGCGTACAAAAATACTTGAAAAAACAAACCAATATATCCGGGGATTAGAGGCATTGAGACTGCTATGTAATCATCATCCTGAAAGATTAAAAACATTTAAAGTTATTGTCTAAAAAAAATATTGTTGGAAAATTTAATTAAGATGCTCACTAGCAAATGCTTAATTTATTTAGGCTTTTAGAATATATACTTGTCGTTTTCTAATACTATTTAAGTGTTTTCAATTTTAAGATATGATAAGCATCTTGATCAAATTTTGTAAGAATGCGAAGGAAAGTTAAATTAATATAGTTTTTATCAAATAATTAACAATGAATGTTAAGATTTGATAAGAACTACATTATTACTAGTTAGCATTCATATCGTATTTTCTTTCATTTATCTCGGAAAGTACAATAAAAACACTTACAATCATGGGTTCATAGCCGGGGACCTGTATAGTAAATTGCTTCATTTGTTCAAGGTGACGTGACACAGATGAACCATCAACAATGACAAATAATGATGATACTAACAAAAACACCAATTCTATTTTCAACCTTTCCACCAAATTCATCTGAAAAAGTGAAATACGCTATACATAAAGACAAGAGGATCATAGACAAAGTCAGGCTAAAACAGGCTACTGTTTAAAAAATTTCTGAGGACAATACTTTGGCTTAATAAGGTAAACGATGAATTCCTACTGCATACAATAGCACTAGCTTTACCTTTATTGTACTAACTTATAGAATGCTATGATTTCTAAGTAGATGAACAAAAATTTGCTATCTTTTTTATTCAAATTAAAAATGATATCAAAGTTAAGAAATATTAAAAAAGACATTAAATGACGAAATATCAGAAAAGTCTTTTTTGAGAAAAAAGATACACATCATTCCTGTGCATCATTCCTCTCAAGAACACATTCCGTTTTTAGAAAATTCAATTTTATTTTTGACTTGGCTTTTTTTTTTCCAAAGTTGAATTGAAGTGACAATTATACATTGCAAACATTTAAAATAGGAAAATTTTACATACAACAAAGTGACGGTTCAACTTTTTTATTTTTTAAAGACAAACGAAACTAACAATAAAACAAGTATTGAATAAGAGTGTATTAAACAGATCAAATAAAAGTGCATTGAACAGATCAAACAAGTGTGCAGTTCACTCATTATAACATTAAAATCTGAAGATGATATGTGAAAGAAGAACACGTTATCAACAAGGTTAAACATCAACCTATTTTGTACCAGCACAAGTCATTTACTAAAAATCAAGCAACTTAAAAAAACAAAATGTATTGATTGAGTCAGCAATGACTAATCAATGCCAGTTCATTAGGCAATAATTAGGGAAATTCATTAGGAAAATTTAAGAAAAAGATCTCATTTTACATCAAAAATTATCAATGTCTGATGATAAAAATGAATATCTTAAACAATTCCCTTCCTCACAAAAACTTGCCATTGAAGAATAAAGTATGCCGAATGTTCAGAAACTTGTTTATAATGACATCTGAAGAACTTGTTTTCTATGATTAAAATAAATTTTAAAAAAAAATTAAATTTAAAGAAAAAAACAAAAATAAATTTTATTCGAGATAAGAAAGATTTTGGAAGAGGATATGATCATAGAGCTGTTGTGATAATTCATTGATACGATTTGAATGTGCCATACATATAGCAACGTTAGCCTGACTTACTTTAAGTTTGACTCCTCTATACTTATTATTTTTAGTCATTTGAGATTTCTCAGTTGTATTTCTGTGAATTACAGATAAGAAATAAGTAATAAAATATGAGAAAAGCAAGAAAAATAAGAAATTCACTTTTTCTGCTTCTTTTATATATTATGCATCGAAATATATTCACAACATGTGTTGCCATGAAAGCATCTGGTAAATTATTTTAAAAAATTCAATTCTTTTAATAAAAAAGAAATAGAAAAAAAATTTTTTAAGTTAATGGATCGTGATAGAAAAGATATTTGGAATTTGAATAGATTTGAATTTGAATTTGAATAGATATTTGAATCAGTCTATCGAATTATTAGAATAGAATTGATTTATTTCTTTGTAATATTGTAATGCTTCAAAAGTGATCCACGAGATGAAATTGACATTATTTGACAAAATGGGAAATAAATGAAATTCGTCACGCAAAACAGTTGCAGGAAATGCAAAAAATTTCCATTTGGAAAAAAAATAATATATCTCACGTAACGAATTGAATTCTGGGTCATTTAAAAAAAACTTTTTCAACGAAATAGAAGGGAAAGCTGTTCCAGTCCGTTTGCCATTATTGGGAGTAAAAACCAAGGAAGACATAAAATTTTCTGAAGTGAGAGAAAATTATTTTTAATCAAAAATTTTAATTTTGATTATTAGTAAATGTGACGAAAAAAAATGATTAATATTACATTTTGGATTATTTAATTTCATTTTCTTTAATGATCATCAAGATTTGATAAAAAGAGCTTATCACTAGTGATTTTAATTAACCAGACGAGATTAATTATCCGTAAGAAATCATTATCCGAATGGATTATTTGATATAATGTGATTAACAGTTAATAAGCTAAAAATAAAGCAACTACAATTTGTAGTGTGCAACAAAAGTGAGCATTGAAAATTGCCATGCATAAACTTTCCCGAGATCGACTAAATCTGGTAAAAGAAGAGAAAGATAATAAGTAATGAGTGAGAGAGAAAATGATAAAGTATTTGTTCATTAATTTTAGATAAAAAAGGAAGTTAAAATGCAAGCGAGAGTAAGCAGCTGTTAATGATAACATTGACATACCTTTTCTTTTCCATTTATCCTTGACGATAAAATGCTTGAAGAAATGATACTGCAAGATAATCGGAATTAAATAAGCACAAAATATATTATATATATGAAGAAATAAAATGAAAGTACGAAAGCCAACATTTGTTTGCAAGTTTGCAAGTTTTTCATGTGCCAACATTTGTTTGCAAGTTTGCAAGTTTTTCATGTGCCAACATTTGTTTGCAAGTTTGCAAGTTTTTCATGCGCCAACATTTGTTTACAAGATTTTCAGGTACTGCTGAAAAGATACTAAAGAAGCAAAATATTTGATGCTAGCAAAAGAAACTCACCGATGAAAAAAGAATAGATAAAAGATCCAGCAATCCAACGGTCCGTTTCAAAATTTTTATAATAAATTCTTCATAATGGCATCATTTCTTCTTATCATCTTCCTTATCATCTAAAGTTGCAGTACTTTTATTTATCGCCGATTTCTATCGAATCACTTTTCCAGTTTCAGTACGACTTATACTGCATAAAAATAAGAGCAATATTTAAGTCACTGGATTCTTCCTCTGCATATTTTGTGTACAAATCCAGACCTACCTATGAATAGATTTTAAAGATCACTCCGATAACGACAAACATTTTCCCGAACGATATGGCAATCTATTACTGTTATAAGTATCTTTATTCATATATATCTGCTTATTTTAAAAACAAACATAAATACATGCATACATGCACATATTTATCCATCCATCCTCTACTTCTGTTATGAATTAAATATAAAATACAAGCATTTGCCTATTTCAAGCAAAATAATCCCACTAACTTGAACCTTGAACTCATTTAATAATCACCGACTTCTATCAATGATAAAGCGTAACTATTAAATACATCTAATAATTAATAGTTTAGCTTTAATTAAGCAAGAACAAAAGAAACTGTTAAGAAATTTAGCCAAACCTCCCAACAATGAAAATCATTTTCATGCTTTACAGTAACATGGAACACATAATCTAATAATTATTGCTTTACACCAATTTAAAAATTAAATATCCGTACATCTGCGACAGCTGTCAGTTGCTTCCTATCCGATATATAGATATGCAGCATTGTAACAACTATTTGGATATCAAAAACACATGGGTTCCAATTTTTTTTTTTGGTTTCAACTTTTTTTTTTTTTCTTCTTTGGAAGATATGTGGAGCATTAAATTCAATAAAGCAATTGCTTTCATTACAGAGATAATTAAACACAATATGAACATACAGAAAAACAATAATTTCAAATGTCACCGAAAAATAGAAATATGGCGAATGAGAAAGAATAAGAAAATTCAAAGAAACCGAAAAATAATTCACACCTTTAAAAGATGCAAAATGTATGGCACATACATGAAAATTATCCATCATATTTATTTTGAATTCTGTTTTAAATTTGAGAGCCGATAAAGACTGTGACTAATACGGGTAACAGTTACTTTTACATTCTCTTTCATATTTCATATTTCTCCTTCCCTATCCGTAATCCTGTATATAATTTTAAAAAAAAACATTATAAAAACAAGTAAAATGAAGATATCAGTCCTCGAAGTGCTTGGACAAACTTTGAACTTTATAAATTCATTATGAAAAAAATAACCATAGACAAATGGTAAAAAACCTGCAAAAGGCTGTATCATGTGCTTGCATTAAACATTAATACGATGTTCCTAACTAAGACACAAATAATTCTGTCAATAAATTCAATCAGCCATGAAATTTATGGGACACAATCAATTTACAGTGAAAAAATTAACATATAATAACTTTTACAACTCATTCAATAACAAGCTAAAATAATATTTATACGGAAGACATTTTCAGCTTCTTTGTATCAGCCATCTTTTTACCACACATTGCACAGATGGCCTTTTGATATGCGCATTGCTGGCAGTAATGTGAACCAACCTGATGAACAACGGTCTTGCAAATACGACATTTCCTGAATTCCTGACTGTACGGCTGGAATCTATAATTTAAATAAAAATTTTCACAGTAATTAAAATGATGATATCCTCAATCCTTTGTTATGTTGTGCTTACCAAAAGAAAACTGACAAAGAACTCCAAAAGGTCAAAAGTAATAGTGTTGAGGCATTGTTTTTAAAGCACACCTAAGAATCTGTAGAATAACAAGACAAATAATTTGCAAAGTATGTACAAATATACACCTGTCTTTCCTTGTTGAAAGGAGCTTATTTTCGTCACTACCTTTTTTTATAGGTCCAGCACATTCGTTACGTGATTTCGTTCGATACGGATCAATAGTCGCTACTTTACCAAGTTTTTTTACACCTGTAAAATGATTAAATGAAGTTCAAAATCAACCAGATAGTTTAATTAGAGGAGGTCTTTTTAATTCCTGAAACGCTATAGAAAAAAGGGCAAATTTTATTTAGAAAAATAAAAAGTAACGAGAAAAAAACATTTTGGAAAGAAAATTTCAGTTTTTAAGAAGCAATTTAAAAGTAAAGATCAAAAATTTTCCATGAAATTAAACAAAAACTTACAGGAATCGCATACCATTTCTAAATTTGGAATTCGAAAAATGCGTCTATACGTCTGTTTTTTCAAAATTGAACTAAAAAAAAAACACTTAAAAACAATTATTGCTACTATTTTTGTAAAACGAACGGAAGATGAATATTATAAAATTAATAACAAAAAAAAAGTTTACAAAAAAAAATTAGAAAGAGCAGAGAAGACTTTCTTGAAAGCTCATATTATTATTTTACAATAAATTACAGCGCAAATTCATGCAAAGCTTTTTTTCAATCGATATGTTTTTGATTTTGATTTCAATATTGGAAAGAGCAAATATTGTATGATTAAAGTAGCCATAATAGAATGGATAATGGAATAAATTTGAAATGAAAAATTGAACGAAATGGAAAAGTGAAAAAAGTTAGAAAGTTTTGGTGCAAAGTGTGAGGAATGATTAGGAAAAGGTTAAAATGTCAAAGATAGAAACAACTTTCAACTTTCCATTCATTCTTCCAATCTAATAAGCAATATAATCAATAATTTTTTATCTTTTGTGAAATTTTGTAAAAATTGTGAAAATTTTGTAAAAAAAAAAACTTTCCTTCTATTGTAAAAGTATTAGACTTAATCTGAAGAAATATCCTAAAAATATCCTTCATAAAGCAATCCAACAAATCTATTGGAGGGTACACTGAATACAATATCACTACTTTTCACCAAATTCTGCATAATAGATTTGTTATTTTCATAATGTCCCAATTACTTGTCATAACCAAATATGAAATATCAGGCCGTCCGATTGGCCGCATTGAAAATTTTTGTTGTTTTCTCGGAAGTTTGGCATTTTTACTTTTAATTTATGCTAAGATGTGAATTTTTTGTGTATTTTTTTCTAATTTTTAAGTAATTTAAAAGTTTTTTTAGCTTAGTTTGAATATTATCTACAAAGTTCATATGAAATAACAATGTATCAGATAGGCTATAAATGATTTCATGCAATTCAGGTAATCGATGTACAATTCACGGAACTCGTACGTTAAGTGAGATTTTAGCTAGTGATTTTTCTTATTAATTGATAGAAAAGGTTAGAAAAACTCTAAATAATATCGAATTAGCTGTTCTTTTGATCTTTTTCAAACTTGATTAGTATATTACAAGGCACGAATACTGATAGAAGGACACACGGTCTGAATGCAATATGCTAAATTTATTAAATATATCATCGAGGATCTTATAGTTATTGTAAGTTTTTCTGGATGTTACATATGTTTAGGATGCTAGAATGATAGAAGAGGATGAGATAATTGGAAGCCTACGTGAATCTTATTTTTCCTTTTTTACCGCTTTCTTACCGTATAGAAATGGGCATACCGTATTTAATTCGAATATTATAAAAAAAGTGCAATCTCGAAAAGAAGACTTGTTTACCGTTCTATGGATTACTGTAACGTGTGAGTTTTACATACAATTGCGTAGTGAGTGGAAGTTGTGGCTACGTGGGAAGAGACGTATTTGGTGCAGGAACAAGTAACAACAATAGTTGTTGGAAGGAGATATCGTAGATATCGGTGATGCTTAACTGTTGATATGAGAGTTATATGATAAGTCTCTCCTTGAAGGGAATATAACTAATAGATTTCATTCCAATAGCTACAAAGTGTCAATTATTGTCAATAAGGAAATTTAATCACTTCGAGATAGAAGAAAAAACTATACATTTGAGGATAGCGTTATTAATTGTTGTTGTAATGTATATACTTTGATAACCCCAAATGATAACATAACTTTTGGAAGTTTTGAAGAGAAATTAGTTCTAACAAACTTTACATCAATATTTTTGTAAAAAAGACCGAACTTGCTAACGAAAAGGGAGTAGAAAAGTTCTCTGTATAATGTAACAATGATATGAGCATTTACATCGTTTCGAATAGCAAACTCAGTTTTTGGCTTCACCGCCAAGACTTTCTTCTGTACATACTTCATTATTATGAATTATTCAGGTAATGATGAATTTCGATCGGTGATTGTTTACTGTTTAAATGCTTACAGTTCAGCGAATGCAATTTTAATGTTCGTTGGAAAGGAAAAATGAGCATATCTGCATGTCAGAGTGACTGTGGAAGTTATGCTCTTAATGGCACTTCCGATGCTGCTACTAAGGTTATCACTTAAATTTCCCTAAATTTCTGTGTTTACTGTTGTTGATGGACTATATGCATAAATGATCTTGATAAGGATTTTAAAAGATTTTAAAATTAAATGACTCTGATAAGGATTTTAAAATTCCATATTCAGTTTTGAACCGCATTATGCTAATGTGTTATTGTCGAGTAAGTTATTTTAATTACTTACGGAGAACGAGTTCAGTTCTCATTAGCCCTTACTACCATATCAGAAGATGCCGAGAAACTCCTAATTTGTGTTTCAATAATGGACTAAAGAATTAGTGAAATAGTTATTCATATTCGTTCTCCCTAATTTTATCAGTGTGTTTAGACTGTAAACATTACCTGTATGGCATTGGAGGAATCGCTGCATTCTGAATCTCTCTTATCACAAACGGAAGTGATGGTCAATTTCGTTATTTTTAGAAACTGATTTTCCATTTTCTACTGTTTGAATTTTGAGTATGAAAATGAGTGAGATAAATTTAACAATTCGTTATTGGTGAAGGATCAGTTGCATTCGAAGCTGAATAGATATTCACGGAAAAGTAATCAGTCTTCAGTGTATCCATTAAAATGGTGCCATAATTTCATAATTAATTGTAAAGAACTAGGATAATTTTTGGTATAACACGTATACGTTTCAGGGTGCAGTATGGCATTCCAACACGACAAAGAACAATTTTTTGGAAGGATTCAGTTCGCAGCATTCAGTTCCAGTTCGAACTAGTCCTTTAGAAGCTTCCAGTTTGCAGCATTCAACCTTATCGGAGTTTTCATTGCCTCACACCGATTCATTTCATCTCAATGTTCCTGTGCATGAAGATGACGAGAAAGTGGAATCTATTGTGGATGCAGTAAATTTTTATTTTTAATTTTTCAGAATGAAATTATTCACGTTTCTGGGTTTATTTTTGTAATATTTACATTGAAAAATTTCTACTTGATATGTTGCAGTCCGGTAAAAAGGTAGGATATGAAGAACAAATGGTGGAAGCTCCACCTTCAACAAGTTCCGAAATTGCTAATCGAGATGATTCGGATGAAGATGGGGAGATTGATATTCAGGTAACTTTTTTGTATCATTTGCAACAATGAGATAAATGCTTATGGCTTATCTTTTAAGCAGTATTCCAAGCAATTTTAGATCCGAAACGTTGTTTGTAATTACACTCTTCCATTACATATTGATCTGCATCGTGTAGCTTTAAGTTCGGGCAATGTCGCATTCGATCGAGGTCGAGGAGTAAGTACTTTGAATTTTGATTCTCGACCTTTCCAAGTGATTGTTGAGGAAATTTTTTATCTTTTTTTACTGTTTATTTGCAGTTTAGTAATATTTTGTTGGATCAGGATTTAAAATAACTTAATTTCATGGATAGTTTGAAATTACTGCGTATGAATATTATCGATGACTGACTTTATTGGTAGTTAACTATAATTCACGCGTTATTTTGCATTTAATTAGCATAATATGAAATTTGCATGGAAAACTAAACATTATTTGTAAGTATTTCAATTTTTTATTTTGTTTTCTTTCATTTAATTTTACGATTATGTAATATTAGGTCTTGCTGAAGCAGAAAAGAAACCCTTCCTGTTACGTCAAAATACACAGCTCTGGAAAAATTTATATTGTCGGATGTCGCAGGTATGTTTGATTTTTATCGTTTATTTTATCTTCTAAATCATTTTTCTTTAATCAGAATGAAGTTTCATTTGCTTTTCTGAATTCGTTCGAAATTAAAACTTAAAGTATTGTAGCGAAAGTGAATGCAAGCGTGCTGCGAGAGGAGTTGCGCGCATGGTTCAAAAAAGCATGGGCAGAATGATGGACACTGTTCGGATTCGGAATTATCGCATTTGTAATGTGCTTGCGACCTGTAAGATGCCCTTTGGAGTAAAAATTGAAGAAGTAAGTTTAACTTTTATCTGGTATGAAATTTTATTTTTTCTAAATTTGTAATACAATTTTTTTTTTTTTTAGCTAGCTCAAAAGTATCCAGACCGTTCTCAGTATGAACCAGAATTATCAGTTGGCCTCATATGGCGTTCTGTAAACCCTCGAGCCACACTCCGGATTCATACAACAGGCAGCATTACTGTTACTGGCGGTAAGTTTTCAAATGTCGAATTAAATGAAGATTATGCAATCTGAAGAATAATTGGAAAATGAGATTTTAAATTAGCTAGTTTTTTGGTTCATTTACAGCTGCATCAGAAAGTGATGTAATGAAAGCAATTGAAGTGATTTATCCAATTATCAAAGAATTTCGATGTGCTTTACGCTTACGTAATACCGCCATTCCGAAGTCCGCACGTAAAAGGAAGCAGGGGATATCCGGTATTACTAACAAAAGACCTCATGCTATGCAGGTGATTTACGAAATTTTTGACAACAAAATTTGGGTGGGGTGAATTTATTATTAATGATATTCCGACTTCTATGTTTTTCATCACTTGCAGTAACAGGAATGAAGTGTATGACTAGATTAGATACTTTACCGTTCGTATATTCATGCTAGTATTGATGAATGTTTCAGCCTAGTATAAATGGATTGCAGCGATTTCCGGTCTCCTCTGGAGTTTTTGGCAACCGAGTTTACTTCAGTGATGAAGATGATGAAGAAGAGGATGAATTCGAGGACGTTGTCTAATAACCGTTTATCGCTTTTGATATTGTTATTTCTGTGCAATAAATAGATTTACTTTCCTATAGTTTTATGTTTACTTTGCTTTTTTCTTTATCTTTGTTGTTCGTCATACAATGAACATAAATATGTATAAGTTGATTTTAAACTATCGCTCTGTACTGCTTCATCTACTTATCAGTACTTATATATTTACTTGCACATCGAGCTTATTAGGATTTCCTAACTACTTCATTAAATTATCTGATTGATATCGAATGTAAAAGATCAAAAAGAGAGAGAGAGAGAGAAAGAAAATGAGCTATCCCGAGAAATTTAAATTTCTCAAGATGAGGAATGAAATAGATTATTGTCTTTACAATCATGAAATTGATATGTCTCATCTATAGCTTTCATTTATTTTAATATTATTTGGATAATGTAATGCTTATGTGTATTATATGTTTCGTTTCGTTTTTTTTTTTTTCTTTCTTGCATTCTTTGGAGTAATCAAAAATTTTCAATGTTTCTTTTATCATATGTGTTCTCAACAGCAGAAAGAACATTAGAATTTGAGTAAAGTTTCTTTCTACAACTTTATCCTGTATTATCAATCATTAAATCTTTTTTTTTTGAATAAATGTTCTGGCAGATATATGTATCTAATACACTACTATCAAATGATACACTTAGAGTTGCTATCCATTGTATTTATGAAGGGAGCAAGCAAAAGATCTAAAATCTGTATAGGTAAAATGAGACAAGGAATGTATGTGTTGGAATTTTCTGAATGCAGAATGAGTTGAGATATGTATATTTACCTATTTTGTAAAGATTTTTTATAAAGACCTTAGTGGTCTTGAAGTATTCGTTGAAGCAATATGAATTATAGTAAGAAAGAAAAACAATCTTTTGAATTTCTTCCATTAATTAAACGAGAAAGTTGACGAAAATCATATGAGTGCAGGAGGAATAGAACGAATCGGAAACATGCAACAAATTTATGATAATGTAAAAAAATTGTGAAAAACAAAAGCACAATATACCTGGAAGATAGGCAATACGTGTTGTAACAATAAATCTTATTATAGTTACTATGTTTGATATGATGCTGATCAGATTCTATTTTATACGATTAAATCTGCAATGAAAAGTGAACCATCCTATGAAAGTTCACTTTATAATTTCGCTATAAAAGAATATGAATATAAAAATTCCTATTTTAGTAACACATTGCATTACACCAAAGAATTCTGCAATATATAAGCACCGTTATCAAAATAACGAAATTTTTGCCCTACATATAGAGAAAAGTGACTCAAAAGAACTGAAATCAATAAAATTAATTAATCCTACGAAACATTCACCACAGACAATAGGATTCCTGTATCATCAAAAATCTTACATAGAAGAAATCAATTCAAAAATAAGAGATCAAGAAAGCGTAATTTCTGCAAATTTCAAAGCGATCTGAGCTGCTTCTTCTATTAATTCAGTATTGTTTCCCGTACCTTGTGCTTGTGTTGCTGTACCACCTCCTCGACCATCAAGGACGGTACATACTTTCGAAATCCATTCCGCTGCATTCAGTCCTTTGATTACGACATCCTATAAAGAGCTAAAGTATGTTTTGCGAAACAAAGTTATAAAAATACGGCAAATAACGATAGCAAATATTCTTTCCAACCAGAAATTTGACAAGAAATCATCATCATCATCAACAAGATTAACCTTGGGAACACGTGCTACAACGATTACTTTGCCAGTATCATCATTAACAGAGATTCCCATAACAGCATGTGATTTCTTCATCGATTTCAAAGCACTATCTAATACCTAAATATTTCCAGAAATTGAAAAGTCCTAATTCATAAATTCATAAAAGAAAAATGATATAATGATTGAATTTCATACTAAAAAATAATATAATTCCAATTTCCAAAAAAGAAAAAAAAATCTCATATGCCAATGCTCACTTTTCCATTAGCACCGTTGCTGAAAATATGAACAGTAAATAAAGTATCATCATTTAACAAAGCATCCAATTCACTAGCTTCTCGTTGCACCTGAAACTCATCTTGATAAAATGTATAATCCTTCAAAAATTTGTCAAAAGACTGAATATTGTTATAATTTGCATTTTAATTTTTAAACTGCAGTAATTAAAGATAAGAAGTTTTCTGAACCTTATCAGCAAGTGCTGCTTTCGCTTCGCGATCGCGTTTATCTAACAGTTTTTGGAGTTCTTTGATTTTTTTTCGAATATTCTCTTTACGACAGTATGGTAGCTGTGATTGATTAATTTCCTGAAAAAATAAAACGAATTGTAAGATGAATTCACTCCCACAAATAATCTTCAGAAAACATTTCGCAAAAGCATAAGAAGCCAAACCTCAAACAATTCAAGAACTTTTTTGGTTGCAGCTTTAAATTGTATTTTATCAAGAGTTAGAAGATGGTCAGTAGCTATTTCATTATATGCTTCTTCCACTCGTTGTTCTATTCGATCAGCGCGGTAAATCGCTCGAGAAGCTTCCGGTCCCGTAAGTGCAATCAGTCGTCGAATACCTTTAGCAATAGCTTCTTCCACAGTGATTACTAATTTGCCAATATGGCCAACGTTATGCAAATGTCTGAATAAACGATTTTTGCAAACAAAATGAATAATGCGAAATTTCCTGCCCATACAGAATTTACTGCAATACTTGAAAAGAACTGTCAAACTCTTCTTCCGAAAAAAATGATTTAAATTAAGCAAAAAAAGTCTTTGGCAAGTTCGCAACAAGTCAATGAATAATGATCGGAGATTTCTTCGTATATATAAGTACTCGAAGAACTTCATAATCACAACAAAAAGACATACGTGCCGCCACAGAATTCAACAGCAGTATTGATAGCTAAATCACTATCCGTGTTTCTTAGAAGTTCGTCAATAGGTACTCCAATACTTACTATCCTCACTGGATCCGGATAAGCCTTAAATGTATGACATACTATAATACTTTTGAATGCAAATATATAAATCGCCTTTTTTCATACTAGTTTTAACTTAAATAGCAATAAAGTTCGTTCAGATAACATATCGAAAATATGTCCTCAAATATAACAGCAGGAAGCAATTCAAAAAATACTCGTATCCGAAGATTTGGTTACCGCCACGTGAAATTTGAAAGTGAATAAATAATAATTACTTTTCATTTACCTCTTCAAAAACTGCTCGTATTCCGTTGATTTTACGAGCATCCGTCAGTGGGGCATTTTCCGCAAACACTGTTGCATGTGAATCAATTAACATTTGCGATTCTTCTTCCACCATTTTTATCTTGAAAATTAGTTTAGCTATGAGTTATTTCACAAAACTCATACACGATTTTTGTTATAAAAAACATTAGCAATCTGCATATTTTAAGATCAGAGAATAAACCTGCTCATAGGTTAAAGGTTGATTGGACGTTAAATCAAATCGAAGCTTGTCTGGAGCAACCAATGAACCCTTTTGTTCAATCTCACCAACGACTTTCCTCAACGCAAAATTAAGAACATGGGTTCCAGTGTGATTTTTCATTATTAGATTACGACGTTCCTGTAAAAAAAAAAAGCTTTCTAGATCTAAAATTTAACTTAAATCTATCATGCATCATTAGTCTCTAGCTTTTACCTCTTTTCTTCATATCCTCTCCTCTTACCGTTTCATATTTTCTTTCAGCTCTCTGTCTATTTGATATTTCAGTAATTTATTTTTCTCAGAGAAATATGCATCAAGAATTATGAACATTTGACACTTTCCTTTTTTTTTTGAAACTGGAATTTTCCCATTACAATTTTTGAAACAAATTAGGCTTGTTACCTCATCGATCACTTGAATTACTTTATCGCCCACAGATAACTGCCCTTCCACAGTACCTACAAATACGACATATCCACCACGGTTCTGGACGTTGCTCACAATAAATTCACTTCCCTATAAATATTTTAAAAGTGAAATATATATATATATATTATTTATGATTCATTTACAGAAAAATGTTTTTAAACTAAAGCAGAGACCTATTTGCAAACTCGAATAATTACAAACATGAAAAAATTTTAAATAAAATGAACCTTATCAATTTCTGTGAGAACACCTATATCAAATACTTGTCCACCTTGTTCAGCATAAAAATTAGTTCTGTCAAGAATTAATGCGCCGATTTCCCCTGATTTCAAAGTATCCACAAATATCTTATCCTTCCGTAAAGCAAGAATTATACCTTCACATTTTTCGAAATCTGCAAACTTTAACATGAACTGATGGTATGAAAGCTGGATTTTTTTTACGTAAGTTAAACTTTATCGTAAACTTACTGTACATCGTTTGCTGATCATCAGTAGAAAAACAGTGATACTTATGCTTCGATGAATCATCAGTTATTGGAATCCCGTTGTTCATCAATTCCGAAATAGCATTGACGTCCAAATCAATCGTATCACGAATCTTGTTGGCATGAGCAGCTGATATCTCCTGAGATTTTATGAGTTTTTATTAAATCTATATTAAATAAGTGTTGGAAATGGTTTATTTTTGAGAATTTATTTTGAAAAACCAACTTACAGCAGCTTTTTGTCTGCAATTTTCGAATACTTCGAAATCGACTACAAGACCTTTTTCCTCGGCCATAAGCTGAGTTAAATCTAATGGAAATCCGTATGTGTCATACAGGCGCCATGCAACATCACCTAAAAAAGTAAAATAGCATAGTGTTTAGAGGAGAGAAGATATAAATCAGACCTATAAAATAAAAAAAATTAATCCTACCAGGCAAAGTATTGCTTCCCTGCAGACCAGTAACAGCTTTCTGAAATAGCATTCGTCCTCTGTTAAGCGTTTTCAGAAACTGTTTTTCCTCATCATTGATGATATCCATAACAGTTTGTGGGTCTTTATGTAATTCCGGAAATGTTTTTCCCTAAAAGAGTTATCCAACAATTAAGAAAATAAACATGGTAAAAAATTTAAAAAAAGGAAATAATACTTACAAGTAAATTAACAACGGTCGGTACCAACGATGATAGAAAACCCGGTGGAGCTGACAATTTTTCATTCGCATAACGTATGCCACGACGGAGAATACGCCGCAAAACATATCTGTAAATAACAATGAAACCACATAAATACAAAACGAAACTATAAGTGGGATTGCAGTAGACTGGAAATCAAATAAGAAAGATTAGTTCAATATTTGAAAGAAAATAAGAGAGTATCTATTGAAGGTGATGTACGAACCCACGGCCGGTATTATCTGGTCGTCCGCCATCAGACAAAGCGATTGAAAGAGTGCGAATATGATCAGCAACTACGCGATAAGCCATATCAATTCCATCGACATCATCAGCACCTACTTTACCGCTGTAAGGACGTACCTTTGTACCCTATAGAAACACGTTCCATAAGTACCTTTATAAACTACAGAACATCCTCTATAAGAAATTTAAATTCATATTGAAGTTCTTTCTTTAATCATTAAAATCTGAAAGCTTCCAATACAGCAAAGAGAAAACAAAAGGTGAACTTTTATTTGCTAAGGATATTAACAAAATAAATTACCTTTTTTAAATTAAATCAAATAGCCACGCTAAACTAATCCCATAAACAAGATTAAAGTAGTGCTTCCTAATAAAACGATACACACTACTTGAATAAAAAAGACACTTATCATAACAACTACAACTTTTACAATAAAATTACACGCTGCTGAAACTTACATCATGTATGGCTTTGAAAAGAGTTGTGAAGACATCTGTGTCATAATTTGATAACTTGTTTTGCAAAACTGCAACAAGCCTTTCAAAACCTAAACCGCAATCAACATGCTTACGTGGTAATTGCTTCAACGAGCCGTCTTTTTCTCTAAAATTGTAGCATTTCAAGTCCAAACGACATTCAATGTTTTTTAAATAACCAATAATCTTTCATTAAACGTTTTGAAAAGATGAATCAATACTGTTAAACTATGAAAAAAAAATTTGTGTGTTACCTGTTGAACTGCATGAAAACAAGATTCCATATTTCAACAACCATTGGATCATCAGCATTCACCAAGTGTGAAGCATCTCTATCACCCACACGATCATAATGTATTTCAGAACAAGGTCCACAAGGTCCAACATCACCCATTTCCCAGAAATTGTCTTTCATTCCGAATGACAAAATATGTGACGGTGGCACTCTAAAAATTCTAATGTTTCTGAAGCTGTTAAAAATTGAAACATAGGAATACGCGGACCAGAAAAACAAAAATGAGACTGATGAGGAGGGATACCCTGTCTTGAGCTATTTTCCTCATTTTCCAATGCAATTTGATGCAGAACTTCAATTTAGGACAATGCAAACTGACACTAACAAAAGTAAACTACCCAATATTTAGCCATATTTGCCGACACTCTTCATCAGCAGCAAGGCCAGCCTTTTCATCGCCACCAAAGTAAGAGACATATAAACGTTCTCCGGGTATTTCTAATACTTTGGTCAGCAATTCCCATGCCCAATTGCATACTTCCAGCTCAAAAACAGTTCAGTGAAAGCATTGAAGTACTCAACTATGTATCCAGATGAAAATTTTCATAACTTTAATTTACAAAAAATTTGTGAAAACTTTAAAATTGGTTGAACCTTAAAATAATCTCCAAATGACCAATTTCCAAGCATTTCGAAAAATGTGTGATGATAGACATCTTTACCGACATCATCCAAATCGTTATGCTTACCACCAGCTCGAATACATTTCTGAGTATTTACTACTCGTTTGAGCTTCGCCATTTCACTCAATGGCTCCACTGTACCCAAGAAAATGGGTTTAAACTGAAAAGAGCACCTTCAATGCTTCTAACTTTTTCAATATTTGATTTTTTTGACCAAGTTAAATTTTCAGATTTCCAAATCTCATCTTTACTAGTACTCCAAAAAGTATTTCTAACGATTTCTCCGTATTATTCATGCTGTGGAAGAACTTAAGTTTCATCTAAGAACGCCGTTGTGAATTTTAAAATCTAACATAAACAGTCTTTAAATCATTTCAAATTTTCAATAACTTTCAACATGTCTTTCGAAGTAAATACAATATACAACTGAATAAATTGCAGGCTTACGAGTTTCCTAAAAAGAATTGTGAGCTATATTTTGACGTTAACTTTGATGAAAACTTCCACTGACAATTAATTTGCAGGATAATTTTAATTGTTATTATTAATGAATATGAAAAAGTAGCTACTTGATTCATTCCAGCATTGGCAAACAACAGCGTTGGATCATCGAATGGAATGACAGATGATGAGTGTACGTATGTATGTTGACGATCTTTGAAAAAATTAATAAAGATGTCACGTACTTCATCACAGGTGAACGTTTTCATCTAAAATACAGCAGCATTAGTTTTAAAAAGGAGAAAAGAAGGAATTACGGCAAACTTTTTTAAGATGACAGTTATAGGTGGAAAGAAACCAATAAACAATCATACTGTTTGTGAAATAATTCGAAATGGATACTTGAAATTCTAAAAAAAAATTATGGCTTCAGATTAGTTCTTGATCTTTGATGGTAACAATTTGAATGCAACTAGTCAAAACTAGTTCATTATGACATGAAAAACTTTCAATATAAATGATATATAGCTAAACTTATTTTTCATTTCTAATACTCATTTTGCATTGAATAAACAGCTAAGGAATGAGCAAAGAAAGTGGCAGAGAATTTAATTTTTGTTTCACTAAAAAGAAGTCTCGCTATTTTCTCCGTTTCTACTTAATTCAAATATTTTTTAAATCATCAATGATAGCTAATATGTAATAAATTTATCAGTACATTTACTCATATAATAAATTTATTTATGTATAACCAATGAAATCACTCATGTACTCAATATTTTTCGTTTTTAAAGATGACCTTTTAAGTGGAATTTCAAGTGAAATTCCTTATCAACTAATGATGTTAAATTATGTCGAAAAGTAATAGCATAGTAGTGCGAAAGCTTTTTTAGGCAAAAAAAATGAGAAGACGAATCTTTTCGTTTCTCCAAAATTTAATTTGCTAGTTTATAATTTGACAAAACTTCCTTTAAGTCTTTAAAAGTTGATTTTTAAACATTGGAAGTTGCATTTTTTAATTTTTAAGTCTTCTGTTTTTGAAAATGAAAATTAGAAGTAATTTGTGTCAAAGGTCAAAAACATTAACTTCTCTTGTCCAGTAGTATCTAAGATAAAGTTCTAAAGAGATAAGTACAGAAAGCACCAGACTTATTTAGAAACAATAAGACGGAAAAAAAAGACTGGACAGTACTGTAACATTTATATTTCTGGGGCATACAACAATTCACAGTATTCTAAATTATGGATCGCTATGAAATTTGTTGTTCAATAGTGAAGAAATCAGAGAATAATTTATGTTTCTGTCTTTGAGATCCTTTGAGATAAAGAAATAGCCAAGATTCTCAGGCACGAGCCAACACTTCTTACAAGTCAAGATTCTATAAAGTCCTAAAATATTTTTGTCCTATTACAATTCTCTTCTTATTGTAAATGTACAAGCAGATGTTATCCATATTGAGAGTAGAATTTGTTTGATCTATGTAATATGGTATTTACTGAAGTCAACTGAAATGAAAAGCTAAATATTTAATGATAATTTTGTTTAATGATAATTTTTAGTGATAATTTAATTCATAGTATGATATGCTATATTAGAGATATTGCTAATGTAGTGCTAATTTCGACAGTTTTGTCCAGTTAAACTAACATATAAACAATTCTATTACATTTAATTATCCGCAATCAAAATCAAATAAATAAAAAAACTCAATTTTAATTACTTAATTGACCATTTGACACATTTATTTTGCTATATTCGCACTGGTAGTTCATGGTTCAAGACATCAAATATCGAACAATTGTAAGTGAAATTTTCACCTTACAGTTTTCTTTTTTTTTTAAATTTCTGCATAATTAATTTCGATTTGAGCATTAATTTAGTTTATCGAGTGAAATATTCTGAATTTTTCAGAAAAGTTGCATTGGAGAGAATGGATCATCGATAAACATCAATCAGTCAATCAATCAAATCAATCAAATCAATCAATCAATCAAATCAACCAACTAATCAAATCAATCAATCAAATCGATTAATCAAATCGATCAATCAAATCAATCAATCAACCAATCAAATCAATCAATCAATGATAATTCATTCAAAGCGCACTTTGGTGAAGAAATAAATATATATTTGAGAAGAATTTGCTCATTTCAATATTTCTAATTTGTTTTTTTTTTTAAAGAATATATTAACTTTTTGTTATTTTTAAAATGAAATAGAAAAGAGACAATAAATTTCAGACTATTTCGCATTAATTGTTTAATTTGAAAATTGAACAAACACTGAATTGAAAAATGAATGAGCTACACTATCTTCTCACAATTATCCTTTTTTTCTTTTCTCCATCCTTTCTTTCCATCTTCTTTTTCTCTTTTATTCCCACCATCAAGCATACTGGCTATATATGGACTCCTTACTTATTTCGATAAATTTCTATTCTTTTAACAAAACGTCTAACAATCTGTTTCTCACACGTTAAACTCTCCTTTTTATTCTCTTTTCTCTTTCCTCTTTTTCTTTTCTCAACAAGTATCATTTACATCAAATCTGCTTGTGAAGTAGATCTTCTTAAAGATACCATACGAGTCACTAACATCGTTCTCATTTCAATCTTTTTTTCTTTTCCTTTCCAAATGAACAAATCTGAAATTTATATGAATTTCATTCTTCTCTTCCCATTGCAACTTATCTTTTTTCAATTTCTTATACTAACATTACAAGAAATACCGGGACATAAATTAGCCATTAACTGGTTTGAATTAATTTTCCATTACAAGAAATACCGGAACATAAATTAGCCACTGACTGATTTTGAATTAATTTTTCATCTCGATATTACGAGAAATACCGAGACATTTAAATTCAGTTTAAAATTAATAAATATATTAATTGATTTTGAAGTATAATTTTGCTTGTAATTTATTAGAAAAAAGGCTTTATCAAAAAAACGGAAGGCAATTTGTACATTAATATAACAGAAGCCTATAACTATTGAAATGATTTCACTACTTGATTCAAAAGATTTTAAAAGTTATTTCCATAGTAAGTATATTTCATTTGTTGAATTTAAATCTTTTAATATCTGAAAAGGTCATTGTCATACCACATGTGGTGACGCAATGTGACAAAGTGAAAATGGTCATCGCTACAATAGTTTTAATGAATAATTGTCAAACAAAAGAAATACTTTAGGCTACTTCATTTCATTAAATCAGATGTCTTTAGTATAAGAATGTATTATGGATCGGTCTCATACCTTTTCAGTGATATATTTGATTGATTATTTCGTACTAACCCATAATTTTAATCATTTCTTACGGTACATATGGTTATGTGTACGGAATATACGTAAGTGACGTGTTATGTTCACTTTGATTTTGATTTTCTATAAATGTCAAGATACTTTAGTTAAGTCGATTTCAATCAAACATGTTTCAACTATGTTCAAATACAATTTCAAATGTGAAATTTCTCGAAAAAGGAACGATAGAGTTTACAAATTTTTTAAACTTTGTTACAAAAGGGTACTATTTTTCTAATGAAAAGATTTTTGTGAAAATGTTCTCGTTTTTAAGAAAAAAAATTCTCATTTATTATCGAGCGATCATTTTTATTACCATCAACAACAACAACAACAAAAATTCTGATGTAATTTATTGCGCGAACAATTCATTCACTCATTTGCAAAAAAAAAAAAAAAAAAATTTAAAATTATGAAAATGGAAGAGAGAGAGAGAGAGAAAAAAGCGAAAGAGAATGAAAAAAAAAAAAAAGAAAATTTTGAATTCCTTTATCTTTGCCTATCTTTTCAAAATATGTCTAAATTTGATAAATTTGAAATAATTTTTATGAAATGATTTTATCTGTATCTTTTTTATATTTTCTGAAAAAATTGTATTTCAAGTTGGTATTATAGTACTGGTAACTTTTTTTTTCTCGCTCATCGCTTTATTGCGCTGTTTTTTTTTTTTTTTTTCTGGTGCTTTCGGTTATTGCCTAATTAAAAATCATTTGGACTGGACTGTAATTATCATCGTTCTACCATCGTTAACTTTTTTTTTTTGAAAAAATAAAGTGAAAGAGAGGGAAGGAAAAAAAGAAAGAGAAGATAGTATGAGGAGAAAAAAAGATAGTGTAATTGTATTTCAAGTAGCAATTTTCTTTTGATTGTTCATAGTATGTACCATTTTTTGAAAATAAGGAATCAAAGGAAAAATGATTTCATGAAATGTTTATATGCTATGATATACTGCAATTTCTTCGTAGTACATTAATAATTTATGGCCAAGAGAGAAATAGGCCTTTTTTTGCCCAATTCTTTGGCATTGCTTGATCCTTTCCCAGCTGTGTATATGTTATCCTTACTCATTTATAAAAGAGATTAATTGTCATTCATTTGGCTTCTTTTGATTGGTTTTATTGCTTCCATTTCAATGCTCATTGTTGTGCTAATTGCCTACTTAGTTATTCAACCAGTTGTAATCACAAAAAAAAAATACATTTCGAATTTTTGAAGTTCATTGAGTCATTAATAAATATTGTTGGCATTCCTTTTCTTAAACAATTTAATTTAGTCAATTTTAATTTTCATTGTAATCTGCTCCATGTGTTAATTAACAAATATGCCATAGTGTACAGTAGAAATTTCAGTTTTGTTAACAGATAGATTGAAATCATACTATCGGAATCATATATTTTGAAATACATGATAATAGTAATTAAAGCTAATTTACTCTTATGAATTCTTGTCGAATCACCTAAGATCATAGTATCACAACCGGAAGTTTCAAGATCGCCAATTTTTAAAGAGAATGACATACCAAAAAATAAATGGAAAACTAGATATTCGCAACACCTAGCATCACCAAAATCTCGTATTGCATTGATTTGACTCGTAGTTCCGCGGATTCCACCTTCGAGCCCTTCAATTACATTGAAATATGGATGCATTGTTGGATTCAAAAAGAAATAAGACTTTCCTCATTTCCGCAGATGAAAAGATATCTCCTGGCACATACCACTGCGTATATTACTTTCCTTCATTTTAAATTTTAAGCCTTTAAAAGAAACACTGAAGGATTTTTCAGTAAATTTCCTTTCAAAAATCGATTTAAAAGCAGAAAACATCCGGTCAATGTTCAATCGGCAGTATATACTGGTCATTTGAATGAGTGACCAGGAATGTACATATGTTACAAAGGAGGATTATTTGCATTTTGAAGAATGATTGTTTGTTTTACATTCGTTTCTTTTACCGAATTTTTTTATTCATCGAATTTTCCTTGGGAGAAAAAAGTGAGCCGTTTAAAGAATTGTGTCATGTTGATCTTTTTTTTTTGAAAGGATAATCATTTTTCCAATATATGAATTTTGTCAGTTGTTAACTTTTCACCTTTTGAATTTCGGCTCATTAAGCGTGTTTCTTCATGATCTGAACAATTCAATAAGCATATTTCTTCAACAACCTGTCATAAAGTATGTGCGATATTTGAATCATAAATTCCATGTGTTTATTTTATGAAATGTAGTCGTATTATACGTTATATTAAATCGGTTGCAAACTAAGCTAACGATCAGTATGTAGATGATACTTGATAAAATTACAGATCAGATCAAAAATGAATGATTTAGTTCGAATCTATCCGTCACATAAAGTACTTATTTGCAAAATTGCACAAATTTCTTAATATAAAAAAATTGTACTGATGAAAATTGCATGAAATTTCTGACTAAATAGTAAACGTTTTCATTCTAGACCAGAAGGAAGAAGGGAAAGAGAGAAGACTTAAATCAATAATTGAAGAGAAAGAACATATTGGCCTAGGCTTTTTAGCGAACCAATAGCAATAGGAATTGGCATGCTAATTCAATTATTCATTTTCGATATGGAAGTTGTTGTATGTGATGTATGTGTAGAATATATGCATGTATGTAGATATAATTATCTAATGTATATGATGAATGTATGTGTTTTGGTTGCTGATTCAAATTTACTTACTATAAACTAAATAAGTATCGTTGAGTTTTATTTATGAAATTTTTTGTTCCATCTTTAAATCTTATCCAATGTCTTGTTTCACTTTAATTCCATTCATGTATCTGGAAATGTTAACCGCTTATTATGAAATGTGTCTTGGAACTCAATCAATAATCTAAACTTATAAATTTTTCTGTATTATTCAATTAATACAATTAACTTTTAGACTATTTTCGAAGCAGTTCCTAACTTTCAGATTACTCCCGGTAGTCCTTAATTTGTACATTATTCCTTCTCAGTACTGTCGAAATACAGCGATCTCTTATTTTATCACATTACTCTTTTCTTGTAGTTTTCATAACTTTTTTCTCTGTCTTCTGCTGTGTCAACAAATTGTTTCAAAAGAATTTGAAATTACAATCATTTCAATCTCTCATTTATTAATCATTTTATATATTTTGCAAATTTAAAAGAAAGCAAAACCAACAAATCATTTTTAAAATGAATTAAAAATAAAAAACATTTCGAATTAATTTCATCTCAACCATTTCTTATTCATTCATTCTCTTTTTTCGTTCTCAATGTTTACTTTAAAGATCATCTTTGAGTCAAGATCAATTTTAGTTGGCGTTAAACTCTCTCAAATTAGCTCATTACGGCGATCGTTTGATGTGTTTTGCCTTCGTTTCGATTGATGTTCGGCGAAAAAGAAAAGAAAAAATTTCACTACCATTCATTAATTTTTGCAAACTCTCAAACATATAAAATTTCGTTTCAATTTTTTTCATTTTGGATCGTTCGTTTGAGAGTGCGAAGTTTCAGAAAATACAAATGATGTGAATTTTTTTTTTTTTTTTTTTTTTTTTATGCTTATTGCTAGCAAAACGAGCAGAATTTTGGTTTTATTTCGAGGAGGCACAACAAGAGGAATGAAAAATGGAACGATATGATTGATACTGGAAATGGAAGAAGCTCATTATGATACTCCCTGGGAGTTCCTGCATCGTACCGCTTCATTTCCACCGCGGTAAGTTGTTAATTGTTTGATAAGGTGAAGCGGAAAATTATTTTTTCAACAAATCTCATATTTAATGCCTCTCTCACGAAAATAAAAGCAAAAATTGATAATAAATTATGCGAAACGAAAGTATCAAAATTTTGCCTTCATTCCCGATATTTCTTGGGAATCTTAAGTTTGTTCATAAGATTGTGTTTTTTCTTTTAGAGAACGTCCTCACTCCGATTCATCAGAGTTACTGTTGGGGAAAAGGTTAGAACGTGGCTTGCGTATCCATCGCTGTGGGACTGCAGAACAGCAAACGAGTAATGTCGTGGGACTGTCGCCTTCATCTTCGTGTCATCATTCATCGTCTGTCAAACATAATCATGCTGTTGTCAGGCAGGTTCGACTAATTTGTTCGCTCTTGTTGCCAACGATTTATATAAGAAACAAATGAGTGAATTTTTAAAACTGTAAAATTTGAAGAGAATATTGCAATCTTCTTGAATGTAGGCAACATTTTTTAAATTAAAAAATTTTGATAAGGCAATTTTAATAGCGATTATGGTATAAGCATTGCAGAGAGCTACTCCGACGCAACTACCTGAATATGATCCACGACGAGCTTCAAGTACTGAACTCGAACGTGGCCGTTTCAAATTCGGTATTAACAGATTACGAGGTAAATTTTCCAACTAATTTTATAATTATGAATAATTTTAATTTTGTGGTAGATTTATTATGGGAAAAAGTAATTTTTGCTGTTATTTATCAATTATTTAAAAAGCTTCAGAATTTTGTAAAAAGAAAATATTTTGAGAACTGAAGGTTAGAAAGATGCTAAAAAGTTATTTTAAAAAAGATGGAATTTAAACTGAGGATTTTATCAGAGCATACAAGTGGACGTGATTCACGCCGAAATCGTTACCGCGAGGAAGAAATTATTCACCGGGGTATTGACCGGGTCGATGCGGAACGACAACTTGTAAATCACGATATAGGCGCATTTTTAATTCGGGTTCGAGATAATGGGACGCTAGCGTTGTCCATAAAAGCCAATAGAGGTGTACTACATATTAAACTTGAGGTTCATTTATTGAATCAAATTTTGTTTTGAAAGAATTTTCCCAAATTTAAAAGAAAACTTATGAGGCAATAAGTGAAACAGTTTCTTCAAGTGAATGATTAATATACAATTTCTCTTGACCTAATTTAGGAAAGGTCGAATATTCCCTGCTGATTTCTCCGAAAAATATGTAAATGGGACACATCTGCCTAATTATGGCAATATGGGAAGTAATGACTTCCGAGTAAAAAATGCTTTACGGGACAGGAAAGCACAATATCCCATTTAATCCCTGAGACAAAAAATAAGTGTGTCTACTCCACATAACAATTTACTGCAATAGGATATTGAATAAAAAAATTGGATATTGAATCTAGTGGTCATTTACTTGATTGAATAAAAAAATAGGATGTTGAATCTAGTGGTCATTTGGTTGATTGAATAAAAAAATAGGATGTTGAATCTAGTGGTCATTTGGTTGATTGAATAAAAAAATAGGATGTTGAATCTAGTGGTCATTTAGTTGATTGAATAAAAAAATAGGATGTTGAATCTAGTGGTCATTTGGTTGATTGAATAAAAAAATAGGATGTTGAATCTAGTGATCATTTGGTTGATTGAATAAAAAAGTAGGATGTTGAATCTAGTGGTCATTTAGTTGAAAAAAATCTTTCTGGAAAACATGCTATAGGACTGAGCAGTGTGAGAAAAGATGAATCCTCATTATTAATTGTAAAATTTATACGTTAAAAATATTTTTTCGTTGTTAATTAGTTATCCTTAATGAGTGACCTTAATCATTAATTATAAATGAATTATAAAATTCAGTTGCGGGAAAATCGTTGGGTACTTGGTGAAGGACCAACGTTCGGTTCCATTGCGAGTATTATCACTTTCTATCGCAATCATGAGTTACCCATTCGTGGGGCAGATCGAATGTTACTCAATAAACCGGTACTTGTTGCTACTCATACAACTCATTCATAGCTATTATCATTGTGATCATTAAACAATATCTACGAATCTAAAAATATTTTCACTTTTCTTACCAATTTGTCTTTCTCTATCTTTATCTATCTATCTATCTATCTATCTATCTATCTATCTATCTATCTATCTATCTATCTATCTATCTATCTATCTATCTATCTATCTATCTATCTATCTATCTATCTATCTATCTATCTATCTATCTATCTACCTATCTATCTATCTATCTAGCTACCTATCTATCTGTCTATAAATCTACCATTTTGTTGCATTTAATATTTTTAAATGTTTTTTTTTTGCGAATTATATCCTTTTTCTTTACTATTTTCCATAGCACCACTTTAGTTTGTGTTTACCTTTGAATCTGTAATATCTCAAATATGACACTTAGCTGTTTGCTTGATGTGATCGTTCATTAACCTTTGACTTCTCGAAGTGAATTCTTGGAAAAAAATAAAATACGAAAGATTATTGTTGTCGCTATTGTAATTATTGTTGTTGCTACATTTGCATATCAAAGAGATGAAAATAAAAGAACTTAAGAAATCATGAAGAACTTAAATAATTTATTCAAGAACTTAAATATAAAAAACATAACGCAGTTTATGATAGGAACCAATTTCTATGGCTCAACTATTTATTGTTATGGCCTTAACTTTAAATTCATTGTCTTTTCGGAAATACAATTTTCATTTGCAGCCAAAAAATATGCAGTATGATTTATTTTGCGGGATAATTTTATTGATCTGTTTGCTGGACGGGAAAACTTGATCTGATTGATCTGTTTGCTGAACGGGGAAAAACCTGAAGAGGAGACAGAAAAGTATAAGTTGACTGTCGTTAGTGTAAAACATCGTTATTTAAGTGTATTGGAGGGAAGAGTCGGGCTAAGAAAGGTGTAGATTATTTCTGGGATTCTAAATAAGACATGATTCCTACCTACCCTGTGTGATGTCTCAATGGATCTTTTGCTGTCATTGCATGCCCTTCTGAATGTTCAAACTTTTAGAAATATTACTTAGCAGCATCGAGCATTAAAAAATATCTGTTCAGATATTTTCGGAAATTTATTTAGATACATTCAAAATTCCGTTTTATACAACGGAAAGTTTTATTGTAGTATTGCCAAGACTATTTATGTCGACCAAGCAAATAGTTATTACAAAAAAATAGCTATTTTTTTTAGGTTTATTATGTTTAAAAATAGCTTTCACTATATTTAATTGCATTATTTGATATTAATTAATTAATTAGATTATTGTTTTTTGCAGATTTCGCTCACTTTTACAATAAAAGAAAAAGAAAAGATTAGATAAGAAAAGGGTATATTGATGTGTAAAATAGTTTGGAACAGTTCACCTTTATCGGGTCATCCAATCTCTCTTAATACTACACTTCCCTCTTCTTCTCCATCATCCCATTGTATCATTTACTTCCACTACGTCTACAACTTCCACTGTAATTATCTGGAGGCAAATGGATGATACCGGATTGTTAGTTGTGGGACCAAAATTTCTGCACGATATTGATGTCGTTTTGGCTAATGCATCGAAGACTGTGGCCAAGAAACTTTACGTTCGAGTTGCCGCTGAATTGGACTTTTTCGAGGTTTACTTTGAAATTCGATTTATTTTCATCAAAAATATAAATATTCGGATTGTACTAGTTGTGTGTACTTTGTGATGATTATGCACTTAACTGCACAATTCAAAAATTATTCAATTTGCAAGTAAAGAGTATTTTATAAAAAAATTAGAAAGAAGTATGTAGTGCAGTATAATAATATTACTGAAACTAACTGATATCAACTATTCATTTATTTGCGAATTTATCTGTCAAACGATAAGATTTACCTATTGGTTGAATGTTTAAAAATTTGGTCTTTTTTTTTTGTGAAATTTATGAATAACTTCAGGTTTTGTCGCGGGTTTATATAGAAGGATCGAGAATTTGCGACATGTTAGATATTCGAGTAATTATTGATGATGATCGAGAAAGAATGTTCAAAACAGTAATTAGTGAAAATGAAACCATTGAATGTTATCGAACAGTGAATAAATCACATACAGCTGTTGTAGTTGGTGGAACATTTGATCGCCTGCATAATGGTCATAAGGTGCTTCTATCAAGAGCTGTAATGGCAGCATCGGAACGTGTGGTATGTGGTATTACTTGTGGTGATATGATTAAAAGTAAGTTTTTAGCGGGAAAGGATTTCAGCGGTATTGCAAAGTTCATGATGAGATAATCCTTTTACTTCTAGCTAATTTTGGATTTATAAGTTTTAGATATAATTGAAATTTAATTTTTTAATAATAATTTTTACACGATTCATTTTTGTTTTGAGCCTGGATAGCAAAAATGCGTGAAAAGATATTCTTCATGAAATTATTGTTTCGGGCGAAGAGAAGGATTATCTGCCAAGTATTTTAGAAAAGTTATTGTGGGAGCTAGTGGAACCGTTTGAGAAAAGGGCAAAAGCTGTGCAAGAGTTCGTAAAAGATATTAGCTGCGTTGTTCGCTGTGAAGTACATCCTATCGTAGATTCATATGGTCTGGCAATAGTTGATCCTGATTTGAGGGCAATTGTTGTCAGTAATGAAACGGAAAAAGGTGGTCATGCAGTTAACGATAGGAGGAAAGTAAGTTTTCTTTTGTTCAGAATCCTCACTGTTTTATAATGAAGAATAAGTGATAAATTATATGTGAAAAAATTTGTTATTTCACATATACATATAAATTTTTTCATAGTTTTTTCCTAAAATTTATTGTCCTATTGTATCATATGTCTTTATCCACCTTATCTAAAAAAACTGCTAAATGAACGTATCATTTTAGGAGAGGAATCTTTCAATTCTTGATTTGATAAAAATAAACTTAATTGATGGAAAGGATGAAATAACTGGAGAATATAAGTTGAGTTCATCTACGCTACGCCGAGCATCATTGGGGACGTTTCTAAAGCCATTGAAATTGGAGAAGTTTCCTCAACCATTTGTTATTGGTTTCAGTGGTGGTATTGCATCTGGAAAAACGAATGCTGCAAATTTCCTTTCTAAAAATGGTTGTGAGGTATACAATATGAGGATCAATTTAAATGTATTGTTTCACTGAATGACAAATAATTGTATGAACTGTTATTGATATGGAATTTTGTGTGCGTTTATGATATACCTGAACATCTCTGGATATTGTAAAAAATTTTTCTGATATTCACTGCAGTTAGGTCATTGATTAATTGAGATGCAATTTCTGCAGAAAAAAGTGTGAGATTTGTAAATTTAAGTGAACATTTGCGTAAATGTATTTCCGTTTCAGTTCGTTTTATTTTATGTTTTCTTGTCCTTTAAAGATTCCGTTTTTTGCAGGTGATACATTGTGATAAATTAGCTCATGAACTTTACGGGAAGGGAACTATTATGGCGACCAATATTGCTGCAACGTTTGGCGATCATATTATGCAAGATGGTATGGTTGACAGAAAAAAATTAGGATCGATTGTTTTCGCAGATAAGGTAGGCCATCTTCATTAATAATAATAAAAAAGCTACCATCAATCTTACGTTGAAGTTAGTGAAAGTATTTCAGTAAGAAGGATAGGTCAAATAATTGTCAGGAAGCGATATTTTAATGTACAACTTTTCCAGGAAAAACTTAGAATGCTGAATGATATTGTTTGGCCTTCTCTAAAAAATAAGGTAAAAGAAATCGTTGCACAGAGCAAAGCGGAATTCGTTGTTGTTGATGCATCATTACTTCTGGAGGCAGGCTGGGATAGTGATGGAATAGTGCATCAAGTATGGAGCTTTATAGTACCGCCAACTATTGCTAAAGAGCGTATTGTAGAACGAGATCATATTACATCCGAAGAGGTCATTTTAAATGGTTTGCATAGATGATTTCGTCTATTTTCATGAGTAATTTTTCCGAGATTTGCATAATTTATCATCGTTTCGGGAGAAAACGCTATATTCTGAAATACACACAGCTTGTTCATTTTTTATGGACAATGGAAGAAAACGTTATGGAGTTTATTATAATGCATTATTTAAAATACATTACCTTTTAATCGAACATCATCAGTAAAATGCAGTATTCGTCAAAAGCATATAAAATATCATATGGGACAGTACTTAATAACTACATAACACATATCATATACTTTGTGTATTGAGTGGATATTTACATCCCTATAGCTTCTGTAGTTTCCTGATTCTGTAAATGCTAACCATTTTTCTACTTATGTGACATATATGTTCATATGTTGTTCATACATTTTACTTTTCATCTTAAAACTATTTCAAATTTCATGAGACTAATTGCCATGAGATATTGGAATCGTTTTATATGGTGGCGTCTTTTCTGAAAGCTTTCAAAGAGATCATTCTAGATATATTTTTTGACGAAACAGACTAAAGCAAAAGGGTTTTTTTAGGCGGAAAAGCGAATCCAATCACAAATGAATAATTTGGAGCGCGTAAAACGCAGCGATGTTGTGATATGTTCAGTTTGGGCGTACGACGAAACGAGAAGACAATTGCTTTTGGCTTTGTCTGCTTTACGTTCATTTGCTAATCTGTGTCGTCAGAAATATAATTCTGCCAATGTTTGAGCCGTTCTGCTCTCTGCTCTTCAGTTTCTTCTCTAAAAAACACATTAAGATCTCACAAGGCAAAAGTAAATGAATTGCTATTAAGATATATTTAATGAGCCATGCTTCAATCTAACTGTTTGCTTCACTTCGCGATTTAAAGTGTTACTAAGACAAATGAACTTTTCCTAATGATTATTCATGTATTGTTTCATATTGTAAATTTTCAAATGCATATAAATGTTTGTAAAAAAAAGAAGAATAACATGAATCATTTTTATGTCTACAAAATATTGCTTCTTTTAATTTGAAATTTCTTCTAAAACCTTCCAAAGTCAAATCTTACACTGCGTATTTCGTTTTCCCATCCCATAGTGTTACGAAAATTTGTCGACCATCAACTACACGGCCATTGAGTGAACGCACAGCTGTATCTGAATGCTCGACATTTTCGAATGTAACACAAATTACACCTTCTGGGTTATTCTGAAATAAAATTTGCCACCTAATACTTAAATGAAATTTGGTACTAACTACAAGCTACAAACCGGTTAAAATTAACCGACTTAAACTGTGCAAGTTCTATTTTCCAATGATGAATCTTCCGCTTAAAGTTATCTTATGTCAATGAGTATATATGATCAGACTGCTATCTCAAATTAAATCATTCATCAAACAATGATGGCTGAAATGTGAGTGAAAATCGGATAAACTGGAAATTATAGCAAATTTACATCATGAACGACGACTTTTTTGACAGTTCCAAATCTCTCGCAAACTTTTCGAACTTCTTCTTCCAAATCCAGTAATAAAGTTGCACTCTTCTGAAAACTAAGTGAACCTTCACGAGGAGAGACGAGAATGGAGAAAGAATTTATACCTAAAAATTACCAATCGAATTTTGACAGAAAACAAACCATCATTTGCTCTAACGTGAACATATTCTTCATAACAATAGTGCAATCACTGATTGGACGATAATTTCGTGGTTTTTCTGGTTTCCATTCGAAGATTCTGGAATCATAAATTTTCAGTTTGCCAATATTTTATCTGAATATTTGTATCCACCAGGAATAGAATTACCTTTGCTGATTTTCAACAAAACGCTTTTTCTGGGCTGCTGTGAGTTTTTTTTTCTTTTTTGATGGATCGAATTCTCCTTTCATTTGGAACTTTGCTTTTTCGACTGAAATAATTTTTCCATCCATATTCCAGCCATTCAGGATATCCAGAGCCATAATGACTGATTCTTTCTGAAAAAATTTTGTATATTATTTGGATAAAATTCTAACAAAATCAAAACAAAAATTAAAGCAGATCACTGCTTACCTTTATATAACAGCATCTACCATCGCCTTTAAATGTACCATCATCATTCCTGTAGAGTTTTATTTTTAGTTTGTTGGTTCTTGCATCCCGTTGTATGACACCGCATTTCCTCATGAAGTCCTAAAATTAACACTAATTCTATAAATTGTTTTCAGAGCTTTGTCTTACTATCATTTGCACTAGCGAACTTGATAATCAGCTGTGACTTCGTGAAAATTAAATAACAGAATATTAATACTGCATAAATCTTGAACTCACAATAAACGATTCCTCGGTAATACTAAACGGCAGATTTGAAACATAGACTGAAGTATTCCTTTCTTCTTCAAGTTCCACCCAACCTGAAAAATCCTGTCATACTGAACTGCAAAATAATTCAAAAAAAAAAAAAAAATGGGAAAGTTTGCAACCTTGTTGTTCCGTTTTGTCGTGCAATTTGTGTTTCCCAGTTTTACGGTCTTCAGCTTTTTCATTTTTTCCTTTCATACTTGATTCTTCTTTTTCACCAAAATCATATTTTATGCCGTAGTTACTGTGATATTGAGCCAAAAAATCTTCGTTTACCTATAAATGAACATATTTGGCATAATAATAGATAGCTGATAAAAAGTTTGATTTCCTTTCAAATCTGCATATTTTTTCGTCCATCTAAAGGTAATTTTTCCCGTCCGAAAACTAAACATATCTTAATGTTTAATATGAATTTCACTGCAATCGCCCGAATTTGTTCAAAATTATATTGGAAATAAGATAGAGTATTAGAAAATGTTTCGAATTTGAAGATTTCATATTTTGAATAGCTTGATAAAGCTAACAAGCATATTTGTAAATAGTGCATTTCGCCAATTCTTAAATATTTACTTCTACTGCTGGTAACCACTGTTGACTAATTTCATTCCATTCCATAGTAATGCCATCAACAACACAACGATATGGATTAGCACTTATTTCACCGTTCGTACCATCTGTTTGTTGCCACTTTTCCTGCAAATCATCGCCACTAGCTGTGATCCATTCATCCTTCTCAAACACCAGGAAACCACCGTTACCATCTTCACAAAACCATTTCCCATCTATGAACCTTCTTTCTGGTTCTGAAATCAAAATTACTGTGACTTTTGATAGGCTTATTATTAAACTTCGAAGTATAAAAATATTTCAGAAAAGATTTTAAAATTTAAATCAAATATGAAATCTATTTCCTGCATTTTTTTTCCTAACCTTTGTAGTAGTTGGCAATAATAAAAACTTTGGAAAAATTAAAAAACAAGCATTGCGTTCATATGAAAACTACGGTAAATACATAGGAAATATTTTAGCATTTATTTCAGTTACTTTTTTTTAATACTTCAGTATCGGATAATTAGTAATATTCAGAAAGAACAATGAAACAGTAAATGTTACCAGTTTGATTGACAGATAGATCAGAATTTTCTACACTGCTTCCATTCTGCGTTGTGTTGTTGCAAGAATCAGATTCTTCAGCCACATTGCTCATATCTATTATCACAACAATCTGTGTACAAATAATCATTAACAGTGAACAAACTGTGACCTGTGACCCGTTTACGTCATACGTATGAATACACGCAGATAAATACGCATACAAATATTTTTTAGCAAGATTAATCTATCATTTCTATTACATCAATTCTGTGAAACAATTTCAAATTCAAGTTTAAGCTTTTTTTAATTCTTCAGTATAATACCGCGGAAAATATTATATTCCGGTTTTTTGATAAATCCATAAGATCCCAAAACATAGGGAAGACCTGAAAAAGGCCCGGGAAATATTATTAGCAACAAATAAATCTTCCAAGTAATAGCACTTTTATGAGGAGTCAACGCGTCATGCCTTAATGAAGCGTCCAGTTACCTGTGACCCGTAAAGTACCAAATGGATACTAACAAGCTAGTGACCTTAGTGGGCTTATAATTGCTCTTTCATCGTTTTTATTCTCGATCCTTAAAAGTGCTATTATCCATCACATTGATCATGCCTTAATGGAGTTCCCGAGTTACATGTGATCCGTGAAGTACCAACTGAGCTGACGGGCTAGTGCCTTAGTGGTTCTTTCAATCGATTGTCACCATAAAAGAAGAATATCTGTCATGTTGAGGTCACGTAGAGTCATCGTTGGAATCAATATTTACGAGATGCATGTAACACGTAATTCACTTCGTAATTTTACGACACTTTTACAATTACATGTTTACTTTCCTGATCTTCTGTGTTCATTAAACCACACGCAGTATTGCAAAAAAATTCCTCATTAAGTCATATGATCTAGAAAGATTTTTGAGGCCGAAGGAATATTATTAAATGATTTCACATTTGGCAAAATGACCGCAAATTAAAGGTCATTTAAGCTACGATCTAAATTTAATTCACAGTGCTAAGTAATGTAATGTTTAAATAAATAAATTTAGTGAAATTGCCCATATTGTAATATCGCTGTAAGCAACATAATCTATGATTCCATCAATTCATTTATTAGAAAATTGAATTGGAGGTCAAATATCCATTTGTACCTTTCTTGTTGCTTACAACGATATTACAAAAATTAGAATCTTTAACACCTACTCTTAATGATTTCGTATTATTAAGTTTGATTTATTCGATGCCAAATCTGAATTCATTATTGAGTAAATAAAAAGAACGATTAAAAAAAATTTCAAGCACAGCAACCCAGTTACAATAGATTTGTTATAGTTTACCAATAACAAAATTTATCAGTACTGCATGATACAAATTTATCAACTGTGATATTTAAATTCACACACTGTTGACATGATTTTATCAATATAACAACAGCAAAATTATCCAAGTTTATCAATTCGTTCTTTCTTTTCAATAGAATTTTCAAAATATACTTAATTAAATTACTTTTGAATGTTTTGCATAAATGAATCCGCAAATCAAGATTTCATTGATTAACTTCATTTAAATTACCGAATTACAGATTAGCATTAGAATCATGAGTAATTATATTATATAAATTGGAAAATAATTGGGAAGACTCCATTATTGATGGAATTCCTATTTACTTTTTAATTCAAAAAATTATTTTTTATCCAACTTCACTCAATAATGTAATCACTAAATGACATACATGCTAAATTCAGTAAAAAAGTCATAAAATTACAGTTCCCTCTTCGTCTCACTAATGATTGCTTCCTATTTGACAAAATATTTTGTAAATTTTCGAATAGTGAAAAAAATCAAATAAAAAAGTGAGTAATAATAGAGAAGCACACAACACTGAATTTCCATTAACCATCCGTAACAAATCATTACGCGTCATCTTTCCTTCTGATTTGATGATTGTTGTGAGCTCATTTGATCATCTGATCTTTTGAGATTGATGAATTCATTGACTATTCTCATTTCTCTAATAAGTTCCATATCTGAAAAAGGTTTTTTTTGATAATAGATAAATCAAAAATTTCTTCAACAATTTCAATTATATTTTGCAAACTCATTGGCATCTGACAGAAAACTCATTAGAAATCAGTCTTCAGATTTGATACAGAGGAAGTTTGGTTATATTTTTCGATAAAACCTTAAAAGTTAAATAAAGAAATGCAATCGGCAGGAAGTATCTGGAATTTTTAAATCAATTATGACAATTTCGGAAACGGTCGAAGAAGCATATTTAATTTTTGTTTCTCTTTATTACTGATTACTGCAAAGATTGCGCGAATTCCTGCAAGCATTTCCAAAGATGAAGACAAAGTGAAAAAAGTTGATTTATCAGTACAAGAAATCTCGTTGGTGACAGACGTAATTAACTGTTAATTATTATAATTGACTCAAAAATTCTTCCCTTCTTCTTTTGATTTTTTATTTCGTTAATTTGAAACAATTCTTTCTTGCCTCACTTCAACTTTAATTATGCTTATCATCTATAACTTCTTTCTCTTATACTGCTGAACATTGTTATCTGTTGAATATGTATTGTTTAACAGTTTTTTTTGTTATTATTCAAAATTTCGAGCATTGCATTTAATTTACCCAATAATATGCAACTCTATTGGCGATTTTTTTACACCGGATTATCATCTTATTATAACAAACGAGAAAACATTTACTTCAAGTTTGCTTTACTTTTAAACTTCATTTCTCCGTTACAACTCGACTACAAATCCTTTCGCGATAATTGTAACTTTTTGACTTTCTGACAAAGATGCAGACTGATCTACTTTTGCGCATTTTAAAGCTGCAGACAAAGTATGGTATGCATGACGAATCTTGCAACAAATCAAAGATATTAACACTATAATAATGACCCTCATTTCTTTTTAGACGGTGCTATCCGAGGAATGTGTCATCATAACCAAAAAAATATCAAAACTTTAAGAAGCACCGATGAATTGCTGAATGTGATTATCTAAATATTGTTTTGACTAATGAATCATTGGACTCAAGCATCTTTCAGATTTCACCCATTCAACGCAAATATCTTATGGCCAATAAAGAATCAAGCAACAGAGCAATCCTAAAAAGATTGTAAATATGCTTTCCACAATACGAAGATAATCACATGTTCATCAAATTCAGTGCATATATAATTAGGTTTTTTGTATTTTTTGCAATATATTGAAAAATATTTGTAGTTTGATTATTTTGTTAGATGAAGTTCATAATTCTGTGAATTAAATATAGTCGATATTTGAAAAACTTGAAAAATGCACCGATTCATCAATTTTCTTAAAATTACATAGTGCAATTTCTTTTAATTCCATTAATTTTCCTTAGACTTCATTGTTCGGTTCAATTCCATGAAAGGTAGATGATAACATTTCATATTTCACTACTTTGTGATTTACATTCCGCATTTGATCAGATTTTGCACACAAAAAAGCTACCATAATTAAAAGAGAGAACTCATGTAAATCATCTTGTTTAAGATATTTTGCATGAATTTTTTTCGAAACTTTTGGACAATAAACAGCAGTATTTTTAGATATATATTCGACATTTCAAATAAACAATTTGTTTGTATATTTTATCAAATGTTTATCACAATAACAATATTTTTATGGTATCAACTGCTGAGGATTTTCCGTAATTCGATTTTATCGGCCGTATTTTGCAACTCCAATAATTACATAAACGGGACCCTCATGGAAACCAGTTTGAGCTTCATAGCTTACTCCAGTCGTCGATGTTTCATCAAGTAAACGCAACGTGCTTAGAGGAATGTCTGAGAATGCATTACTGCAAAAAAAAAATGTATTAATTCATTTTCTCAAACTACCACAAACATCCCGTTAAAAATTCTGAATATCTAACCTGAATATCTCTTCACTATCTTCAGGCTCAGTCCCATTGACCACTGTAAAATGGAACGCCATTGTTTCATGACTGTCAAGGAAGAACAATTTCTTCTGCAGAAGAGATAATTTCACAAAATTAGCATCGAAAAGAGCATATTTTGGAAAGTATCAACAGCACGTGAAGCCACGTGAAATTAAACAATACTTATATAACAATAAAATTTTAATGGAAAGCGACTTTTCAACATTAACGATTGGGATTAAACATGAAATAGAGTTCATAAAAACGTCAAACCTTCCAATCCTCAAACTTTGTTTTCAACATCTCTTTGGTGTCATCTTTATTCACAACAAGGGTCGATGCATGTACGTCAGCAGATCCGTGAAACATTAAGACCACGTTCTTCTGCTGCCCTTCGAAATCTTCTTCACTTGAAACAACGATAAAAGTAGTCGTTGTCTGTCAGAACTGATATAATATTGATTTTATTACTTTGTCCAACATCGCAATTATCAAATTATTGCTTGGAACTCTATCAGACATTCCGTGAATCTGCTTCGGATTTATCTCGTAACCAAGAAATTACCAAATCTGACTCACACTTTTCGAGTATCCGGTTGAGCAACAACGCAAATCGATGCGTTACCAAAATCCCTCCTGATAATTTCGGCTACATTTAACGATCGATTTCTAGCATCTTTTGGTTGTTTATCACTGTTACTAATCACAATGGCTAACTTCAGTGATGCCTAAATTCATGTTTATCCATTAGAAGATGGAAAGCATTGATTCAAGGGGCACATCTTATCTGTTGATTTTTAATAAACTCACTTTTAACAATTTTGCGTACTCGATGAATGCTATATAACGTCCATTACTAAAAAATTAGATTACAAATCAAAAACAAATATGACAATAGCTAACTTCAACATATTTTTTATCGGTCTTGTGGAGATCAATGAATTACATTCTAATTATACTTCTAAATTAAATTTTATATCTTATACTGTTCTTATTATATTAGACAGAGAGGTCACATTGTCACTCAAATGTGATGACGATGTGATAGTGACATTAAGAGTACTGCAATCTTTGTATTAAAACAGTTGAATTTCAACATCACTTAACTACAGCATAATCAAAAGTCACATTGATTATAGTTTGTTTCTGTAAATATAAAGAATAACCAACAGGATGCTTTCCATTTGTATGGAATGCAAGAAGATGGTTTTCATTGAAAATTTAAACATAAAAAAGCGTATATGGCGACTGCTCGGAATAATCACTCCATTCATTGGACTTCCTTTTTCTTTCATTTCATTTGGGATAATTATGACATCCGTACCTAGAACTGTATAATCTGAGCTATTTTGTTTGCTAAGTACTAATTTAACGTCATTCATTGATTAATTATGGTCAGTTCAAAAATTCACTACAATTTTCTAACCAGTTGGGATTATTTCGAATATGTTTAGATGATTTTCCTGAGACGTCAACATCAATAGAGAGCATAACGTCGGGTTGACAGTTATATCCAGTGGCTTTTCACTGCCAAACAAAAGAGCTTCAGACGGCGACCAATGGTGTGCTATGAATTTTAATCTGTCCTTAAGTTTAAAATTTATGAAATAACGTCGTCAAATCTTCCCTTTGTACAAATTCATTTCTGATTTTTGCCGGATTTTTCTTCCTTTTATGCTATTAGAAAGCTGAGGAAGCGAAATTAGCATTGTAAACCAATGAGAGCCGAAATTTCTTTAAATTTTAGACAATTAGATGAGGAAAACCCTCTGAAAACAAAATAACTGAGCTTTCTAATCGATATTGTTTCGTTAAATTCAAACTTAAAGTAACAAAAAGAGACATACGTTTGGACAGGTAAAATTTGTTCGAAATACGAGTTCACATGCTTTCGCTAGGTATGGTGGAGTTATTTTGCCATCACGATAATGCAGTATTTTGGATCGACGATTTAATACGGAATTTGCAGATTCAGACATGACAGGAATTTTGCTGTTAAATGATGTTAAAAAACTATTCATTGTAATTATTTTCAACCAATCAATTTCAAGTTTTTAACTCGTTGCAATTTGCTTCACACTTGCAATGACTAGTATGTAAAATAACGGAATTTAGTGGACATGATTTGACTTTAAGGAGCATTTGCACACAAATAGAATATTACTAACGCCATATTTTGTAAATCTCCTTCGGCTAAATATTCAGCAATAATTGTTCCTACTTGAGTACGAACAAACATTTTCTCTAATAGATCTTCATCGTATGTTTGGTTGTCTCTTCTTCCTGAAATTCCAATTAAATTTTCATTGCGCCTATATTTCTTTAGATATTTAAATAGTAAATGCATCATTCAGTTTTCCAAGTATGTACAGTGGATATCACTTCGAATCATTTTGCTGAAGTGCAGATAATCTACCTGTTGAAGTGATATTGATTGCAGTTGCATTAGCCACAAAAAGTGTAAAGATAGCGAGAAATTCAAAATTCATTTTACCTGCAAATTAAAAATATATTCAGTAAATTTAATCGTCAAACTAATTTCTATCATAAATATTTTTGAAATTCTTGGACGTTTTACTTTTGGACGTTTTACTGAATGGATTTAATTATTATGCAAGTTTAGTAAATCTGCGAAAGCATGCATTTTTTCAAACAATTCATAAAATGCTATCGTTTAAATATTAATATTTTCATAGGACTAATTTACGACATGCCTTTTCAATGAGTAATGGTAATTGCTATGTATAGAACACTTGGATTTAAATTTGGGTGATTGAAGAAAGCAGCGAAAATAAATCCAATGATTCCTTTTTGTTTAAGTTTCGATAATTAATGGAAAATGTAAAACGACAGAACTAAAGGAAAACTTTTTTTGGCAACAGAAAGATTGGCTTTGAGACCTAAACGAAAAGGTTAGGCCTTTTATGCTGAAAAATTTTTAATTCAGTTTCAGTCAAAGATCAAAAATTGGAATCCTTTATTTTGCATTTCATTCAGAGAAATGAAAAGTTACAGCTCTGTACTGAATATTTTTTATATAAAAATTGTATGATTTCACAATGAGCTTTTCATAAAACCATATTAACGGAATAATTTTTTTCACCTGGAAAATTTCAATAAATTATTTTAATTTACATTTTTTGTTAAGTGTGATGGTGAGTGAAACAAGAAGAGTCAAAAATCATGACGAGTCAAAAATTAACATTGCCATCAACTGCAGGTCGCAAAAAAATATTTTATCTTTGGTTAGGAAAAGCTCATAGGGAAAGTTAATGATGAAATTTGTTTGACAAAATGCATGATAAAGGTTTATTGATGGCATTAATAGTTTTCTTAGCGAATACAGAGAATACGAATATAAAATTATAGGTGAGTTTCTTATTGGTGGAGAAAATGGAGAATTTCGTGTTTTAGAGAATTGTGAAGTGTTGGGGTATCATTAAATTTGGGAGCAGAACTGAGCTCTGCCGTGGTTGACTCCATCCTTTTTATAGCATTGAAATGCATAGATAATCAAGAATTCGGACCTTTAAAGTTGCAAGAGATCTACAGTCTGGCCTTAGGTGGTTGTTGACAATTTAGACAAAGTGAGGAAAAAAGTTGCCGTCTGACAAAAGGATTTCTGACATATCCCTATTTTTTCTACAACTCCAGCATGCAGTCATCACTGTGAATGCCAGTTACACCTATTGCCTCTTCCAATTTTATTTTCTGTAATATTGACTGGTGAAATTAATTTTCATATTCTTTTGTTCACCGAAATCAGTCGAGGATTTCTTCTACGAAAAAAACAACTTCTACCACAGAAGAATGCCAAAACAGTTGTTCACGTATCTGCTCGCTTTTTTTAAATCTTTCAGGGTTCGATCAAATTTATATAATAGTTCGATAATCTATCTGATATGAAAATTTTCAGTAATGTAAAAAAATTAGAAAAACTGAAATGAACATTTAAATTTATCAAATTATATCTCACAAGTTCTAATCTTGTTATCAAAAAAATAGTTGAAAATTCTGAAATTTCAATTTTACTTTTCATTCACTAATTATTGTTCAAAATAAAACTTTTTGTTCATTATTACTTTAAATTTATAAAAGTGCCAAGACATCTTTCTGGCCATGGTTATGTTAAATTCTATTTGTATACAATCGCCGTTGTATTTTCATCACTTATATCTCACTCTAAGGCATGAATACACTCACATACACACATATTTATAAGAAATTTTTGCATGAAGCATATGCAAATTTTAGTCATATTTTACTATGAATAATCATCGATTACCAAATGATTACAATCATTTTATCACTAACAAGTACTGAGTGTGGAATTCATCTGTGGGAACTGATACTGAAAGTATGAAATCAAAATGGAATGCAAATATATTACATATATGACTAAAATTTGCTAAAAAGTATGACTAAAAAAGTATGCTTTATGCAAAAATTTTTTATAAGTATGTGTGTGCATATAAATTTATGTGTATGTGTAGTATGTGTGTACATATGAATATGTGTGTATTATATGCTAAACCAGATGATATACGCCATTGATATAGGTGGGGAAGGACAGTGTGAATTTTTGTAATGTCAGGAATTCTCAAATGAAAGCTTTTTATTTCGATTTGTCGAGATTAAACGACCAAAGGTTGAAATAGCTTTTAATCTGATTTCATAATCGGATTATTTCCCACTTCTCTATTCATAAATTGACAGTTGCGCTTTTAGACTTGAAGGAAATATAGTTAAAGTTGTCGGTTTCGATGCTGGAACTACTGGAAAAAAACGAGGTCCTGATAATCACCATCTGAGTATAGTTTTTGATTTTTTGGAACATTTTTCAGGCATTTCAGGCAAAAAGTTTGACATACATTCAGCCATGCATGAAACTTCGCTGGATGGATGTGTTTTTGAGGTATTCCAACTATAACAGTTAGTTATAAACTTTTAACATATATTCATAGCTATTGTTTCTAGTATGAGAGAGAATTCCGATTAAAGCTGAAACAGTTTTTGGAAGGATGGAGAAAAATTTAAATGTTTGTAACACATAAGATAGTAATTCGCATAAATGTTACAAATGAATAGTTGGCATTAAATGTTAGCAGTTGAACGAAATTTTAATCTTATGGTATTGAATAAGTTTGTGTTTTTTAATCTAATATGATTTGCATATGAATGCATGAAATTCTCGGTGACATTGATTTTTTCAAAATGACAGACACAATGGCTTATTCTTGACGAAATTTGTATTATCGAAATATGCTGGCATTTGAATTATATTGGTTCAAGCATTTATCACGTGTTTCGAAAAGGGAATTTTGAATTTATGTTTAGCTTTTGCAAAGCAAAATTTTTTCTGGCCTGTAAAGTTTTTTATTTTCGCTATCAATTTCGAAAAATATTTACCAAATCAAGTGCATTTTTGTTCCGAAAATATGAATTTCGTCATGTTTTGTTTTGGAGTGTAATGAGTCGGCAATCTTTTCTAATTGGAGCAGATAGGAACATTTTAATCGGTAAACGTGAAGTTGGTGTCAACTTTTAATTTCCAATACTTGGGAGGAAAAGTAAACAACATCAAGTAATTCAAGTCAAAGTGTGATTTGGCAGGTTTAGTATATGACCAACTTTTATGATCAACTTCTCATGAGCAACTTTTAGATTGCCTTAATAAATTAGCCGACAAAGTAATAGGATGTTAATTGAAAAAATATGCAACAACTGTGTTTCTTCAGATGAGAAAAAGTACAATGCGAGTAGAAGAGAGGACAAGAAGCCATTTTGTTTTGAATGCAAACATTGTGGCAATTTCTTTGCAAGTAAATATTCATAGGAAAAACATGATATGCAACTAATCTCACTGATGTGTAACAATCACTGCCTGAGATTCCTCACATTTATCACATTATTCTCAAGCTAGTCATTACTCTCAACAACAAGTAATAAACAGCATATATTAAAATTTATTTCAAAATATAAAATGTGAAATATGAGCAGTTTTTTGACAAAAATGAGATATTTAACAACTTCCTTCATTAGAAAGAGATTATATCTTGATGAAATTGTGAAATGTTCGATTACAGTGCTTTGATTAATTCAGGAATGGCTTTTTGAAGATCAGCTTTCAGTCCAATATCTGCGATCTAAAAAATACGTCATATTTTATTGCCACTGGAAAGAAATGTAAATTTTTACGCTGGATCGTATTTAATATTTGCTAAATTTATTTTATAAACCTCTGTGAAACACTGAAACACGTACACACAATAACTACACATAAATATTACGTTTTAGGAACGCATCTTATGATAGTTAAATATGGAACAATCTTCAGTTAAGCAACCGCTGGTCGTCGATGAAATTTAATAAACAAAAGTAAATTAAGTTTATAATCATACAAAATCGAACTTCATTAAGTTAAAACAAAGTTACCTGGAAAATTGGAGCATCTGGGTCTTTATTTATAGCTACAATAACTTTGCTCTCTTTCATTCCTGCTATGTGTTGAATGGCGCCACTGATACCAATTGCTATGTATAATTCCTGCGAATTATCGATAAATACAATATATTACATAGAAAGTTCGAAGAAAAAGTCAATCTACATTTTATTTATGGAAATTTTTTATATGTGGATAGGTAAATAACAATAACTAAGGTCAATAAATAATAACAATAATAATAATAACTAATAAAGGTCAATAACTAAGTCAATAATCAATAACAATAACTAAGGTCAATAACTAAGGTCAATAACAGCGCCACTCATGAAGTCATCGGTTACCCACGGTTATAATCATATACATCAGACAAATTGTTGCAGTGGGATTATGCAGTGAGATTGCAGTGGGATTACGTCTATTAATAATGTGAATTTTTCATTCCAAATTGGATTTAAATTTATGTAAATTGTTGAACTTCTGAAATAAGTACGACCTTTATATTTAAATTTGACATATAGATCGCTGCTTTCTGGAAAATCAAGCCAGAAAATGAAAACCTTTTCCATTTTTTGGAAGAATTGTAAAAGATTTAATTAAGCATTCAGACTTCATACCAAAAATAATTTCTGAAATATTTCAGTTCATCTAAGATTGGCCTGAAACATTTCGAATGACCAAATTATGTCCTTCCTTCAGATACATCCGCACCGAAAATGTTGTGTAAGCTTCCGATTTGAATCTTTTGCTGCAATACTACGCTTCTGCTTATTTGTCATCTGGAAAAAAGTCAAATCTGGAAAAAAAAAAAAAGTCGGAAGAAGTGAGGAGGAGGTTGGAAGAGCTAAAGAGAGCAACAAGGATTGGTAGCACTAGCAATCGTAAAAGTTTGGGCAACAATATTTTATAATCGTTTTTTTTCCAATGTGTAACATCTGCAACAGGCTTAACCATAATTCATTCATTTTATCGCAATTTTACTCTTTTGCTTATTTCATTTTATCTAATTTCTTCCGTCATATTTTATTTTATTGTATAATTGCATAATCTTTTGTTATTGTTATCATAACTTCAGTTCTTTACTGCAAGCGAATTCTTCGAATTATTTGAATCCATTAAGTTTAAATGGAATCCTAGTGAAAAATATAAACGATTAGATAATTACTATCTGATTAAGTCAACCGAAAAGAGTAAAGAAAACATTTACACTCTTTTTATTGACAAGTAATTTTTTCTTGCAGGATTCAATGTAAAAACATTTTACACACACAAATAATTATTCATGCAAGCAAAGGAAATTATTCGACGCTTTCCTTTTCGCTTAGTTATAGAAATATTTAAATTTAATTCATCATTAAAATTATCACATTAAAAAGCTGGTGAGCAAAATTTTCAAACTCATGAATTTAATAATTATTAATGAGAACAATTAATTAACATTTTACGTCGATTTTGTATATCGCGTTACCAAACTAATAAAGTTGTTTCAAAAAGAATAAGTTTCGCTTCAAATTGAAAGTGCCACTATTTGCCGATACTGCTGCAAGATGATGATAATTATATCAAACATAAATAAACTTATTTATTATCTAACTGAATGAAATCGATTAATGAATTTGAAAAGCTTACCTTCAAAGAAAGAGTCATCAATTTAGACCCGTACTATCGCTACTTTAGCCCCACTCCCAATATGCCTGTACTCTTTCTGTTCCTCCTACTGCTCCCGGTGTTGGTACTCCGCCCTTCTGTTTAGTAAGTCCCCTTACTACAGCTGCTTCACAATATTCAATTTCGCATTCTAATCTCTTACTTTTTTTGTATCATTTCTTTGTAAAATCTGTCCAATTCTAGAAATTCTCAGTATTTCCAGAAAGATTTAAGTAATTCCCTGGAAAGGGCTTTTCATTTGGACATCGATGATGCTCTCATTTGGTCAATATCCGCTAAGATGGAAGATCGATGTAATCGTATAAAAACATATGTCAAGGAACACCTTGGTCCAAAAGTTAAGAAACTGAAACGGTAGAATTAAATGATTTTCCGTATTACTGCTTTGAAATATGAATATCATTACTTACTACTTGTTAGTGCTTACTATTGAATTTCAATCTTTATGATATATCTTACTAGATATCAGCTATGTAATCACTGTTCTAAAATGGATAACAAAAATTTTCAATTAAAAAAAGACGACATTGCTGTTGCAGTTCAATGAAAAATGTGACTATCACAGGATTCAAAGGAAATACAAATCCTATTGTGATAACTACGAAATGGTAAATCAATAACATGTGAGAATTGCCAATTGATAAATCACCATGCAGAATGCATTGAAAATTCTGCAGTGACGAATAAAAACTTTTTGTGATCAAAAACTGCTGAGACTTTCTAATGATCAAAAAACTGCTTTGCAAATAGATTGTGGAACTGCTAAGTATTTGCAAGCCTAATGAAATTTGAAATGCTGAACCAAAGCGTACACTGCTAAAATAAGTCGTGAAAAGACAGCTGAATTACTCATTCCATTTCATTCGGATATTGGTCAGTTAACACTGTCGCATCAAGCGGAAAAGAGTCATGAAATTAATCAAACAAGCGTTTCATTTTTTCTGCTGCAAAATTCTGTTCATAAGAATTATGAAATTTCTAATTTAAAATAAAAAGCTGTTATAAGTTGCCTCTTCGCCTTACATCATCACTTTTCGGCGTTTTTATTCCTTAGGTATCAATTTAAAATGCCATTTTTCATCATTTATAAGGTCATTTCATGAGTGATTTATAAGTTGTTATTTGATTTATAAGTTATTACTTCATGTAACCTGACCTACATCCTTAACCTACATTACTAGGTACAAAATGAGTTAAAGTTGTATTATTTGCATTTAAGTAAAAAACACGCAGTGACAAAAGAAAGTACATAAATGATGAACAAATAAAGAAAAGTAGAATAAGTTAATATGTTCAAAGCATCCGACACAATGCATGAAATAAATGGAATTGATGGCATTCGATGAAGTCAATGGTTCCCAACCGGTAACTTCAGAAACCAAAACATGAACCGCGAGGACGGTGACAGCAGTAGGAGAGACAGGAGAAAACATGCGGAAGCTGTTTTCTTTCTGTTTTTTTTTTTAAGCTAAACGTTGATTCGTTTATGGCCGCGGAGTATTCGGGTCTTAATATTGTACTACTGTAAGATCGAAATACTTTTGACATTACTTGAAGGATGTTATGTCTGGTATATCTCTTTCATTTTCAATATTTGTTCTTTAACATCTAAGAAATTTATTTTGAACATAATTTTAAAAACCAAATGTAACATGGAAGCAAAACTTTAAAGTTTTAGAATTAAACGCCACTTAAAAGTGTTGATTCGAATTTATTATTCTCATATTATTTGAAGGATTTGACTATTAGAATATTTAAAGAAAAATTCGAAGATCTGAGACAAATCAACTAGTACGTTATCAATGAAGAAATTAAAGGCTTGAAAATCGAAATTTATAATGAAGTCAAAAAATCACATAAATCCCGAGAAAGATTGCTGAGCCTTGTTTTGAAAAGCTAAACACAAATATAAGGAATTTCTTATCGAACGATATGGCAAGTGCTTGAACTAAAATAATTCAAATGACCCGAAGAGCAGCTTATTTTAAAGATGTAATTTTCGTCGTGTTTCGCTTTCAGTGTAATGCCCACTCAAGTCAATCAAAAAAAGAAACCGTCAAAAAAAACAAGAAAAACTTAATTAAATGCAGAACTTAATGTCAAAATAATCAATTAACGTATTAATCTGAAAGAAAAAAATAAACTAAGCAAAAATATATAATAAAGAAATCAAACCCATCCTTAATTAAACATCTAGGAGAAAATGAATCTTATCATAATCAATATGACAATAAAGTAAAGAACTAGACTAAGAAAAATGCAAAAAAAAAAAAAAAAAAAATAATAAATGAAAAACAACCAAAATTACTAATAACCAAGGTAAAATAAAATGAATAGAATGAAAAAATTCCAAAGTATTTCTAGAAATGCTAAATCTCCCTCCAGACTTACCAAACTATATATTTCCTTAAATAAGGAACAAAAGTTATTAAACTAACAATAACTACCGGGTGATCAATATCTTATTTGCCCTCAAACTGAAACATAGCCAGTAAAAGCAATTCTTATTGGTAAAAAATATATACAAATACACCACATAACAAGTATTATGCAAGCTACTGCATTTTTCCGGAAGCGTCGTCGTCTGCTGCATTTGTTGAAGAATGCCCGAACTGTGAATTTAATTGCAACAGATCTGAATGGAAATTTTTTAAATGCTTCTGCCAAAAGTACTAAAGAAAAAAAAACCTTAAGAAAAGAAAAATGTCAAAGGAAAACTTGGCTTATCATGTTTTCAATGTTTTGAAAAGTATTATCATTCTATTTCAGGTAGACAAATGCAAAATTGCAAAACTAACTGTGCAATCTGCGATACTGACGCTCATGTCTTTTCAGTTCTTCTCTACTTATGAATACTTGACGACAATATTCGCACTGAGTTTTAAATTGATGTTCTTTCTTGTGACGAAAATATGTTGACTTTACAGCGAATACTTTCCCACAACCGGGTTGTTTGCACTGATAACGAAATGGTTTTTTGTGCTCTGTCCTATGTTTTCTATATTCCTGTTGATTCATCATCGTCGCAGTACATCCAGGATAAGGACAGTCATAATACTTATCTGAAAAACTTCTGATATGACATTTATATTTGCAGTCCACATTGTGATGAATCACTATATTTTCTTGCCTAATTTTTCACCCTTACATAATCCAATATGAGCAACGAAGTTTTTAAATCAATTTGCATAATAAAAAAGAAACCATTTAAATTCATAGATTATTAGGGTACCAACAATTACTATCAACAGCATTCTATATAAAACAAGTGACAAGTAACTCTCTTATGATGGTTAAAAAATGTTCATTCTATTTCAGGAAGACAAATGCAAATTTGCAAAACTAACAATTTGTCCCGTGATTCTTATGCTGGTGATTTATCAAGTCATCTTTTCGTTTGAAGATTTTGGAACAGTTTTTGCATTGAAATTTAGGTTGATATTTCTTGTGTTTATGAAGTCCTTGTAAATTATTGAATATTCGGCCACAGTCGGATCCTTTGCATTCATAACGAAATGGTTTTTGATGCCCGTTCCTGTGTTTTATATATTCACTTCTGTTTGTCATACTCGCAGTACATCCAGGATAAAAACAGTCATACTTATCTGAAATACTTTGTTATGACATTTATCTTTACAATGTACATTATGACCGGATCAATTTCAGTATTTCATTGCTTGTTTTCTCGAATTCACATTGTCGAGTGAAAGCATTAAATTTAAATCTTTTTTGAAAAAATCCTTTTCAAATTCATTGGTTATTACAATACCAACAGTGACTCTCTATGGAGGATGGAAAAATGTCGTAGCATAAGTTGAATTTTTTATTGCTATTCCACTAATGCTTTGCAGAGCATTTCACGTGCATTATATTTTGGGAACAAATATAAAACTGCAAAACTTACTATTCACTCCGCGACACTTTTGTTCATGTCTTTCCTGTGATTGCTTACTTGTAAAGAAATTGCCACAATGTTTGCATTCAAAACGAAACGGCTTCTTGTCCCCTCTCTTATGTTTTACGTATTCATTTCGCTTCTTCATACTCGCATTGTACTTTTTCTCATCTGAAGTAATACAGTAATTGCATATTTTTTCAATTAACGTACCATTACCTCATTTGCCAATTAATTGAAGCAACTAAAAGTTGCTCATAAGAATCTCAGTACTATATCTGCCAAAACAAATTTTGACTTGAACTACTCGACGTTATTTACTTTTCCCGCCGAGTATTGGAAATTAAAAGTTGGCTTTAGTGTTGTTTTCGATGGAATAATCTTCCACAATAAATAAGTTAAAATAGATCAGTTTCTGCTTTCGATTTTTCATGGTCTGCACTCTTAATTTTAAACAAATAAGTCAAATTAAAGTATTGAACGAAAAGCCATTACGCTTTACCGCTTGTTCCTGGTAATTCTTCAACAGCATTTCTCCATCCACTGTCATGTGCATCCGCGTCTGGATCAAATAATGATAAATTGACAGCAATTGTGTCGAAATCATTTAGTGGTAAATTGGTATCCTCGATAATTTTCTGGATGAAATCACTGTCACCACTTGTTTCTAGCGGTTCTTCATCAATATTTAACCATTCTCTGTTATATGCATCTGTATCTGGGCCAAGAACTGATTCCAAATCCATGTGATCGAGGACATTATAGTCATCTGAGAAGAAATTATTGTTTATGTGATCCGATTGAATTACCATTGCATCTTCGTGTGAGGTGTTTGAGGCAAAAAGTTGGCGATAGATAGGCATGGCATTTTGTGAATTAGAATTAATGCCATCGTTGTTTGGATTAGGTGATGAGGAGATTTCATTCTGAGCAAAAGCGATGCAAAGCAAAATGCTAAACCAGATGATATACGCCATTGATATAGGTGGGGAAGGACAGTGTGAATTTTTGTAATGTCAGGAATTCTCAAATGAAAGCTTTTTATTTCGATTTGTCGAGATTAAACGACCAAAGGTGAAATAGCTTTTAATCTGATTTCATAATCGGATTATTTCCCACTTCTCTATTCATAAATTGACAGTTTGCGCTTTTAGACTGTGAAGGAAATATAGTTAAAGTTGTCGGTTTCGATGCTGGAACTACTGGAAAAAAACGAGGTCCTGATAATCACCATCTGAGTATAGTTTTTGATTTTTTGGAACATTTTTCAGGCATTTCAGGCAAAAAGTTTGACATACATTCAGCCATGCATGAAACTTCGCTGGATGGATGTGTTTTTGAGGTATTCCAACTATAACAGTTAGTTATAAACTTTTAACATATATTCATAGCTATTCTTTCTAGTATGAGAGAGAATTCCGATTAAAGCTGAAACAGTTTTTGGAAGGATGGAGAAAAATTTAAATGTTTGTAACACATAAGATAGTAATTCGCATAAATGTTACAAATGAATAGTTGGCATTAAATGTTAGCAGTTGAACGAAATTTTAATCTTATGGTATTGAATAAGTTTGTGTTTTTTAATCTAATATGATTTGCATATGAATGCATGAAATTCTCGGTGACATTGATTTTTTCAAAATGACAGACACAATGGCTTATTCTTGACGAAATTTGTATTATCGAAATATGCTGGCATTTGAATTATATTGGTTCAAGCATTTATCACGTGTTTCGAAAAGGGAATTTTGAATTTATGTTTAGCTTTTGCAAAGCAAAATTTTTTCTGGCCTGTAAAGTTTTTTATTTTCGCTATCAATTTCGAAAAATATTTACCAAATCAAGTGCATTTTTGTTCCGAAAATATGAATTTCGTCATGTTTTGTTTTGGAGTGTAATGAGTCGGCAATCTTTTCTAATTGGAGCAGATAGGACCATTTTAATCGGTAAACGTGAAATTGGTGTCAACTTTTAATTTCCAATACTTGGGAGGAAAAGTAAACAACATCAAGTAATTCAAGTCAAAGTGTGATTTGGCAGGTTTAGTATATGACCAACTTTTATGATCAACTTCTCATGAGCAACTTTTAGATTGCCTTAATAAATTAGCCGACAAAGTAATAGGATGTTAATTGAAAAAATATGCAACAACTGTGTTTCTTCAGATGAGAAAAAGTACAATGCGAGTAGAAGAGAGGACAAGAAGCCATTTTGTTTTGAATGCAAACATTGTGGCAATTTCTTTGCAAGTAAATATTCATAGGAAAAACATGATATGCAACTAATCTCACTGATGTGTAACAATCACTGCCTGAGATTCCTCACATTTATCACATTATTCTCAAGCTAGTCATTACTCTCAACAACAAGTAATAAACAGCATATATTAAAATTTATTTCAAAATATAAAATGTGAAATATGAGCAGTTTTTTGACAAAAATGAGATATTTAACAACTTCCTTCATTAGAAAGAGATTATATCTTGATGAAATTGTGAAATGTTCGATTACAGTGCTTTGATTAATTCAGGAATGGCTTTTTGAAGATCAGCTTTCAGTCCAATATCTGCGATCTAAAAAATACGTCATATTTTATTGCCACTGGAAAGAAATGTAAATTTTTACGCTGGATCGTATTTAATATTTGCTAAATTTATTTTATAAACCTCTGTGAAACACTGAAACACGTACACACAATAACTACACATAAATATTACGTTTTAGGAACGCATCTTATGATAGTTAAATATGGAACAATCTTCAGTTAAGCAACCGCTGGTCGTCGATGAAATTTAATAAACAAAAGTAAATTAAGTTTATAATCATACAAAATCGAACTTCATTAAGTTAAAACAAAGTTACCTGGAAAATTGGAGCATCTGGGTCTTTATTTATAGCTACAATAACTTTGCTCTCTTTCATTCCTGCTATGTGTTGAATGGCGCCACTGATACCAATTGCTATGTATAATTCCTGCGAATTATCGATAAATACAATATATTACATAGAAAGTTCGAAGAAAAAGTCAATCTACATTTTATTTATGGAAATTTTTTATATGTGGATAGTGAAAGTGTATCCCGAATGAAAACACAGCTGGATTGTTTACCAAATGCATTATCCGGATTTTAGAGTAACTTTTTAAAACATAATTCAGAATTTCGCACTGACTGATTATCCAAAAATCTAATCGATTTCGTTCTTGCTTAATTACTTTTTTAAATAAAGAAGTTACCGGCGCAACAACTTTGCCCGTTTGTCCAATTTGCAACTCATTCGAAACATAACCAGCATCAACTGCTGCCCGCGAGGCACCCACTGCTGCTTTCAATTTATCAGCCAGTTCATAAATCATTTTAAAATTATCGGCTGAACCAACACCACGACCCCCCGAAACTATCACTTTTGCGTTTTTCAAATCTGGTCGTTCCGATTTAAGCACTTCTTGTGACAAAAATTCAACACCACTGAATGAAAAATCTATTTCGGGTGCTGAAAACTAATGAGAATTATTAAAAGTCTATAGAATTCCCGAAAATGAAAAAACATATGGAAATCAAATACTTAGGATCATTTCACTAAAACTCCTCCTGCTGATAATAATAACTGGATAATATTACAAGAAACTTCTCAGTGAATTACAAAAACGTAATAGGCACTTCATACTTACCCTTTTCAATTTTGCCATTACCACCACAGTCTTTAGCTGGTTCAAACGTTGTCCCTCGAAAAGTCAAGAACTTTACTGGAGCATTACTTTTTACCTGAAAGTGACATAATGTAAAAAGAAAAAAATGATTACGATAATTTCATATAAATTTACATTCAAACAATGATTCAGTGGCTTTGCAAAATCAAAAGAAACAACTTTACCTTGCATAAGGCATTACCAGCATAAATAGGTCGCGTGAAAGTATCACTGTTGTGAATAACGATGATATCGGTGACAGGAGCAGAATCGAACTGAGCAGCGACTCTAGGTAATACATCACGACCAAATGTTGAAGCTCCTGCTACTACACAATCAAATTTGTATTGTTTCTGCATTGTTTCCACAGCTTTAGCAACATACTCTGAACAGATCCTTCGTTTCATTAGTTCATCTGGGAAATTACCTGCTGCTGCTTTATAGTGATATTAAATTAATAGAGATTTTCAAAGGATAAATTTTGGACAAAAAAAATTACTGTAAAGCAACCTGGAAGCTGATGTTTGAGTTTTTCGTGATCCGCTATAAATACTCGTTTAACTGGCTCTATTCTGGCCACCTGTAAAAATTAAATGAATCAATATCTACAATAAAATAAATCCTTTTAATGTATCCTTAACAATTTTATTTTCCCACTATTATTATACCCATTTTACATGACCACAGTGAAATTAAACAAAAAAATATGCATTAGGATTACTTAGTGCTCCTTGCCAATTCATCAGCATTTGTGATGCGCTTAATTTTAAGCTCTTCTTATCAAAAACGTCACCCACAAAAATTTTTTCTTGAAAAGTTAACACATTTAGACAAAAAGATTATTTACAAGAAGTGAACTAACCTGTTCAGCAACGCTAACAACATTGCTACCAGCAACCAATACTGATATTTCACCTAATCTTGAAGCAGCATTAATGGTATTTAACGTTATCGGATTGAGCTTACAATCGGTATGCTCTGCTAATACCAATGTACCCGTAAACCGAAGGGATCTTTGCTGAAAAACGTCGAAATACTGTCTTTTGATTTTTCAATTATGAAAATATTCCAAAAAAAAAAAAAAAACACCTCTTTTGAGTTACAAAAAAAAAAGTCGAGAGATGATACATATATATACATATATGTTCAAGATAACTATTTTAAACCAGCTGTCAAGATTTTGAGAAAAAGAACACCTCTGATTTTGATGTTCAACATCTATCGTATAATATTACAGTCCCATCAATTTGTCAATTTGCTTCATAGCAAAATGAATAATTCAAAACCAAAGAATTTCAAACTAGCAATAAATTATTTAAGAACCAAAAATTTCCAATTTAATCTGATTTTAAAAAAAATTAATTACACTTAATGGTCAGTAAGTAATTTGCAATCTCGCATGCAAATTCAAATATCATACTATTGGACTAAAACAAACTTTTCTATCTGTGTATTTGGTTGTTATTTCAAATTATTACTAATAATAAAAATATTGATTTCTTATAACAAAAACAATCGAATTTTTTGATTATTTGCTATGAAAAGTTTTCAATGTTTTAAGATTTCTTTTCAAAAAATTTACACTCTCACATATTTAGATTTTTTTTTTTAAAAAAAAAGAATCCAAATAAATTAAGACACAATTAAAAATTAAACTAACGAGAATACTGTAGCTTCTCGATAGCTGTTCCGAGAAGAATCGTATGCTATTCATCAGCTCTTCTTCACCAATAATTAGTTATTCCAAGAAATTTATGAAAGTTTGAAAAGAAATGATAACAACAATGGAGGATTACTGTCTTTTCCTCTCATATTACCCTACTAAATGGGTAAAACAACCACTGCGTAGGGTCCAAAGTCCAATGTTCACCAATGTATCTGCATTCACAGAGGAATAACTTTCACCTTTTGAAAGGACTTCACAAAACTCACCGATTCATCAACTTTTCTCGTCCATCCATCTTATACCGATGTAACTTAGAATCCGGAAAGAATAACTATAGTTTATTTTCTGAAAGTGTTTTGGTTGGAAAAGTTTGCAATTTTTTAGATATGAATCATATATCCAGTAATACATACTTGTATCTTTCGATTAGATACCATTGAAATTTTAGATCTATCCATCATATACCGATATAAACAGAATCCGTAGAGAGTAATTAGTTTATGATGGAATTAATTTGGTTGGAAAAGTTTACAATTTTCTGGATGTGAATCATACATTCAGCAATACATACGTGTATCTTTCGATTGGATACCATTGGAAAATTCAGTCTTTCAAAATTTTTCAACAAAATCAGTACTATTTCAAAATATTTTATCAACCGGTAAAAGTTATCTTCTTGCATAGAATTGAGATAGCAGAATCGTAGTAGTACAGAATAATAATCATACGATTTTTTCAAGATGATAAAAAATTATAGCATTTCATCGTTACAGTAATAGTTCATTACTTGAAAATTATAAATACCTTTTTATTCCAGGAATTACACAATAAATTGACAAACAACTGACTAGAAATCTAAAGAAAAATCCAAAAAATGATACTTCACTAGAAGTTTCCAGTTCGTTTAATTTTTCCGTTGATTTTTTCAGCAATCATTCATTTCATTTCACATTTACTTCATTTCATATTGAAATTCTATAAATTTAGCCCTGCATTCGATGATAATAGTATCTATGATTGCTAGATAGCAGTGGAGTATATGTATATATACATGTATAAATTTATATTTGCTTCAAAAATACGAAGAAAACATTTTTTATTGCGCGTACAATTGCATTACGGGAAATTTGAACCTATGGTGAGAAATTTTACATGAAAAAAACTAAACAACCTAACCTGAAAAGCAAAAAATTGAAAACAACATACTTATTGCAAAAGAGATGGTAGAGAGAAAAAATAAATAAATAAATAAGTTGAAGGAATAATGTAAGCAAAAAAAAAAAAACAAAAATGTGCGGAACTATGCAGTGAAATCTAAAATAACTAAATTAGAGACGGTTACGTTGTATAAAAGAACTCAATTTATATTTTGTTATTTCAGGAAGGACAAAAAAATATTATTCGGAGTGAAGTTTCGCTTCATTATAATTATCAACTAAATTTGGACTAAATAAGATAATAAATGATGATGATAAGGGAAACAAACAAGGACGATGTACGATGCTATCAATGGAAATCTAAAACAACTAAAATGGACGAAAATCTCTTTTTTCATTTTTTTTTTAAGAATTCGCAAGTGAATAAGCAATCGATAATCAGTAACGTAAATAAAACTTTCTAATACATAATCAAAGATACACACTTATGTATAAGAAGAATAAGTACTAAGATTTCAAATATGGCTGAAGCGAAACAAAATGTTTTAGATTGAAATATGTCTGTGAACTGGAAGAGCTCTACCGCACAAATAAAACTTGTTTAAATACTGAATGTGATGTTTATTGAATAGTACTGATACACAATAGATGAATGATTTCTGGAAATTTTGACAAGAAATTTTTCGACAGAAAAGAAGACCGAAGAAATCGAGATTTATCTAAGTGAAAACTTATTTCGCTTTTCGAAAATTTCTTCAGTATTTTAAGGTAACTTTTTTTATAATTTTTTTTTTTTTTAATATCTTAAATTAATATCCATACATCAATGAACATTAAAAATTCTTCCGGCTGACGATATATCAGTACTACAATTAATACGGATGAAATAATGGTTGTGGATAGATTGATTTTTTTAAAAGATTGAAAATATTGCTCGTATGGAAAATTTATGGTAATTAGAAGACAACTTTAAGTTGTTACAAGTTGCGATGTAAGTATGCATTATTTGATTAACTTATTTAAGGATTTGTCACTGCTATATTAATTTTGCCACCAAAGATGATATAAAAAAATATGCATAAGCAAGAGATAATGAACTTTTGGGTTCTAAATAAGTTAACGGTAAATTTAAGAAATGTGAAGAAATCAAATAAATTTTGCATTAACATCCCTAACTTGCAAAAATTATTCAACATAATTCAATTAGCTGAACAAATTTCATTTCTGATTCGCGTTGCAACTGCTGCTACCAGCGCTGCTCCACGACCGCTTCCATCCTCTGACAGCATTAACTGATACTGAAAAAGAACTGTAATTTATACAGACGAAACGTAGTAATGTACAGAAATAGGTACATCTTTTTGGGCAAAATTAAAATTTCCCTTAAACAATATCTCCACATCTTTACATTAGTTACATAGAAAATGTTTTATCATTAGCAAGCATGTCCAATTTTTTTGTAATATTATTCGTTTATAAAACCTAAGAATAAAATTACCTTCAGGTTCTTATCGATTAGCTCCTCTATTTTCTCATCAAGCAAACGCGGGAAAGTGGGATGAAATCGGTACACGGAACCGTCAACACCAACTGTCACGTATGGTTTTTGCATTCGGTTCAGCAATGTTGCTATGCCAGCAGCACATAGGTATGCAGCTCTGAAACAGACCATTTGTGAGTGAGTTAATAAATCGTAAAGATTCAAAACAACAATTCGAATTTGATTTGCTATCATAGTAAACTCTCTTTTAAAATATAATTTGAATGCATATAAGAGTATATTTTTGTTGTCATTAAGGATCGAAGTAATTTACCGTGTACTAACAAGAGAGCATACGTATGCAACATTAATGCAATCAGCAACTGATACTTGTTCCACTCCGATCTCATCTAAAATTCCCAATGTTTTTGCAAAATTTTGCTCCTTGTCTTCCAAAATTTCTCTGAAATAAAATTCCCATGCAATAAAATACATTTTTTCTGTTAAAGTGCTCATAATTCACACAAAAAAAACAGAAGACGAAATATAAATTTCGATTATAAATTTATATTTTTGACGTAATTAGAAAATAGTCCATGCTGAAAATGTTTTTTGCAGCAGTCATAGATTTCAAAACCTCTAAAGTTAACTGATACGAACATACTTTTCGACTTCGGATACATATTTAGTCGGAAATGAATGTGGCTCTGAAATGGCCTCATAATCTCCGTTAAAAAGAAGGTTTTTGCGCGCCAGGTGAGCCAGAATGACACGCACGATTTCACCCATGTACATACCCGAGATCATTTTTTCGAATCTGTAAATCTCAGCTATAAATCGAGAAAACTTCCTTTTCTTTCATACCATCAACTTAACCATTACTTGCAGAACAGGTCACAACGTATCAAGGCCTGCCTGCTTTTCATGTAAAAAAAAAAAAAAATGCTGAAAATTTTGAATAATTTTTTCAGTACAAAATCCCAATCCGCATGAAAAATACTCGTTGAAAAGGTAAAAAATTAAAAAATTTTTCAGCAATTGTTTTTTTTCGAATTTGAATTTTTTTTTTAAGTTTACTACTGCTGTGACCAAGATTCTGCAGTTCCTTACCAGCCTTTATCATTCACTGCTTTTTTGGCAACTCACAGAATACCGAAAAGAAGTAATCAAGCAGTGTGTGTTTGTGTATGTATGTGTGCGTTTAAAATCAACTCGCAGCCAGAAAAATTTTGCAGCGGCGTCAATTGATAGTAGTGCTTTTGCCCGTAGAATCACATATATACAGGCTTCCAAAAACACCGCCGCTGCAGTGAGCCGGTCTAACTGCGAGTCCACTAAGCACAAGCTCCTGTAATGCATGCCGAAAACATTTTAAAATTGAAAACCCTATCTGAAAAAGACAGTCTTTTGCAGTTCGATAGGACCAATGAAGCTGTGAGATAGTCCACAAGTAAGTATGATATTGTTCCAATGAATTGTCAAAAAATTTGAAGTACTTTGTAAGCTTAACCAAATGCAATACTATTTTTCATACATGAGAAAGAGGAGGAGAAAAAGAGAGAGAAAGAGATATGTTGAGAGAAATGATCCATAAATGAGCTAATGCGCTGATTCCATAACTGTCTCTACCCACTTTCAGTGGTAATCCACGATAGTGAGGAGAATTCTGGAGCGATTTTAATGCAGCAGTCTATTCTCAAGTCATTCCAGAAACTCAAAAACTCAATTATTTGATTTCCTGTTTAAAGTGAAATGCATTACGAGCTGCAACGAGGTGCGATGTAGTCCTAGAGATCGCAATTCTAAAAGTACCTGTACCTTCAAACAAACAATCCACAAACGATTGTTTAGTATAATCAACGATACCATTGACAAATTTCATTGAAGTTAAAATCAAATCCACCGATAATAATCATTCCCCAAAACTTATATGCCATATAATGTTGCTTTTGTTCAAAAGAATGGATAAAAAAAATAAGCAAATCTCACAGTTGTTTCCCAGGATTGATCGTTTGTTCGTCCACTTCTCGATCGAAAGAAGTACGCAAGAATTCCAGAGAACCATCATCTCCAAATGCTCCCCATTCAGTATTGATGATCATCTAAAATTAAGCAACATCTAAAATTGATCATCTAAAATGATTATCTAAAATTAAGCAAAGTTTTGTTTGTTCAAATGTCGCTTGTTCAATTGAATAAGCTTCTTTACATGAACTATATACCACTATGTTTGTATTTTACTTCTATAAAAAAATTATTGTTAGGAATATCAAACATAAAATACCTCATCTGGCATTCCATCATCTTCTAAATGCAAATCCTTTAATTTGTCACAATTTTTAATTTTTTCCATATAGCATGCATTGCTGCCTGTACCAACAATAATACCAACTTGACAGCTGTTCTCTTTAAATGCACAAGCCATCAATGTACCAACTGTATCGTTTAGAAGTGCTACCACATCGATATCAATATCCTGAAAAATCAAAGTCGAACACGCACTTTTTAGATTTCTGGAATAATTAAGGAATTAGGGAGGAAAAAAGTAAATCCTTTGTCTTTCATGCAACGAGGGAAAATTCATAGTAATTGATAAACCAGGATTCTTGTCTTTTTTATACGTTAACACATGAAACTGAACCTTGCGGCGTTGACATGCTTCACGTAACAGCGTTACTACATCCTTATTCTCAACATCACTTGCACTGAAACCTTTCGTCCAATTGATGAGTTTTGCACATGTCAAGCCTTCCTGTCGGCATGGGAATGAAAACGTGAAACCGAGCGGAAGCTTGCCAACATCCTCCATGTTTTTTTCCTTCATAAAACGAGCCATACAGTCAGCGATATGATCGAACAGCTGTAAAATCGTTGTTTGAGGGTCAGCTTAAAAAACGAAAGATATGTACAAATTTTACAATTTGAATTGAATTTTGTTATTCACGTACCGCTTCGCCAGTGCCACGCATTATATTCTCTGGTATACGAAAAATCGTTCCAGTCATTTCGGCTTCTCGTTTATTCAACTTGATTAACAACACACGAAAATTAGTGCCACCAAGATCAAGCGCCAGAAAATTCCCAATTTCAGTACCATCAGGTACCGCGCGAACAAAGGAAGGCAACATTTTTATTGCTGCCGTTGACGCTGAAAATTAATAAGATAGCAATAAGTGCAATAACAAAATGAACCTAAAATATCTTTCACGTTGCAAGCGTCTAATTGCATGAACCCATGAACACCCTAGCATCACGTTTCAAATAAGCATCAGATAACAATGACAGCATAAAAAATTTTCTAAAAACTGACGTAAATAATTTCTACTAAAATTGGTTCCACATTTGACTCCACATTCAGTAAAGCTTCTATGACTTTAAGGTAACTCTTTCTCTCCCTCTTTCATTATGCCTATTGAAATTGAGTGCAAAAATTAGGAGGAAAATTTACCAGTTTTACGATCCAAGCCTTCTTCCATTCCTTTAAGCAGTTCACTCATCGTTCGTTTTAGAACGTCGTCATTGAGCACTAGAGGACGACAAAATTCATCAATCTGAAAGAACTTCGCGTGCAAATTACATTTCGAAGCAATTCCAATTTAAAAATCTGTAAAAATATTTCTATAAAGTTGAATTTTGATGAAATTGGATGGAAACATACTTCAGGTCGATGCTCCAAATCAATAGCACTCATGGGAAGTCTCTCATCACGATTTTTAGAAATGCCGAAAAGTTCAAGTCCTTTTAATACTAATCGACTAGCAAATGAACTAGCTAACTCCAATAGCATGCTTGTTTTGCTTCGATACGATTTAAGTTATAAAGAAATGAAACAAATTAAAATGAAATAATAAGCAGCGAATTATTCCAAGCAAGAAAGAATTTTAGGAAGTTGATGTTTTTATCTGAAAAAAATATAACTAATAATTAACATATACATTTCCCGAGAGAATTCACTTCGCATGCATTAAAACTAATTTCAATCGATAGAAATAAACGAAAAAATAAAATTCAGTAAAAATGAAAAACAACAAAGCATCTATTGAGCAACAACAGAAAAAAATGCATCACTAAATTAAGGACAAGAAAGAACGGTGTTATAATAATTACAAAACATGAAGTTATTTTCAACCCATTTCTATCGATCAAAGCAAATACCGCCATGTATGAAAGTATTAAGAAAGTAAGGATTTGCTGAAATTGCAGCAAAAGTTTATAACATAGAGAGAGATGACAATTACGATAAAGAAAAAATTTTTTGATGGAAAGAAGATATGTTGATAAACACTGATAAAATATATTAAATTCCAAATAATTATTGTATAAAAAAAAAAAAAAAATATTGAAAATGATTTATTTGATATCTTTGCAAACAAACTTTTTGATACGAAAGAATAGAAATTACACTGTTACTGAAATTGTTTGTCAACTGCAATATTATAGTTAGATCGGAAGCAGACAGTAAATATTTATTAAACAAAATGAAAAGAAAGATGATGATGGTGATAGTAATACAAATGCACCTACAACGAAATGTCGTCGCTAACTATAAATATGTCGTCGGTAAATTTTTAAAAAAAAAGTGTGAGCTAAAACAAATTTTATCAGAATTGCAATATAACTAATTAAATATTTGAAATGATGAAGTAAAAAAACTGCTCGATGATTTAGCTGAGAAAAGATCATTAGAACTTAGGTAAACAGCCTGTAAGAAATGGAAAAAAATAAAAATACATGGACAAACATGATGTTATAGATTTCTAACATTATGCTTATATTTACACTTCAAAACTGTAAAAATGATTAATTTTTTCGACGAAACATTTGTTTGCTAACATGTTTTTTGACTGTTAACAATTTAATAATTAATCATTGCATGTGAAACTAATGAGAATTCTAGCTTAGCACCTAGTTACTTTTACAGCATCGAAAATATTTTTCATTTTAGATAGAAACAAGTAAAAAAAAAACTTTAAGTTTTCTTTTTTTTCTTTTATCTTTGCTTCCGACGACTAATCAATCAAAAAAAGAGAAATAAAAAAAACATTTAATCTTTCAGAACTGTACTTGAGGTGTAGTAATAAAAAGTAATTAAGTAACTGCTTTGCAGATGATGTTTCAGTTTTATTTCATTTTTTTTCTTCTCTTTCGCTGAATGAAAAATATGGCAATAATTAGGCTCAGCTTTAAATTGTTACTATTTTTGTAACTGAATAAAGCAGTAGTAGACAAGTTTCTTCTTTGATTTCAATTCTGTAACGGACCAAAAAGGAGTGACAATTATTCAAGTGTTAAATATTTCTTCGAAGAATAACAACAACGAAAAATCTTCGCTCCACTCAATTAATGAGAATGAATGTCGTTGCCCTTTCACTCTTGCAAGTGAAATTTTAAAACAAGAAACGAAAAGGGTAACTATTTTACATGGTCATGTAGAGAGAGAATTTAGAATTAACTGATAACCTATTATACATAGAATATTATATTGCTAATTTCGATGGTGAAGAAATATTGAATGAATTGAAAATGAATGAAAAATGAAGACAAATTAAGTTTTGAAAAAATTTAAAAATGAATGAAAAGAAGAGATTGAAGAGATGAATATGAGAAATGATGATTAGAAAGGTTTAAGAAAAGATGATTAAAATTTGTGTAATGCTAACTAACTGGCAAATAGTTTCCCTCGTTTTTTTTTTTTTTTTAAAAAAAAAAATCGGAAACATAATGGTCAGAAAAACAAAACATATTCTTCATATCTAATTTCATTCATTAAACTAGAAAGATTGCCAGTGAAAGAATTGAAAAATTGAACTAATCAATAGAAATGTTAATAACTGAAACAATCAATAAGCAAGTTTAAAAGACCTCAATGAATTTATTCTCCTATCTTGAAGGTAATTAAATCAATTTTGCATCGCTTTTATGATCTATTTTATAGAAACTTGAATGATATTATTGCACTCTTCCGAAATCAATGTAAGATTACCGTACATCGATAGATTATGTGATACTTATTGAAAATGAGAACAAATGACATCATCATTAGTGTAAATATCTTTCCTTTAGTATACTTACTTAGAAAATATTTAATTTTCCTAATAGCAACGAAAGCGGAAATAATTTTAAATTAATTTATAATGAGAATTAATTATATTTCAAACAATTTTTTTTGAAATTAAAAAAAATATATGTAAAAATAAAATCATTCATTTTTATCGCATTTAATTTCATCTCTAACATTTATTTTTCAATTCATCATAAAAGCAGAAAATTTTGATAATATCAAATTATAGTAAATTGGAAATAAGGAAATAAGAGAGATTCATTACAACAGATATTTATGAATGAAGATAATTGTGATACTAAGATAAGAGAGGAAAGGAAACATGCTGCTCCGAGCCCAACTCAACCGAATAACTCTCTTTGTGCTATGTTTTTACCTATATATATATGTATATATATACGGCTAATGATACTTGACCTCAGAAAAATGATGACCGAGGGAAAAAGAATAATTGTTCTTAAGATGATGAAAGAAGTGCAAATGGATGAATCAACAGTAATTACCATTAAGTTGTAAGATGACGTAATCTGCAGAAAGAGAAGAAAGTTTGGGAAAATTTTTGAAAATTTCTAAAAAGTTACAAATATTTGAATAACAAAAAGCAACATAATACCATTGTCAAATGATAATAAAAGAAAATTTACTTGTTTCATAAATAAAATTTCAATTGTTATTTGACATTTCGATTGTTATTTGACAAAAATTTCTTTTCAAAATTCAAAATATGAATATCTTTTTAAACGCTAATTTTAAATTGTAAACAAAATAATCAGCTGATTTCATGTCTTGTGATAAATCAGCGACAAAAATGTACTTAACATTCGTAAATTCCAGTTCGTATCGCATAAACATAAACATTTTTCTATCGTAATCTTGATTTAAAATTGGAAAGAGCAGGTACCATAGGCAATGATGATAATAATTGTTTGGATTTTGTAGTACTTTTTTATTTAAATTCAATGACCATTGGTCATCGGCTTTAACCGATAACCAGATGGTTAGAAAAAGAGTCTGTTTAGATTAACTTATTCAGTGGTCATCAAAAAGCTATAGAGAAATCATGTTACGTAATTGTTATCTTAAACAATATGATTATTATGAAACTATGATAATTACTATTAGTAATTAAAGGTCACAGAGAAGAAAATTACTTTCGATCTAAATGATAGTTCGCTACGAGGATTTTTTTTTTTGCCATAAAAGTAAAGTAACCAGGCTAGACAGGTATGGATTCGAAAGCTAGTATATATATATATATATTATTTGTAACTATTTGATGACAGTTGAGGATATTTTATAAATTGTAATTAATAAAAAAATGCTTGTAATTCTCGAAATGAAAATTTTTAAGAAAACTTCCATCTTTTTTTATTCAAAGTATTTTCAACTAAACAAATAAAAGCAGAAATACCATTCGTAAATGATATTCAAATGTTTCAAAGATAATCAAATTTACACATTTGTAAAGCTTTCTTTGTTCTTCAAATATTTGCAACTATCATTGCATTTTCCAATTTTCAAAATATTTTGCGCCATTCATGCACGTAGCACGTAATTTACGTAACTTCTTTCACTAGAGATTAAATAATCGATTGATCGATGATGCAAATTAGAAGTAGAGAGAGAGAGGGAGAGGAAGTGAGAGTAATTGAACACTTTTCGATTTTTAAAGTACTTTACGTTATTAGTGCACGTAGAATCCACGTCATTTACTTCAACATTTAGATTAAATGATTGACTAACCGAATGAATGATAAAAATTAAAAGTAGAGAGGGGAAAAGAAAGAGAGAAAAGGAGAGAGAGAGAGTGAATGAAATTGAACTTAAACTATTCAAGAGAAAAGGAAATCATAGAGTGGAGCAATTGATGAATATTCTAACTGAATTGAGCATAACATATTCATCATTGCAGTACTAAAAAATGTGAATGTTCGCAGATATATAATTGATCGTATATGCAAGAGAAAGTGCAGAATGAGTGCTGAACGCATAGATAAATGAATGAATGAATTAATGGCGCTCTATGGACAAGCGACAGACCGACCGACCCACTGATCAACCGACGACCCACTAATCGATCGATCGATCGATCCACGCAAATCATTCAATCGACAACTCACTAATCGATCGATCGATTCACGCAAATTATTCAACCAACGACCCACTAATCAATCGATCAATTCTTTTGAGATAGAAAAAATTTGAGACAAATCATTCTTTTTCCTTTGAGATAGAAAAAAATGCGGGATAAGAATGCTTAAGAGAGGAAAAGGAATAAAGAGAGTACATTAATGTGCAACAAAATTATGTGCATAAAGTGACCGCAAAAAAGGCAAAGCATAAAGAGAATGTGCAAAAGTTGCACGTATGCACAAATTTGATTTTACACGCATGCATCTAGCAAATTTGATTTTGCACGTATGCACAAATTTGATTTTACACGCATGCATCCAGCAAATTTGATTTTGCACGTATGCATCTAGCAAATTTGATTTTGCACGTATGCATCTAGCACAAATTTGATTTTTTTGCTCGTTTTGCAAATTTGCACGCATGCATCCAAATAGTATAAGTTTCATACTATTTATTGGCATTTGAAGCTCTTCAAAATTTATATGGAAGCTATGAAATGATCTAGAAGACAAGGATTAGGAAAAATTAGTCAATGAAGAGACCTTTAAAGTTTTTGATTAATCATGATATAATTAAATTAGCTAGGTAAATAAACAAATTGGATCAATTCATTTTGTATCTTTTGGTTAATTGTGGTACGATTAAATTAGCTGGATAAATAAGCAAATTGGATCAATTCATTTTATTTCTCACATATCTGCATGTATATATCCCAAAGAATAATAGTCGGTGGGCATAGTTTGAAATATTTAAATAAGCCAAGCAAGCATTAAAAATAATTTTTTTTTCCTTCGATTGATTCTGTGCCTATTCCTATTCGTACTTTCCTGTTTATTTTTCATATATTCGATATTCCTTGGCTAAGATTCAACTATTACTACTGCTGCTATTACTTTTACTGCTATTACGGAAGGAAATAAGGATCACTGTATGAATAGAAACTTTTTTGGACAGTTATGATACGAGTAAATTAGTTGGTAAATAAGAGAACTGGACCTCGTTCATTCATTTTATTTACCATATAGGTTTATCATTAATCATAAGATAGCTAATAAAATTTTTGATATTTTATCATGAATAAAGATAATGAGGAATGATAATGATTAAATTTTAATCATTGCTTAGTTTTATTGCGAATAATAAAATAATGATTGAACTATACGATAAGTAATGAAATGTGCGTGCAATGCAATATTGACATATATTAGAATTAGCCAACAACAAGTGTTAGGATATACCGATGGTTATGAGGGACACACAAACAATCGTAAATTGTTGCAATTTGACAACAAGTAGATTATCATTGGAAAATGTGACTACAAATTCCATTTGGTGGCAATAGTAGCTGGCGGGAGAAGAGAGCGTATGAAGCAGAATAATAAGTGTTTATTAGAATATTAACGGTAATTTAAAGTCAAAAATTAAAATTCAAACAAATCTATGCAAACTTTCCGCTTGCTTTTTCATTAAATTTCAATTTTAATTTTTCTTGCAAAGGTATGAAATAATTGGCTCACTTTCTCACTATGTCCAAAGTCAATGCTTCCACGCACTGAGAGTTTCTTGAGACGATCAGTGACCGAAGCTCTCCGCATATTTCCTTTGTTAGCGAGAAATTTTCTTGTTGCCATATTATTGATGCTTCTGAAGAAATGAAATTTTTGAAAATATGAAGTTTTTAAAAAAAAACAAAACAAAAGTGTCAAAGCATCGCAATGTACATGTATATATTCTTACGTTAAGTTTAATTAACAAGAATTTGAACTTATCACTTAAATATGATTAGCTTTTGGAATATTGAATTCAGTAAAGTGATTCTATGAAATGCATTCTTGCACGTAACAAAATCTGGAAAGATTTTTTTGAATTTTATTTGCAAAATTTGAAACTCAAAGATCAAATTCAGAAACTATTAATTTTTTTTTCGTCAATTGTAACAATAAACATTGAATGACGAAATGTAGTGTAGGGTGGAAAAATACTAAATTTCAGATGATTAAGCCATTATGTAGTTTGTCTGTACAGTAAAAACATAATCCTATTATATTGCCTGCAGCAATAAGCATTAATATGAATAATTTAAATATATTTCAATTATTTATGCGAATTTTCATACATTTGAATCAAGTTGATTCTAACTGTATTTAAAATAAAGTTGTTACGATATCATTAACCACGACTGCAGTGAATAAGAAGTAACTGCAACATATTCTTTGCTCTTTTGACCTCAGCACTACGCTAAAAGTGGAAAGATAGAAGAAGTGGACTTTTCTTCATTTATTTGCCACTATACCTATCATCCACTCGTCCACAACACGCGAGAAAAGTTAGGGAGAGGGAAGGTATAATTTTTAAAAAAACTTTACATTGTACCTATTATTTCATAGCTATTACTCCTTATAGCTATTGTCTCATTGTCATGGTTTGGCTCATTTTGAAAAAAAAAAATCAATGCTACGGGCTTATTAAATAATAAAGTGGCCTGATTTGAATTATGAGTAATTTGATGTTCGTTTCTCTCTGTCACATTCAGAATTGTCGCAAAAAATAAACTAAGTAGTTCATAGCAACTAGAAGGCTTAGTAAGTTAGTTAAATTCAAACAATGATATAAAGTTAGAAAAATTTAATCACAGGAAACATTAAATAAGGAATTGAATTATACATTTGAACAATATAATAGATTTGAAGTGTTACATGTAATTGACTCAACAATTTCACATTTCCTCAATATCATTGAGAGTAATAATCATTAAATTAATGAGTAAGTTAATCGTACTTTGATCAATGCAATCATTCATCTTATACTTACTTCTCATTCATTTACAACGATAAACAAAGGAGATAAGCGAAGAAATCTTCATGGTTTTGAATTGTCACATAGATTAGTTTCAGATGGGAATTGGCCCTTTTCGTAGGGAGATGCTAACGGAATTAAAATATACGAGCAATTTGAAGCGAAACAACATGGAAATTTGGCTCCAGCAATGAAACTAAAGCGTTCTGCTTTTAACTTACATCATATTTACAATGCTCAAAAAAAATTTCGAAAAGAAAATGCACTTAACAAATGATTTTCAAAAAACAAAATAGTTGTAAAAGAAAGAGAAAGAAAAAAAGAAGAAATTAGCCTAGTAAAAAAAATCACATTACACTCTATGCTAAGTCTTAAGGATCCTTGTTTTATCTGCCTCAAAGCTTTAAAATATTCCATGCTTGGATGCTATTACTTGTTTGGATGGATCGATAAATAAAGAAAGATGAATAATTCTATTTCTGTTACTTCCTCTTCCTATTTCGAGATTCAATTTTCCAATTGAGAATGGAAAGAATTTTAGCGAGAAACGCTTTGAAGATATATGTGCCAACCTTGCATAAACATTTTCGCATTGATATTGCTTCATCAATAATTGGAATATATAAAACGATGGATAACGTAAATACATTTTCATTCCGGGTTTTCTCAGGAAATAAGCTTCTCTGGATAACATAAATACACCTTCATCCCGGGTTTTCTCAGGGAATAAGCTTATCTTTTTCTTTTAATCATTCATTAACATTATAATCATCATCAGCTAAAATAAAATTACAGTTTGAATTTTGGCAATTTCAAAGTTTGAATGCCAAAATAAAAGAGTATTATTGATGGGAAGCGTTAGTCTATCCATTTGAACAGATGCTGAGAGATAAGTTGAAAGAAATCACTGCTGTAAAACGGCGCAATATGAAGTCTCGAAATCGATAAGTAAACACAACAATTGTCATCAGTAACTCAACGAACCAATAGGATGACGAAGGCAGGATGCAAAATTAATGAGAATTTTTAACGAAAACATTTGTTGAAAAACCCATTTTTTCAAGTAGCATTCTTCACCTCTAAGACAAAGCTGAATGGAAATGTTAGTAAGTAATTCGGTAATCTTTGAAGGATTAATTTTTAATTTTTATTAATTAGTTTTTAAATTTTCTGAACTCAAAAATGATCGGATTGTTTCATTTCATGCTAATATTAATAAAATGATAACGATAACAATGATAATGGTAGTTTGAGAAAAACATCTTTTCTGTCTTAACAAGGAACTAATATCAGTGAAAATATCAGTTAAAAAAATCAAAAATGATTTTCAAGTTTTCTTTTTTGTTGCGATAAGAAAGATTGCGTAAAGTAAATTTCAACTTTGCAGCACAATCATCATTTCTGACTGATTTCAAATTTCAACTCTGAGTTTCAACTTTGCAGTATAATTATCATTTCTGATTGGCTGTTTAAGATTACGAAATTTTAATTTTTTCGCATTTTTAAATTGAATTTCTAATACGATTGATGTGAGACTGATTGATGTGAGAATTATTTTACGACAAAAAAAGTTTTAATTTCGAAATATTGTCAAGGATTATTGATGAGTCGATGAATCGTTTGTGTTTGATAGACAAAAAGGTAACATTACAATGAAAACGTAAGTTGTAAGAAACAAATGTCAATTACACTAATGTCATTTTTGTCTCAATTACACAAGTACACATTAATTAAATCACTGAAATGAGCAAATGGCTTAATGAAAAGAAAAGAGTGTGCAAAAGTTTCATCGTTAAAAAAATGAATGATTCACCATAAATACAATAATTTTTCGAAAAAAAAAAAGTTGGAAATAATATGTAAAAATCGTTGAGAATTATTTCCACAATCTTCTCTCTCAGTCTCTTCCCTTCTCACAACATTTCAGCTAAAATTCCCAACATTGAGAAATGAATGAATTAATGAATTAAATTTGTCACCTCCAAAAAGCTTTCAATTGGCACTCTCACTTTTGTATTTGTTGAGATCGCATCGAATGTTACCTATGGAAATTTCTACAAGCATGGAGCATAAATTCAAATAAAAATTTTATTGCAATATTAACAAATATAAACAAACAGCTTTTATTCAAAATATCATTTAATTTTATTCAAAATATCATTTAACAATCATCACATATTTGTCATTCATCATAAAATCGTTTAAATAAAATTTATCATTTACATTATGAATTAAATAATTTTAAATCATTAAAAACATTTTATAACTTTGATTAAAACTTACACATACACACACACACACACACACACACACACACACACACACACACACACACACACACACACACACACACACACACACACACACACACACACACACACACACATACGCATTCATGTCTTTAATGAATAAATTTCATCACTGAACAGCTGCTAACTTCTATTCATACCCAGACAAATCCAACATCCGTTGAAAAGTTACAACAGATTAAGCTTTTTTTCTAATTCGTATAAACTTGAATTGTTTTTTCTTTTGCATATTTAATTACATTGAATATCATCACATGTTCAACAGAAGGCCTTTCCTTATGCATCCATTTAGATTCCATTCAAAACTTCATCAAATTTTGTCAAAACGTATGATTAATGCATTTGAAGCTACCCATGGTATCCATGGATAGACGATGATAGGGAAACTTTTTCATCATTTCTGTTGTGATAAGTTATCAATTTCGATTATCCAGGCTTAAAATTAGTCCAGGACCTTTGGTTTGCAATTTAAATTTAAATGTTATTAAATCATTTTCGAATTTAGGCTTGGGACAAAATAATAGCTTCCCTTGAGTCTTTTGGTTTGTTTCTTTTCAAAACGATTTTTTCAATTCCAATTTTTTTTCACTTTTCAAAAGATTTGAGATTACTTGCAATCGCCGTCATATTTTATTATATTTCAGTTTACTTAGTACCAGTTTATTGCCATTCACTTCTTCTATCTAACTTAGTGTTTTTAGTTTTTCAGCAAATCAAACAAATCACATCATAGCATTTAGAAACACAAAAATAATTTCTAATTTCAATTCACTTGAAAGCTTTTAATTTTAGTTGAAAAATAATTGTTTAAAATATCTATTATCTGTTACTATGTAAACTTTAGAGATGACCTTTGCCCTCTCTATCCATTATTTTTGTTTCAGCTATGGAAGAAGATAAAGTGAAACTTGCATCACTTGATACCATTTCATTGAATTAATTTAAAAAAGTGAGCAAAATTTATCAAAATCTCTCTCAGTTAAATCAAGCTGAAAAAATGCAAATTGATTAGATATTTTTTAACAATGAATAAAATAGTTCCTAACTATTTTAATTAAATTTTATAGCCTCATAAACTTTTAAATAGAAAATAAAACAAAGCAAAAATACTTTTTTATTTCCTAGTAGAGACCATTTTTTCCTGACTGGTAATAGCTACTATTAAAATCCATAGCTACTATTAAACCCACATTGTTAAAACCCATACTCTTATAAAGTTTAAACATTATTAATTGAAGAAGGATTCGAAGGGATTCGAAGACAATTTCTATTGTTCTATGGAGGACGCATCAGGAGAATCCAGAGAATTATTCTCAATTCAGTTAACGAATTGAAATATTTGGAAAGAGTATAATTATCCTACAAACTATCGTGATTTTAAAAATTAGCATAAATTTAACCTGGAAACTTATATCTAAGCGGAAAATAAATGCTTCGAAAAAAAATAAAAAATAAAATGCAGCATAAATAATAGTTAAATTATTAATCACCTAGCGACTACTAAACTAATGATCTCTAAAATGTTGTTTACCTTAGAAATGCAAATAAGAGAAAATAATTACCACCTGATTGTCATGCGATATACGTAACTAATGCACAACATGTATTGTACACAATATTAACATACACAAGTTAACTCATTAATTAAATAGCAGTAATTTAAAAAAAAGGAAGCTATGTTCATTATCCTAAATGAAATTTTTTATTTGACTAACTGCAATGATTAACGAATACTATTTAAAAAAGATAAAGAAATGTCATTAAAATTAACTTCTCATTAATAATTGCCATTTCAAGTATTATTCTAATTATAATAATTATTTGCTATATTTCACTTACTACTTTTGCACAGATATTTCTATCTAAAAATTATATTGATGAGAATGACATAAAAGTTTTTTCAATTACAAGTTATGCAATTAATTAATGATATTTATTAATTAATCTGAAGTTGTGTAGAAAGTGATATTAGTGTAATATATCTTTTTTCTCATTATTATTAGGCTGTTTAAATGTCTAAATGATAACAAGTTGTAACTCCTATCGTAATGATATCATTCTTTGTCCATGGATATACCAATCTGTATGACCATTTTGCAGATTTTTTGCGCAACCCTCTAGCAATCCATCCCAAGCCCATCGTAGAAAGATTGCAGTGAATCAATATGGTATTAGTGTGCATTCATTAGCATATCCAATTCTTCTCTACATTAATTTCCAACCTCCGAATTCTCTTCCGAACAACATCGGAACTACTAATGATCCAAGTGGTTGATTCCGTCTGTATTATTTGTATTATTTATTATGGCAAATAAATGTACAACCATTCTATGAATCTCTTTCGCGATAAGCGTTTCAGTGATTTTCTATTGTTTTAAGAATCTTTCTTAGAAAATAAGATGAAAAAGCTATTTTAGTATGAAAGGAATAGTTTGTATCATCGTAGATTGGTGACATTCTTTATAACGTCTAAGGAACAAATATAAAAACCTTTCTCGTTAATTCTATACCTGTATTAATTCTATATCAGTTGGCATCAAAATAAACTGCAAAAACAAATCGAATGAATTCCAAAATTTATTAAAAATTCGATTTTTCTAAAATTTTTTTTTGAAAACGTAACAAAGTTAACAACAATAAAAAGCGAGAGAACACAAGAATAAATTATATCAAATTTATCAATATCCCTTTTATAATGCATAAACTGCGGAGGAGAATTCAAGTAAATTCAACGGTTCAGCAGAAGCAATCACAAAATCGCTTTTTTCTGAGCCTTTTTTCTTGCTCTCTTCGCTTTCAATCGCTGGCTTCTTGTTTGTTTCAAAATTTCTAACAATGTTTCTTCCGCAGGTACATTACTGAATTGCACATCAAGAAGCACATAAAATCCTGAAATAATTTCTGCGAATGTTTTCTAAACGTGAACTAAATACAGTAAAACACTATTACTATAATAAGTTCCGCCACTATACAATATAAAAATATATAAATTTTAAAAATTTTGAAAAGAGTTTGAGGAATCATTAAATTGCTGAAACAAACCGGCTCGAGACAACTTTTTACAAGACACCGGCCTGAAACCCAATGATGCTAATTCCTGGAAAAATATATTATGTACACCATTGATCCCATATTGTAAGGCTTCATCACTGGACAAGTGTTCAATTTCTAAACGCGGCACTTCAACTCGACCGCAACTTAATTTTCCAACCTGAAATACGAAGTTTGCCTTACAAATAGATAGGAAAAATTCAAAGTGCAAAGAAATTTACCACATTAAAACAAACAAAGTGAAGGCCATTTACTTTTGACCGCTTCAAAGATTTTTCTATACATGTTTTGGGGTTTAAAAAATCAAATCAAAATTAATATCCATTTCAATGAAGATAAGACTTAACAATACCGACAAATATATACAGATTAAGCGGGACAGTTTGATGTTTAGCATTGAGAATTTCCATCTGGAAGCTGATAATATAACTTCATGAAGCATGAAGTATGATCGATATCAGAAATGTATGCATAGAATAACTTAAAAAACCGATGAACTAAACAACACTGAAAAGTCAAAATGATGATCAAAAAAAATTACATTAATCATAAAGTCGATGTTGGCATCCGCATCTACTTGAGGCCAAAGCTGTTCGTTGATTTCTTTATCCAAGCACACATTATGCCTGTTCAGCGCGGGAACAGAACGTAATGCAGCCCAATATTCAGCAGCCAAATGAGGTGTGAATAACTGAAATGAAATTCATTAGACTGTTATGATCACAAAGCAATTCAACTTTTAATTTGAAGCGGATTAAAATTTAATATTTGAAGCGAACAAATAATGTGGGATGCAAAATCATTGAAATGAATGAGATAAAACTGCAACTTCAACAACTTTGAGATCTCGCTATTTAAGTTAACATTCCAAAACTGCTGCCAAAGGAAAACATGCAAACACGACCTACAGAAACTAACAGAAAAACATGACCTACTAATCACTATGACAATTTTACATCAATATTCCATAAACATAACATAAAATTTAAAAGCACATCAGTAACGTTAAAAATGTCAATCTCCATAAGTTACTAAAGACCAGAAATTCAAATTTCCAACCTGCATCATAATCACTAGTGCATGAACACATCGTTCAAGCTGTTCGCTGCGACGATAAGTTTCAGCTGAAGTTCTCTAAAACAATTTTAGCGTGTAAAAACCTAATTCAGATTTGTATAAGGATAAATCTTTTTAAATCTCCTAATAAAGCAATGAAGGGAATCAGTTATATATCACGAATTCTACTCACCTTTAATAACTTCACGAAAGCCTGCAGATGCTCTACGGCAGTATTGTGCAAATTTAAGACTTCTATAACCATAGAAACCTAAAAAAAATAATCAGTAGCTATATCTTGAACAACTATTTGGATAAAACAAACAAAACCTTCAGCATGTATTTTCTTTACAGCATAATAATAAGAAATAAGTTGTAAGCTTACATTACGAACATAAAAATTATAGATACTGCGATATCTTTCTTCTTCTGCAATGTTCAATGCCTCAGGTGAAACTGAAGCTGTTAATGCATGTTGCTCTACGTAGAAACTAATGACATCCGAAGTTCGTTCCATAAACTTGAAAAGACCTTTTAATTCTGAAACAACACTAAAAGAAATGGAAATAGTGATATCATGTAGTTTGACTAAGTTACATATATCATTAAGCGAATTCCTATAGAAATTAACTGTATATTACACAGCTACAAAATAATCTATTTTATGAATTTAAAAGCGTAATATTTCAAAAATCTTTATAGACTGTGCTCATTTGTGCGATAAAAAAATAATACTAAAAAATGCAATCAGTTCCCATAATTATCCTTGTCATATCAGCATCTAGATTAGAATTCAACATATCTCAATTAAGCTGAAGTTCGGGACGAAATGAATACATACCTGTATCGTCCCAATTAATAGGTTCTCGAGGTGCAGCTTCATTTAGCAACTGTAAACGAGTTAAATCGATTCCTTTTAATTTCAGTACGTCTAATGGATCGATACCGTTATGTTTTGATTTTGACATCTTCTCGAACTGAGTAACTACTGCACAGCCATCATTTTTTACGATGAAACCATCTCCTGAGTGATTATATCAATAATTTATGTCAGCTACATTTTTACAAAGGAATCGAGAGATAACCATAGATTTCAATCTCGTAGTGAGTAATGAATACGTATGTTCTAATTACCAACAATCACGATTATTTAAATATTTATAAAGCAGTCAATAAATAGTTCATATATTCGCAGAGTATCAGTCTTTTCCAGTTCTTAGATTTATGTTGAGCTTTGCAATTATCAATGAAAATTTCAAATGGAAATCCATAAGAAACAGATTTTAATAATTGCCTTGAGTAGTGATGCTATCAAAAATAAATTTAACTGTTAAATCATTTCAAATTCTTTAAATTTCCTAACCTGTTTGTACAACATCATTTTCGTTTAGATATTTTCCGCTATCGCTTCTCTTAAAAGTACGACTACATACGATCCCTTGCGGCAATAAACTTTCAAAGGGTTCCTGTACGGGTGATACACCAATATCGTATAAGAAATAAGATACGAACCGCGCAAAAAATAAATGCAACGCAGCTGTAATTATTTACATACAAAAAGGAAAATGATTTGCAAGTCAGATAATTTATGAATGCTAGGCAGTGTATTTATCTTCTTACCGTTCAGTAACATAAGTTGATAATTTGAATAATGAAAGATTTTCGTCGTTTCAAATTTTTCAAAAAAAAAAATTAAGCAGAAAAACAATATGAAATATTACCATGTTCTATTCCACCTACATAAACATCAACCGGCATATCTGCAGATTTCTTTTTGGAGATTAATTCGGTATCATTCTTGGGGTCAAGAAATCTGCAAAATTTTTACCCTTTCAGTAACATCAGGACCACTCTCATAGATCAAGTTTTGAAACAAACCTTAAGTAATACCAACTGGAATCAAAAAATGTGTCCAAAGTATCCTTTTCCCAGTAACCAAATCCATTTGGCAGCCTTAAAATGATTCATATTTGTTAAATCAGTTCGATATTCATGAAATGTTTAATCTAATTACAATATTTCCTGAATAATTCTATATATTCTAAATATCAATCAATTCAAAAAGTGGCTATCTGATAAACTAAAAAAATAGTGCTGAAGTTCGAACTTCAGAAAATGATATATGAAATTTAAATTCTAAAATATACCTCTGACATGGAATTTTCTCATCATATTTACAATGAGCAGCAACAATAGGTAATTGATCATCAGTAACGGCGACGGCACATCGATCATCAGCACTAAGTAATATCGGTATTGGGGTTCCCCATTTTCGTTGTCTTGAAACAACCCAGTCAAGTAATCCCTCACTTGTTTCATAGCCGCCATAGCCTCCACACTTTAATAATAGAAATTTCTTATAAAAAAATAATGGCAAGAATTAAGAATGAAATGCTTTCGTTGAGATTTTTTTTAAACAAAGCTACTTCTGGATCCACAAAAGCTGTAGCGACAATCGTTTCATGGAAAATGATATTATTATGGCTTAGTGGAAAGATATAAGTTAGTTAAATGTTAGATCTTTATCAAGTAAAACTAACTTCGGCAATCTGGATTACATCGTTGTTGGTAAACGAAATTCCAGATCGTTCTGTTGAGAATCCAAAACTTTCTAAGACCTTTTTATCAAATTCCTCTGAATCACACGAAAGTCTTGCATTCAAGATGAATCGACCTCCAATTTTAGCAACATTTTCATTCATATAAATGATAGGCATATCCTTCCCGGTTATGATATTCAACGCAGTCACCTTTAAAACACCTGAAAATTCGTGTAATTAGTGTAGAAAATACATGCAAGCGGAAACAATCTGGAAGATTACAACGTGAAAAAAGGCACAAATTTCAAATCATAAAATTATTCTCAATAGACACTAAACTTTGACATGAAATAGACTAGATTCTTCTAAATATCTAAAAGAGTAGAATTCACAATTATCATATTATCATTTTTTCAATTTTTACAAGACAATAGTAATCATCGTTTTGTTTTCAATTTGGCCAAAAACTTCACCTATCTCTTCTTTTTCGTCAACCAAGTTGAAGAGAGGATGACCGTGCTGAATAAAAATAACACTAGCATTAGCTAGATGATGTGGCTCACGTATTCGAAGATCAAGCTTATCGTCCAAAAAAGTGCCATTTCTCTCCTTAAAACTTCTGGATTACTATTTCATCTAATAATTGTGAATCTTACTATTGAAATATAAGAAAAAACATATTTCTTAAAAATGATGAACTAATAAATGGCAAGCGCCACTCATCAGCCTAGAAACTTTAGGAGTCTAGATGTCTTCAGTCATGCATTTAGTTTCGAAATTTAAAAAATTCTGAAAATATTTCAAATTACTATCAAAGATGTTTCCTTCCACTAAAATAGTAAAATGCTTGCATATTCAATATCATACTTCCTTGAAACTGCGTGCATGCATACCAAACATCAGTAATTACAAGAGTTCCTGTATTATTTATTGCAATACATCTACCAGTTTAATTATCAATGGCAATGCTACCTTTAAAGGTAGCAAAAATCGCCAAACGTTACATTTTCCAATCCAATTAGCTTGTATGGCTGCTACTTCCTTCCAGTGCGTTAATTTCTTCAGTCCATCGTACATGCGCTGAAAGCTAAAATCTAATGAAGTAAACTACAAAAAACAAGTAAAAAATTTCAGCTTATTACAAACTATTTCAGTGCACCAACTTTCGCATATTTTGGTGTCTCAATCATCCAGTGCTTCATTTTACGCTTCTCAGCAACTGCACCGGAACGCCACGAACGCCCCTCCGCATTAATTTGCTCTGCAGCGAGAACGGTACAATCGACAGGATCCCAGTGAACCTGAAATTTTTGCAAAATTTTGAATTGCAAAAAATTGGACAAAGAGAGATAGAAAAGAAAAGAACGATGTGACTATAAAAATCACCAAGTATCAACAAAAATGACCTCTGCTAAAGCTCGCCGAACTAAACCACGTTCAAAAAGTCGACAGAAAATCCATTGTGTCCAACGATAGTAATCCGGCAAGCATGTCGAAATCTCCTTAAAGAAACTTTTCATGTTTTATCTTTAGATAATAATCTGATATTATCAAAATCTCAATATTGATGTATCACACAAGTAAACAATATAATCATATCAAATACTAGAAAAAAAAATGAAACATATCATTCGTCAAACTGCACTCTAATTTTCATTAAACAGTAGCAAGCTATAACATTTTTGAGAAAGAAATTAATTTCTCTCCAAAATAAAATTAATTATCAAAAAACTTACTCTATTCCAATCAAATAGAATGCCCGTATTCAACAGCTGCTGACGCATCACATCAATATTACTCAAAAAATACACTGAGATTATGAAAAAAAGCGATAAGGTATCCAGCAAAATAATTATAAAGAAATAAACAATATAATTACAAAATAATAAACAATATAATAATATCAAATGTTCAATTTTTTTTTTTCAGCAACTAAACAATAAATCTGTAAAATTCTTAAATTCTCAATCGAATATTCTCAAAATGTTATTACAAATATCCAATGAAAGAATTACCTTGCTGTCCATTGCGCTGGATCGATACCCACTTCTCGAGCAGCGTTTTCTGCTGGTAAACCAAACGCATCCCAGCCAATCGGATGAATAACATTGTAACCATTTAATCTAAACTTCATTTACAGTAATACAAACAACCACTGACTGAGAAACTAAGACAATGAATAGAATAACAGATCTGCTCTGTTCTATTTGAATTCTATTAATAGAATCTTGTCAAATGTAGCAAAGCTTGAAATTACCTATAATAACGAGCAAGTGCATCTGATATTGTATATACTCGCATATGCCCCATATGCAGTCTTCCTGATGGATATGGAAACATCGAAAGGATGTATTTCTTTGGTCGTGAAGGCTGGAAAATCACTATGGACAAAATTAGTACTTAATTAAGTACTTAATTGTTAAATGATTGATTGAATTTTCTTTTTTATAACAATCGATCGCACTATTTCATTAGAGCAGAAAATGACTAACATCAACAGTCGGTATTGTTTGCGCAACTTCTTTCCAGTACTGTTCCAAATCAAACAATTTTGTTGATATGCCATATTCCTGAAAGAATTTTATAGCTGAACAAGCTTACCAGTAAAGTTTGTCAGTAAAGTTTGCATCAAATTGCTTATAGTAAAAACATACTGATAAATTTTACTGCAATATTTTAACAAAAATTGAGAGAAATTTCATTTTTTTGAATCAAAAAATTTAATCTTTTTAAAATATATACTTTTCTTGGCCATTTCAGCATCGGTTTTTTCATATATGAAGCACAGGCTTCCGAATGGAACATAGCCAAACGAGACCTAATCGTTGGCAATAAAAAACTTGTTGCTTCCATCTAAAGTAATAATTTGTAGTCTACTAGCCACTGACAAGTGTTATGTGAAGGTGAATGGTACCTAAATAGAAACAATTAAAAAATTATTTAATCATATCTAAATACCGTTTTAGTTTACAATCACTTTAAAATGAAGAGAAGTGAAAATTTCATTATCCATAAAAAAATTTTATTTTTTATGTTTTAGATTTATTAATTAACTATTTAATAATTAAATTACATCTAATTCATTTTATGGTGTTGAAAGTATAGCTTGTTTGATTTCACAAGCAAAATTGGAGAGAATTTTCAAATTTTAACAATTGAACAAGAGAAGATCTTTCCTTCCTTTTACCAGCTTACTCAATGATTTCAAGACAATTCTTCCACACAGTAACTTTAATACTTGAGAATAGAAATTGAAATTTTTTGAAATTTTAGATAACATTTAAGGGACCAACAAAATGCTTCGAATGTGAAAATGTACTCAAAAGTGATTGTTTTAACTGTAAGTAATTGAAAAGTAATCAAGGCTTCGAGGGTACTATGCAACTACAAACGACGAGAAATTTTATATAAATAAAATATCAATTTCAGTTTACAAATTTTTTGAAATAAAGAGAAATGAAAATTTCATTCAAAAAACTATTCATAAATAAACGGAAACTATTGTAAATACATTTTCCAATATGTCCTGTAAAAAAATAACATAGTTTCCTAAAGAAAGCTCTCCTAATTTTAGGTTAGTATAATCTCTAGACATCATTTCCTTCCAATTTATATAATTGTTATATGAATTCAAAACGAAATAGTATGTGAAATCATTAATACACAAATAACTGTTCAATTTTTTAAGGCAATTAATAAGCATTAATGAAGCATTATAATTTGCTATGCAAATAATTAGAACCTTAAGTAAGGAAAGACTTAATAAGACCACTATACAAAAAAAGAAACTTTCTAAATGATTAACAATTTTGCTGACGTGTTAATTACTTATTAACAAAAAACTAATTAATGAGTATCCATCAGCTTAGTAAGTAATAAATAAATAACTGCAAATAATATAAATAATGATTACAAGCAAATAAGTTTGCTCAGAAATTTGAGCATCATCTATTGTAAATAATAACAAACGGCAAAATGGAATAAAATCACATGTAAATTATAGAAAAAAATAGTAACAATAAATGTAAAACAAATTTTGTACTTCAGTAGACATAACCTGGAATGGAATAAATAACATAATAATAATCAAATAGAATAACCGGAACAATTCCCGAAATCAGTTCATCTAATAGCTATTATTATTCCAATTAATCTCATTTAAATACTCAAAGTTACTAATGATAAATCTTTAATAAGTTCAATTACCGAATAGATTCTTCTTTAAATACTATCTTTCATAATATATCACACTTGAGTATTACATCTATTAATATTACTTACGTACTCTATTTTCTCCTACAGTCATAAAAATACGTAGCTTCAAATGGAATTTCAGTACAACACTTTCAATGGTCACATCTCTCTTATTAGAAAAAACTGAGTTCGACAATGATTCCGAGTTGTGTGAAAGCTTTTACAGGTAGTCTCTTAACTATGAAATATCATAAAAAAGCTGCTCAATCTGAGCACATTACTTTTACCGTACTTCCAATTCATCGTAACTGTTTACCTTCTTTAGGGAATCAGTTTCAATGAAACGGAAATATTTCCAGCACTTTTCATATTTCAAAATCGCATCAAGATTAAGCGAAATTTTAACAACTTTATTATCAAGATAAAAAGGTTTAAAAATATGAGATCATCTCAAAAGTAACAGAATCACAGTGTTCCTCTTTTTGTAATAAAAAATTTCCTTCGCATATGTTGCATTCATAGTCTTTCAGAATCATTGCGCAGGATAGCACTTCAGCATTCAGATGAACAGTCAGAATTTGTACTTGTTAAGGAAACAGAATCACCCTCTTCTCCAACTTTAGACTATAAAACAGAATGACAGTTTTTATAATGTTCATTTCATTTCGACACTTCATAATTACCAGTCTACCAGCATTGCCTCTGTCACTATGATGGCATATGTTTTAGGAGCCAATGAAATTTTTAGAAGTAATATGAGAAGACCTAATTGGTTTTTTTTTTTTTGAATATTTCGGAAAATCACAACATTAATATAGGTTTTCACGAACTGAATTGGTAAGAATCTGTCTTTAATGGTTCCTGTTATAAAATAACAACTTGGATAACGAACTATCTTTTTCATCGCAAGATCATATCAAGCCAAAAAAACACTGAAGTTTTGAAGATCGTTGTAATTAAGAATATCATCAAACATGATAGCTTCCCTTTTCTAACATAACTTAAAAATGCCTTACCGGTGTAAAGGCGCAATGTCCGGCTTGCTGTTTTTTGGTTCGGGTCAAATAGAGAAATCCACCCATTTGTCACTACTTCAACCGCTTTCGATCCGAAAAGAATATGGTATTTAATAATTTGCCCTAATTTCTGCGCTTACAAAGTAAACAGCAACATCTGTGCCCTTATCTCTAAATTTTGCTTTTTCATTTTTTCTTATAATTTAACCTGTAATCTTTAATACACAGTCGTTAACATCTCAAACTTTCTTTATATTTAGCATTCTGATTTAGCTAATCTTTTTATCAGAAATTCCGCTAACTGTAACCAACAAAGGATTGAGCAACAACCTCAGAATTCTTCCAATAGGCTTTTTTTCAACAAAAATTTAAAGTAAAACCTCGAAAAGAGATGGGAAGAAAACGCTGCTGGCATCTCCTTAATAGGATGTAGAACTGTAGGCACAATTTGATTAAGGTCCAACAGTTTTGTACCCAGCGAATTGCGATAACGAGATGACTGTTCTGGAAACATTACCGTGAATGCAAAATTGCATTAGCAGAACCAATCAATGTAAGAGACGTGAAGCATGTAAGCAAGCCGTTAGCCAAAATCACGTAGCATAAAAAGCCAAGCGCTGTTTGAAAATGAGCAATGAGGTAAGATGATTAAAAATATCGAAGGGGATATCAAAAAATCAAGTCACTTATAGACATGCTAATAATAGATATGACTGATAATTAATTTACTTCTAAACATTATTTCTGACATTTTTTTTAATAAATACAACTGATAATTAATTTAATTGCAGACATTATTTCATCAAAGTTAAAACAAAGTTAATAGATATGACTGATAGTTAATTTACTTCTAACAATATCATATTTTTTGGAGGAATAATTAGTCCGGATCTTTTTCTAAATAAAACTGAATGCACAACAAATTCGCTTTGAGCATAATCGTGAGTTGATATAAAGATATAACTTGCCAGAACATTGGTAATCATGACTACATGAAGCATTATCAGAAGCATTTATTATGTTTCCAGTGATTGATTCATTCCCTGAGTTGCTTGGACCAATCGATGCCCCTCCATTACCTAGAATATGGAAAAAAACTTAAAGTTTGACAATATTTCAAGAAAGAATTACTTAATTTCCATGAAAAATACCATCACGTAAATTGCCTGGTCTGACATCAAAGATGTCACTGAAATGCTACCGCATAAAAATGGGAAAAAAATTGAGGTCTTTTCAACCTTTTGATGGATCATCGTCGTTATCTCGTTTGTTTCTATAGCAATATTTGGAGGCCAGAAAATTCAACCTTCTTTCGCTGTCATCATCTGATGTTTCACTTGATGAACCACTGTAATAATAAAAATTTTATTTGACTATTTTAACTATGCTACCATATAATGTTTACAACTGCAACAACAGTTAATATTCAAACCTCGCGCTCCTTTGCGGTTTTACTGCATGATATCTTGAAGGCGGTCTCTGCTCATACCTTTGAACCATATCTGGTGAAACTATGGCTTGTCGTCTTCTGATCATTCGTACATTACTGTATGTAACAGCTGCACCCAGAGAATCTTCATTAGCGAGCTAGAATAACCAAAGAGAAAAGAGAATGAAATGCAATACATTAAACTCTGGCACAAAAAAATTCACAAAGTGCAGTTCAAATTTTACAAACAAATTAGAAACGATTAAGTATCAGCCTCCCGAAGGAAATTAGTTTTCTCACCATTCAACTGACTCCATCAGAGTGCCTCATTATTGCCGGCTATAACATTGCGAAGTTTCCTTGGCTTGTTTGAAGCTTCCGGAACGCATATCTTACCATGACCCGACAGTGCTAAACCGCCGCGAAAGATTTTTTTTTTCCATTTTTGCATTTTTGCAGACTAATTTATTTCATAAATTTTAAAAAAAAAGATACCTTCGGCTGAACGAAAAGTCGAGATGCTGATAAAGACATAATTGATGCACCGGAAATACTACGCCGAGTTACAAATTGACGCTGTTCCGCACCTTTATCGAACTCATATTCTTCTGACTCCTATAAAAACCAATAAAAGGTATAAAATTTTGTGTCGAATATTTTCTAAATCTGCAAAACTTGATTTCAATGCACAGAACAAGATGAATGGATAGGAAATACCTCACAAATTCCAAGCAGATGTGGCGATGAACCTAACTTCCGCAAACCATTAGATCCAGTAAAAGAAACCTTCAATCGACTGATCGCTAAATTATTACAATATCATAACTCTCGAAAAGTAGTATATATGAAAACTGCAAATTAGAACTTTAAAATGATCTTTACAAAATGATCCCCACTTGCATAAGTGGAAGCTCACAATTATTTATAAAAGAATGATTATATTTGATAAAAGTTTTAGCATACCAGGACTTGTGCGACCACTTGAATTTGGTGGACTAGAGCTTCGACTGCTCAGACGACTGTCCGGTGAAAGTGTTCGTCTCTTACCTTCTGCGATGTTCAAACGTGATAATTCCAGTAAATTCTGTATGTCCTGCGGTGACATTCGTCCATGTGAACTAGAGCTCGGTGCCATTATTGACACAGAGCAAGAAGAGCGCCTAGAAAGGTAAATAGATATTTCATACAAATTCCTGAGCAACAGGAGAGGAAGAGGGCCTAGCGCTGCGTTTTTTAAAAAAACTAATGCAAGCGAAACACGAAATATTAGTTGAAAAGCAAAGGAGTGTGCCAAATTAATTGTTCTAAACTTTGTACTGATTAACCGCTAACAATACATCAAGCAGTCAAGGTGATCAGGAATGCAGAAAGAATTCGAAGATGTACTATTATTATTATTAGCAGATTATAGTAAGTAGAAGTAAAGAATGTGCTAGCAGGGAAAATAAAAAAAGTGAGAGATTGTCATGTTTTCTCCATCAGCTTTCAAATCAATCCTGCACTTTTAGTCCCATTCAGAGAGCATAAATGTGGCACTAGTCGGTTGAAGAATGTTTAGTTTGCCCGCAAGAACTATAAAATTCAATTCTACACAAATGACTCAATTGCTTCACTGAAATATCTCTGGGGATTAGAAACATTTGACTAAAAAAAAATTAGGTACAAAAAGTCACACTGAAGCACTAAGGATAGCTAGTGGAATATGTATTAGCACAACGCAGATTGCTATACATATAATATGCAAAGTTTGTTTTGTGGGGTTTACTATTAACCTATCAGAAAACACGACGAAAAGAATCAGAAAATATTTTGATGATAAGAAACTACCACTGCCCACAGCCATTAGAAAAAATGAAATGGGTAAAAACGAGACATAAAAGACCTTGACGACAGCCTCGATAAACCGTAATGATATGTTGACAACTCTTCTTCACTTTCTTCTTTCAAAATTGTACAGGATCGTCGAGAAACGGAAGTGCCACCACGAAATGAATTAGATCGACTCCGACATTTATAACTACTCTCTTCTTCACTTTTCGTCACTGTTTCACTATGAAACAAATAATAAAATTATTCGCCCTCGTTATTTTTCATCAGTGTAAAAACCGAAACAAAGAACTGGTCATGGTTTTAAACCTCATCGTTTGGCAGAGAGCATTTGTTTTGCTTTTAGTTCAACAATTCAAAATTCAATAACACTGAAAATTTAGAGAGAGAGAGAGAGAGAGAAAAAAAAAACCTCATTTCAGGACAATTTTTAAAGTCCGATGATAAGTCCCCTAATGATGGGCGCTCAACTTCATGCGCTTTCCTAGCACGCTCTTCACGATAAGATGCCAGAACTCTTTCGGCAAGTAAATAATAGGTAGCAGTAACGTATGAAAAATCATCATTTTCTAGCGATCTGTAAATTTTTACTAATAAATTACGTGGTACAAACTTTACAAGTCAGATGTGAGAAAAGTAAGCAGTTCCCATAACTTTGCATTTAGAGACATTTTCCATATAATTAAAGCAGCGAAAGATGATTTGATATGAGACATCTACTTACCGCAGGATATTCTCTTGTGTATCAACACCACCTGCTACCATCTGGTCAATAATAGTAGTATGTGCATTTTCCGGAAGCACATCTCGTCCAACTAAAGGTAGAATTTGTGCAAGACCAAGATCTCCAGCTTTTACCCATGGACTGTTAATGATTTCGCTCAGGGTTGCGCGTTTCTGGACGTCTTTCACTAACATTCTTGATATAAGACTGCAATCCATTACTTTGCATCATGAAAAGACAAAGAGTTTTCGAAAATGCTGTTAAATCATTTCCTTGACGTCAGAACTAGTGAAATAGAGTTAAGAAGAACAAACTATGTGAACAAATTCAAAGGAATGGTAGGAATGCCAAAAAGACGACCTTGATACAACCAATTTTTAGAATGTAATGGAAACGAGACCGAACATGAGAAGTGTAATTTCTTTTTGAAAACGAAAAAAACTTACTAGCGAGCATGCAGCGAAAGTGTATCTGGAAGAGAATATTTGCAATCTAATATTTTTGTCAAAGTTTCTGAGTCATTTGCCTCCTGAAATGGTAGCCGACCACACAGCAACGTATATAAAATGACTCCCAATGACCATATATCTAAAATTCGTAACATCGTCAGTAATAAGATGATCTTTTTTGTTATTCAGTTACACGAACAGCATTTGTTATTGCAAGCTTAATAAACTGTCGTCCACACGAGATTAAATACCTAATCTCTCGGAACTATTTTTAAAAATTTCTATAAGACCTGTACTAGTGTTAATCTATTAGCTGTTTTCCATGAAATAGTATTTTAACAATGTTCGGTAAGAGCTCAGACATCCAATATTTTTTTTGACAGAAATTTACCAACGGCTGGAGCGTCATAGGAATCCCCCAATAAGATTTCTGGAGCTGAATAAGCTAAACTGCCACACGCAGTTTCAAGTTGTTCGCCCGGAACAAATTTATTGCTGAATCCGAAATCCGTCAACTTTACCATGCCCAGACGTTCGAAGAACACTACATTTTCAGGCTGCAATCATTTAATGGTAGTTTATTCGCTTCAATATCGATAAGACAATTTTCTGAAAATGGGAAATTGTCAAAATCGAAAGCTGGCATAAAGAAAATAACTAATGTACTTTCAAGTCTCGGTGAACGACATGAAGCTGATGACAATATTCAATTGCTTTGATAATTTGGCAAAAATACTGTTGTGCTTCGCTTTCAGGACAACCCTGAAAGATGTTCAATGCTCATGCATATAAACTAAACTTCAGCTGAAACTCCAGCAATTAATAATAAAGTAACGCCATCCCAAATATTTTCGGAACAATATGTGAACCGAACTTTGAATGCTAACCTTATCAGCATTTTTCGTAATAAAATCATACATATCATAATCTCCTAATTCGAGAATTAAAAACAACTTTGTCTGAGTGTCGATAACCTCATATAAGCGAACTATATTTGGGTGCTGTACCAATTTCATACAGCGAACCTGCAAATATAGGTACAATAAAAAATTTTGCTATTTGGAAAGTATACCATAAAGTGATACAATGAGACTTGAAATCTTAAACTAATTTCTTCTTCATCAAATAATAACCTATATAATCATTGCAAACAATGTAGCGCAGTTTTAAAAAACTCGAAAAAAAAAAAAAAAACCGAAAGAATACGGTCACCTCTTTTATCAGATGAGATGCCATTGAAGAATCAAACTTCGTTTTATCAATGACTTTCACAGCTACCTAAAAAAGTAGAAATTTCATTCAGCTTCATCACCCTTCACTGTAGCCGAAGGATTCGAGATATATTTAATGCATGGGAAAATCTTCTCAAATTAAGATGAAGCATATTTACAATTCAGTATCATGAAATGTTTAAAAGAATTGATAAAATGTGAAAAATACCTTTTCACCAGTGAAAACATGGTTTGCTAATTTGACTACAGCGAAATGACCCTTGCCAATAGTTTTTTGTAGATCGTAAAGTCCAGCAATTCGAGTATCATTGATATTCCGCGAAGGTTTCTGTTCTAACTGTGCACTATCTGTCATCCTATATCAATATTTCCTAGCAGCAGATAACAACTGAAAGTAAATAATTATTAAGGAAGTGATAGAGGAGATAATTCTAATTTCGATTGTTTGCTTACGCATCTTACTGTATTGCAACAGCATTGATTCTTCAATAAACAATTAGCACTTGGAAAAGAGAAACAAAATTCTTTTTCTTTCTAGAAAACGCTATTATGTCGTCTAACGTGTCGCTTCTTGTTAGCACGTTTCATCTTCATATTTACAATATTTTACGAAAAGATTTTAAATTTTTCAATGAATCAGTTAGTTCAAGTAATACCTCACTGATTAATTTAAATTTAAATGCAGAATTAAATTAATTTAACGAGCAATCATACGAAAATGCATCATTTAGAGTACTTTATTTATGTAGCCCCATCAAATCCCAGAGTACAACTTATAAGTGTCCAACAATACATCACGTTGAAGTGGGTGATAAAGAATATAGATTAAATTAAAGTACTCTAAACACGCTCGACGTTTGTACTACCATGCGATAGATATAAAGTATTGAGGGAAACTGTAGATGCATTGGACGACGACATACATTGACTATCGTTAATTACTTTAATTAAGCCAGAATACAAAGATGTCGTATGATGTAGAACGCGACATACATTGACTATCGTTAATTACTTTGATAATTAAGCCAGAATGCAAAGCACTTGTCGCTATAGCATCATGTCGTATGATGTAGAACGCGACATACATTGACTATCGTTAATTACTTTGATAATTGAGCCAGAATGTAAAGCACTTGTCGCTATAGCATCATGTCGTATGATGTAGAACGCGACATACATTGACTATCGTTAATTACTTTGATAATTAAGCCAGAATGCAAAGCACTTGTTGCTATAGCATCGTTTAAATGTAATTTAAATTTATGTTTGCATATATAGGAAAGACATTTGGATTATACCACTAACTGAAAGAACGTTTTTTTAAGACGGAAAAAAAATTTTTCAATTCTATTTAAACTGCGATAAATGGATTGGATTGTGATAAATTAAGGCCATAATTTTAATGAATACAATAACAGCGAATGCCTCGGAACTCTTCTCTTTAATTTAAAAATGAAATTTCAATGGTAAGCATTTCATTTATTCCCACAAAACTCATCATCTTTTTTTTTACTGCAATATCAAATAAGCCAAAAAGAAAAAAGAATTAATGTCCCATTGAAATTGGAAATTTAGAAGAAAATTTTAAAAAATTAAAAAAGAAGCTAGAAAATTAAAAAAATTTAAAGAGATACAAACGAAGAGAGTATTTGTCATAATTTATATTTGTTTAAATAAATACATTCTGTAATCGTTGAGGATGGGAATTCAATCGTAGCGATTACTAATTTTATGAGAAAAAATGAAAAGTTGGAATTGTTTAATTATATTTTAGGAAAAATATCCAATTAAAGAACATTTCAGGACATTTTCGGGTATAAATTTGGAAAATCTGCAAAGAAATTTCAACGCAGATTAATATAACTTAAAGATTCGAATTTTTTCATTTCATTTTGAAAATTTTCAAAACATTCACTATTGTGCCTCATCTGGATAACTTCATTATATTAGATCCTTGTTTATACACGCAAAGGACCAAACAACCACAATAAAAAAATTTTGGGGATAATTCAAAAGCATATTGCCTAATCAGGTCAGCCGAATCTCTTCCACACACAAACGATAACCGTGCAAAAACTCTGTTAATGCTCATCAAACAATAACGTAAAATGGAAATTTACGTGACCTTTCTACACATAATTTTGCCCATATATCAAAAATACCCGGGTTGCGTACACGTGGGTTGCATACATCTGGTTGCATACATGTGGATTGCATACAAGTGGGTTGCATACACGTGAGCTGCATACACGTGGGTTGCATACATTTCATGATATATACATTGTTTTTTCATTAGTTTTGTAGTAAAATATTCAATAAATGAGCAGAACATTTAAATAAACAATGAAAAATAGGACCTCATACGTGACAAATGTAAAACCTGATAGATGCAAAATTTGAAAAATGTCAGAAGAATGCAGAAAATTCAAAGCTGTCACTAGAAAACAACATATAAAGAAGCTGAGAAATGTAAATTGTTGAGCATTGCAACGTCCTCCAGACTGGACATTGACTGAGCACTGAAACTAACTGACACACATTGGGTTCGCAATTAATACATTTTCACCAGCATTATCCCTTCTAGAGCCTGCCGTGAAATATAACAGCCTTATATTGTTGAGGATTGGGTTCATTGGATATAAGTACGTGATACGTGACGAAATTTGATATTTATTGGAAAAGTAAGTAATTCGCAGTATTGTCAAAGTTAATTATCACAAACTTATGTTAGATACTTACGACTATCATAGTTGACATGCTGTAACAGTGTAGCAATATGTTGAAAGTTAATTTCTGTTAACTGTCTAAAATTTTATGACTCAGATAATGTTAACTGTTATCGCATAATATTTTTTTCATAAATGTAGCTTAATTCATTTTCCTTTTTTTTTTTTTTTGCAGAAAATAAAGAATAAGAATGGTGAATGATGATCCTTCACGTGCCACGTATAATTTCTCTCCTTTACTGAGCAATGATCCTGAAAAAAATCACGTACTACTTGAAGGTAAGTTAATATGCTGTTTTAAAAAAAAAAATCTATGCTAAGACAGAATTATTTTTATCGTAAATTTAAGGCGAAAAGTTGAGGTAATATTTTACTAGCAAAAAATTGAAAAGAATATTAAGCATTATGGCGAACGAATAATTCTGTTCGGTTAATTTTGCTAACAGTATGAACGAGAACTCTCTCCGTATTTTATTTATAAGTTAAGAGATTCGAACTATATCAAAGATTATTTTCATAACTGATCAGTGTACTTTTAGGTTTTTTTCATCACAGTTTTTGATTTCTTCTTTTTTTTCCTATTTCCTTGAAAAAGACATGTCATTTCTGTTCATTGTAATAATAGCGTTTATAATTGATATGAATCAAAAATAATTGTCGACTGATCTAGTGAGACTTATTGGAGCATTTTGATGATTGATATGAGCTTCTATGGAAACTATGTCATGTGTTTTGTTACTTTGTTCTCCGTAGCTTATTGCATCCGTTTAGTAAACAATTCTTTGAGTAATGATTTTATGTATTTAGCAAAAGTAATTCGTGTAAATTTCATATGAAAGTTTTAAGTTAAAAAAATTGAGAAATATCATCGAAATTTTTATTATGAACAATATCACTCTAATAGATTATGCGTATTGCAGAAATAGATGAAACTTATGCACAAACGCGCAGCGATCGAATCCGTGCTGCAATGTTTCCTGATTTTTGTCCTAATAAAGCTCGTCAAATGGCATCATTACCGCATCGTTCAATAATTCTCTCAAAACTAACGGAGCCAAGCCAACTATTAATAACTGCCGTTGTGGAATTGCTCAATCTTCAGGATGAAACAGAATTAATGACAAAAGCAATCCCTGAACTTGTGAAATTACTTGCTGATAAAGATGAGGTTAGTTATATTTGCACAAAATAAATTATGCAAAGTGATGATGTTAAGTTAATCGCAGAAAATTATCGCAGTTCCAAATCGTAAATTTTAAGTCTTAGTAATTACACTGGATATACATTTTACAGATAGTGCATCTTTACCTAAAGATGGTTTTCCATATTAGTCAAAAATTTCGCTGTATCTAATTGAATTTTTAAGCTTCTGAGACTTGCTCGTTTGATAAGATCTAAAAAGATATATTGATAGTTTCCCATCATTGAAGAAGTGGTAATCGCTGAGTGGTCAGAAAATGCGCATTAGAATGTACAGTAGAACCAAATATATTTAACAACTTAATATAAACATTTAATTTATTAGTGAATTTTCAGGAACTATTCATTTTTGCATCAACCAAATTACCAATTTTGAAGATTTTTTGTTACTGTCATCATTTTTATCCATCGGTTGAAAGAAATGAATTAACCACTGCAGAGAACTATTTAGCCATTTTGTAATAATTCCTACTTCTAAAATATTGGAGCGATTTACCGTTTCATTTAATGTTTCTCCGATCGTAAACTACTTCACATGGGAATAACTAAGTATTTGAATATAGGAGAATTCTGCATTTTAGAGTGTAAGAATTCGGTTCTTGAAATATGACGAATTTTTTTTATAGACGGTGATTATGCGAGCTGTTCATATGGTGCATTTGTTATCGCGCGAAAGGAAATCTGTGAATGCAATAGCTTCAAATCCAGCTCTTGTAGATGCTTTATGCGGAGTTACTCGGTATTGTTTATTAATTTTTGCATAAACATTGTTTGATATTGTTACTATTCAAAATGATTACAATTGCACAAGAAACATTTCTTTAGGGCGCTTATTTTTAGCTTTTTATTTTGAAGCAATCGTTTGGTCATAAAGGAGATTTCAGACTAGAAAATGATGCTATACGAAGAGATGCACTTGGTGCTCTTTCACATATTTCGGAACATGCAGAGGGGCGAATGCATATATTCCGATCTGGTGGTATTCCGGAGTTAGTCCGAATGCTTGGGATTCCATTAGATGCTGTTCGTCATTACGCCATCACCACACTTCATAACCTCCTCCTTTTCATGGATTATGCAAAAGAAGTAAGTTTCTCTGGTTTATTAATTATTTTTTTTTGACGGGATATTCTTCAAATCTTTCGAATATTTTTTTCGAATCTGTTTGCAGGAAACGAGGGCATGCGGTGGTTTGGAGGCATTGACGCCGCTTCTTCGAGAAAGTAATCCACGTTTCCTGGCACTGTTAACAGATTCGCTCTATCTTTTATTACTGGACAATCCGCAAAGCAAACTCATATTCCTTTCCTTAAGTGGCCTATCATCATTAGTCGATCTTTTGGATACGCATCGTCATTATCCAAAACTTGTTTATACAGTAGTGCGCTGCATTCGTGTGCTTTCAGTGTGCCCACAAAACAAAATTGCCCTTATTTCCCTTGGTAACAATTTCATTTTTAATGAGTTCTTTCACATCATTTTATAATTAGTCGTACTCTTCTAACATTGTATGATGAGATGGATTTTAGTTTGAGACGAATTACATTAAAAAATAATAAGGAAATGCGGAGAATCATCTATTGGATAAGAACATTCAATGTAACCCTTTCGTTCAACAAGTTCGTTGTTTTTTAGGAATACTTAATGTTTTGGGTGAATTTATTGATAATGTCGATGACAGAACACAGTTTGCCATTTTATGTGCTATTCGCAATTTATCGGATGCGGCAGTTAATGAAAGTAGCTTAGGACCTCTAATTATCAGTTTAATTCATGTTGTTGCCACTGGTGACGAATCAACAAGTGCATGTGCTGCTGGTATTCTGTCAAATTTAACATGCAATAATATTCGCAACAAACAAACCTTATGTTTCAATAAGTAAGCGCATTTTTTTAAATGTTATCTCCAACCTTCTATTGAAAGATTTTTTTTTGCTTTTGCTTTTGGTTGAAAAATAAAAAAAAATGTTCGTGTAACTTGCATTTCAGTGGAATGGATGCATTATGTAGTGCACTTGAACGATGTTCGGCGGTTGAGGAAGTTACAGAGCCGACACTTTGTGCACTGAGGCATTGTACCGCGCGACATCCACTGGCGTCACAAGCACAAAGTGATATCCGCTTATCAGAAACTTTGCCTGTCATATTGGAGTTAATTTCATCGATGCGAGCACCAGTTGTGAAAGCAGCTCTTGGACTTGTTCGAAATCTTGCGCTTCTTCCTGCTAACTTACATTCCTTGACCCATGTAAGTATCACTGAACTGTAGTGAATTCATTTCGAAAAAATTTTATTTTCACTTAACTCTTTATTTCATTTTCATTTTTTGAAACTTCTGCATAATTATTACTTGCTTGTTAGATATGTATCTTGTATTTGCAGGAAAAAACATCAAAAGGGGAATCTGTGGTTACCCTAGCAATGGATGTTTTGGCACGAGCTTGCACCCAGCTTCGTCAGGATCCAGATGCATTAGCAGATGGTGTGGCAATGCGGGAATTAGTCGAAGGTGCCGTCTCAGCATTACATCAGCTTGGAAATGATCCTCAATCAGCCGATCTCATGCTGCGCGATCACCAATTCATTGATATGCTTATCAAAGTTAGACATGGTCTTTCAAGAAATTTAAATTTCTTAGATTTTTTGTGCATCTTTTTTTCAGGCTATCTTAGAAGTACTTCAAAGGTTTTTTATAAAGATGAATTTCACCTACCTGTGATTTAGTTTTATATGTCATAAAATCAGCTTTCCTTTAATTTGAAAACGATTTTAGCTACTTTCATGGGAAGAAATATGCATAAATGATGATGAATTGCTGCAGCGTGAACTTCTGGGACTTCTTTATCAACTCTCCAAGACTCCAGAAGGTGCTCGACAGCTGGATATGTATGGGCCAACGCCTGTACTCGCTGATGCATTACATTCTAAGCACAGAGCGATTTGTAGGTTTTAGTTGAAATTATAAGTCATGTTTGCACCTATATTTAAGATTTAAGGTTATTTGCATCAGAAGCAATTCTTGTAGATGACATAAGTAATGAATCCAAAGTAACTGCCATTCACTATTATCCTTTAACAGCGTTATTGCATATACATCTTGTGAAATACGGTTAGGTTTTGATCAATTACGATAAAAAAACCGGAAGAATTCGAAAAAAACTGTTGCTTAGCTCTGTTGAAACGAAGCAAAGCAGGATCGGTGTGCCGATTCCAAAATGCAACTTTTTTATAGCGACATATGCATCTGGTGTGTTGAAAAATCTTCAATTTGACAAGCCATTGATGTATCATGGAGAACTGGACACAGAAATTGAAAGTGCAATGAATAATGGTGAAGAATGGATGCATGACGGTCTAGAACCAGAACTTTTTGCTGAAATGTATCATTCCGCAGAAATGGGACAGTTGGATCATCCTCAGTCATGGCAGCATCATACATCTTACCAGACAAATAATCGAAGTCCTTTATGGTTTGATACTGATTTGTGAATTGCGGATTTTTGTAAATTTTTCTTCACTTTGAAGATTTTTGCCGTTTTTATATTGCGCCCGTCTCAGTTTTCAAGTGCAACTGTGGTTGCACGCTTTAGCCGTTCAGGATCCCATTTCAGCTTTCATATATATATTTCACACAGTATTTTATTGATAATACCTCCTCAACTTTTTTTTTCTTATTTTTAAACATAAATTTTTTATTATTATCAAACTTTTTTTTTTTAAGAATACACCAGCGTTTAATCCCTTGAAGCTTCTTTTCAATTCCGTCTGTTATTTTAAATATATTTTTTGGACAGTATTTGATATTTGATATTGTTTTGTCTCTAATATAATGCCATTTTCACTTTAGGGAAAGTTCTTTTTTTCGAATCGTAATCAGAAATATATTCGGATTGTTAATTTCAATAGGTATTGAAATAGGTTGTGGAGTTTTTGGGGATAGATCAAATAGCTAAATCGGTATGTTCTGGTGATAACTGATAATATTCTGATAATAGAATGGTTAATATAAACTAAAAAATTGATTCTGCTAAGTTTGAATTCTAAAAAGATGGATTCTGAAAAAGATTACGCCAAGTTTTTGCTAGGTAATTTATTCGTTATGTTAATTTCAACTTATTACTGCTGTTTTATGAGAATAGCTTTTGCTTTCATTTATATGTATACTTACTGCTGGATGTGATTTTCGATGCTTTCTGTAGATATTTCTACTGCTGATGCGGGATTTAATTTATCTGAGATGTGCAAATTTAAAATATTTTGAAATCGTCCAATATAGGGCTTATGATATTTCATTTTGTTATTTTCTTTAGGCTAAAGGAGGAGGGGAAGAAGTTAATAAATATTTTATATTCATTGCATTTATAGAACTTTTGTTTGTTTGAATTTGTTGTATTCATTGTTTGAGCTATTTTATAGCTGTAATTGCATTACCATTCTTTTTGTAATCAGATTTTACGACCAATGGATTACCGCATTCTTATTTGAAATATATCACTTTCTAAATTTCATTTTATCAAAATTCCAGCTTGATTTCACTCTGCTGTTTTTAGCTTCGTTGTTTTGTATATAAAAAAAGCAATTCTTTGAATAAATTTTCCCTGCAATCGTACATATTTAACAAAGTGACGTATATGAATTCGTATCAATTGACATCCATTTATTGTATCCATATCAAACGACTAATATGTTTGTAGTAATTGTAGATAAATTTTCTGTTCAAGTTGAAAAGTTCCTTTTTGACTTTGACATTTATTATTACTTTAAGTAAGAACTAAGATCAAAATTTCTTACGAAATAAGGTATAGAAGATTTGGTAGCATTTTTGTTTTTTATGACATTTATATTCATATACAGTTGCGTTGTTGATTTAGGAGGATTTGATGACTTGTGATACTTACGTAAAGTATTCCTAATTACAGAGCAGTGTTACCATCACAACGATTTGCTTCACTGTAACAAAAGTGTGGTGAATGGAATGGATGATTTCGAAGTTCATGAATGTGATTTGTTTGAGCATGAACCTTATACGGTTGATTGCTTAGCACTAGATGAACGGCTGGGTGTTCTATCTGTTGCTAGACATTCTGATTTGGTGTAAGTTCTGCTTTTTTTTTGATGAGGTTGAATTTGAAATTCTTGGTCTTTTTTCTTCCAATGAAATAATTTTTAGAGTTAAAAAGCGTGATGGGATGATAGAATTTTGGAATGTAATCGGTACACCAATATTTCATGTTCGAAGTACATTTCTTGGAAATAAAACTGCTGAATCATTACTTTGGAAAGGCGATATTTTACTTGCAGCACATCTTGACGGTACGATAACAGGTCATCGTCTTCATACGTCGAAATACTTTGTGAGTCGTATCAATTATGAAAATTTTTTAGATGAATTTTTGAAATTAAATACTTAACAGCTACGCGCAATAAACAGTGCAACAAATATTTTGTTTGAAAAATTTCATTATTTGGGAGAGTGGGATTTTCGATTATGAAGAACCGGAGGATCAGATTAAATACCCATATCAAATAATTGCAGTATGACTACATTCTTTTTAATAAATTTATTTCCTAAGTGATTAATGTAATCCATATAATTTCACTCATCACTTAGTATTTCATTATTATCTCCTCTCCCTTTTTTTATACAAAAATTCTTCAATTTTATTTATTGTGTAGTTGTATCTTTAGACTGCTCGAGTTACACCAAGCCCGTTGTGGTGTTTGGCCTCAATAACAGGAAGCACCTTCTGTGCTGGATCAGACTCAGGAGCTGTGCTATTGCTTTCTTTGGAGGAGAATGATCGCATATCTTTGAATAAGACAATATCAGTTGGTAAGTTTTATGTATTTCGAAATCTGGGCATAGTACTATACTTGTTCCATTTTCTTGATTGATATCACTGATATAGCGAATTCGGAAAAATTTTTACTCAACTGGAGAAGAGTACATAATGAAATAAATAGAATATCTAATTTGAAATAAGATAAATTTTAAAAAAGATGGATTGCTGTTATCAGGTTTTGGTACGCATGTTTTGTCACTGGCGTGCAAAAACGATATTATCGCTGCTGGAACGATGGATGAAATCAGTCTTATAAGCGTATCGAAAAAACGAATAGAGCATAGAATTAAATTATCTCGGATAGAAAAGCGAAAACCAACTGTTGTTTGGTGCTTATGCTTCATGTAACATATTTTCATCTCTTTTAATCTAGCAAATGCTTGGAATCCTGACCTCAGATTTCTTCGAAATGTTTTTGAACATTCAGAATCTCTTCTTTAGCTCGCTAGTTTTGTTGCCAAATTTTCCGTTTAGTATTTTTGAGTTTTGGGTGGAACTTGTCTTTCTACCAGTGAAAATAGAGTAATTCGTATTTCAAATTATATTTTAAAGAAAAATTGTAAGATGGTCATTGCAGTGATGATTTGCTGGTATCGGGTGATTCACGAGGATATGTATCATTCTGGAATGCATCAAATGGAGCATTTTCACAAGTGATACCATATTTTTTACACCTTTTTTTTTTAAAAAAAAAACTCAATATTTTAGTGTAATCTTTGGATCAGTCTTGGTACAATCCAATTTTTAAGATTAAGTGATATTTTAGTGTTTGCAAACACACCAAAGTGATATTTTATCGTTAGCAGTGGAGAATCAGTCACTTTATGCTGCTGGTGTGGATCCTACAATTGCTCGACTTGGGCTTAATCAGGTTTATATGTATTTACTTGTTGCCTAGCTGGAGGGAAGGTACAGGATTCAAGTGAGTCAGATAATGGTCGTTTGAGCCAAAAGAATAAATGAAATTTGCTTTTTTTGATGATAGAAGGATGGTTTACTGGTAAAACGTTTTTCTGCACATTTCAGCTTTAAAAATCAATTACAGGAGCGTACTGCATATCGCGTTGAACATCAAAGAAGAATTCATAGTAATGATGTACGAGCTTTGGTTGCATCGAAACATGTAACAGCTCTTTATTCCGGTGGTGCCGATTACTATTTTTGCGTTAGTAATCGTTTGAAACATACTGATGCTTTGAAAAATGTTAGTTTCAAAAATTTTCTTTGTAAATTTGATTTGTATTTTTTTTATAAATTGAATACTCTGGAACTTGTTCAAATGTTTTCACACTATTGGCAGTCGCTAGAATCAACAGAATTGTTGTTTTGATCATGACATGTTTTTTTTTTTTAATGTGAAAATAATCTGTTAGAATAACTGGTTCTCTCATCAGAAATAAGTTTTCTCAACGAAATATTCTTTAGATAACTTGTAATGTCGCAGCGAATGCGAATCTCTTTTCTTATCAATACGATGATCGTATTGTTATTTGGGAAACTGGTAAACCCAGTGCAGCAGCGTTAAAGAATGGGATTTATTGCTTAGCAAAGGATCCAGTCAAATTAGCTCAAATACGGTCGCATCACGGCGAATTCATTACGTCGAGGTAGATTGCTTTTACTGCTAATTTTTGGGATGAATCTTTTGACTTACGAAAATGATTTTTAAGGATAAAGTCACCTATTTTAGTTAAGTAAAATGTCGCAAAAGTTATTTGCTTGCCTTCATTTAGATTTCATCTTAAGCTTTGATGTTGTAAGAAACCCAGCATGCAATCTCATTTTCTTATTTTGGTGGTTTTCTGCTGTATTTTAATTTTCTGCTGTATTTTTCAGTGCAATTAACTGCGAAGGCAATTTGTTGGCAGTTTCTACAATTTGTGTAACAACCCTTTACAAACTAGATCTCACTTCTTCAACAGAACCCAGTATATCTGTCATGAAGAGAGTGCATATTTGTGGAACAGGATTACTATTTATATCAACGTCTTTATTTATTGCATCCGAATGCTTTAGGATATCTAGCTTATCAATAGGTGATTCTATATCGAAGTATCCAGATGTAATCGCTGAAAGAGGTGCTTTTGTTTTTTTTTCTTTTTTGTTAATCAATTTTAGTATAATAAGGATTTTTCTCGAGAAGTATTTCATTAAATTATGCACAAAAAATAATAAATTTATGAAGTCTTTCGTACCGGGTCTTTCCATATAAATATTACTGATTTTCAGACAATGCCGGTGAGGTAGTTCGACTGCACGCCAACACGACTGAAACGTCACTTGTATTGCTCACAGCGCGGAATGAACTTTTTATTCTGGAAATCCGCAAAAAGGTTATTTTTCAGTCCTGATTCCTTTTCATCCAGGATAATTTCATCGAATCTAAAAGAGAATTTCAAAGTTATCATCTTCTACAACTTGATATTTTTTACTTTTATTTTTACTACTAGTGCTGGGGTATGGCATTCATATTTTTTACCGCTACTTTCACTACTAGTGCTAGGATATGGCATTATAAGATTCATCGGGGTAGTTCACTTGCTTGATTAATCAGAGACAGAGCACATTTATTTGTGAATTCTTGTCCGCTATAAGTTCGTTTCATTTTTATGTTTGTTTATGGATCTATTCAAACTTCGTCTATCTGTTACTCTTAACAGACTTTTGTAATATTTTCTTATCTCTTACTTCTGATTTTCTATTATCGATTGCTTCTTTTTTATTTCCTTAATCTCTCCAGAGTCTACTTCCTTCAACTGTTGCAATAACTACTAGTAATCTAATAATCGAATAATTTATTGAACCGGTTTTATTAAGAAAATTACAGCATGAAATCTCATTTTTGTCAAAATTAGCCCTTGAAATATTTGGCTTTATGTTTAATGACCAATAATTATTTGAGATAATTTATCAATTCGTGGATAAAGAGATGGTTAGTGGCAGACCCCGATATTTATCTATACATGATGTGCTAGTTGATTGCCATAAAAAAACATGATTAGTTCCGTTTGCATCCTTGATTTTATCTTCCGAGTAAAATTTTTTTTTTATAGGCATTACGGAAATTGGAAATTCCTGGCATAAATATTTTCATCGATGCTCAGTTTATCAACATTGCTTCTCTATATATTCTTTGTGCTGATAGAAAGCATACAGTTTTCGAGTATGATACTGATGCAAATATTCTTAGTGGTACTATGATTTCAACGGAAGCATTATGCATGTTACCGGATGAATTAGTTTTACAAATGGATTGCAATAATTCAAGTGGAATTGTTTTGGGTGGTTCGCGAGGCAGTTTTCGGGTTATCAAACTCATTAATGGGGTAAGTGTTCAGAAGAAGATGCAAAGAACATGAAGAAGATGGGAAATATGTCATTATATATATGTATATATTTATATATATATGCCGTCTTTTGATCAGAAAAATGAATGGGAAAAAACTTCCTTCTGAAAATTCAATTAAACTAGAAATACGATGGCTTTACATTAGTGAGCAATGAATATTATACGTAATTTATTAAGTCGTCCAATGTCTGGATAGTTGGCTTTAGTGGCAAACCCCAATAACGAATTGGTAGTATTCAAAACAGAATTAGTTTCGTGTGCATTCTTGATTTCGTCTTCCCTTTACTTGTCTAACTCTTTCGGGCATGATGAGTTTGAATTGAGACTGGTCTGAAGATGGAGAGGAAGATTAGTCGGAGGAATGGAAAAATTTTAGGAAGATATTATCCATAGTTTTTAGAGGGATGAAATAGGGTTTGCAAGTAATTCTTAGGAATGTAAATGATGTGGTTGGCTGAGGACACATACGACAACGACTTCAATGAAATATATTTGTAATTTAGTCCAAGATGAAGAGTGTACTCTTCGTCTTGCCTCATAAATCATCATGCTGTTTCTCTTTTACTCGCTTTTAATATTTTATTTGCAGAAACGGCTATTACTATATGGGCCAGAAGCATGTGCACTAAAGAAAGCGGAAGGAGACGATGAAATATGCTTGGTGCGTAGGGATCGATGCATCCAGGCCTGTTGGTTATCAAACCGAAAATTGCTCTTCACGACTCCAGTTATGCTTGCCGAACCTTCCCAGACTGCTTTTCGACTTAAACGTTACGGCCTGAATTGATTACTGTTATTATTTGCTGGACGATCAGTTAAGACCTGTGCTACTCAGCCACTATTTTTTTTTTTTTGATAAAAAAGAAAAGTAAAATAATATCAATATTAAGATTTTCAAATTTTTTTATTCATTCTTAAAGATATGAATGCTATTATTGCTCACTGAAGTTATTATATTATTTTGGAAGTTTTCTAATTTTCATAAAACAAAAAATCGGCCTCTAATTGCTTATCAGGACATACTATTGCTCTGTCCTCTGTTTATTTTCTATGTTGGTACCGTATCATTTACTGTATTGTTGAAGATATATTGTTAATTTATTATTCGCCGATATTTACGGTAATAACAAATAAACTATTTAAATTGGAAAAAACAATTTAAGCAGTAAAACAAATTGTTAAAGAGATAAGCCAACCAAGTGCGTTGGACAGGTAAATGAATGAATGTTGCTGTTCTGTTATTGACTTTTATGATAAATGTTATAAAGTCAACGGAAGGACAACAACAACAACAATCACTACCACAGAAACTATGTGAAACAAAGGAAATTCATGGGAAAGGAGTGTCAGGAGGCTATTTGACATCTCCCAATTATCCATTCAATTATCCGCCTAATCAGGATTGCCTCTACAACATAACTGCATCGGCAAATTTGGTAATCCATCTAACCTTCACCCATTTCCATCTAGAGGGTCGTACGCTACGCTCTAATCAATGCCTTAATGATTATCTAATTGTTACTGTTGTGGATCATCAAGGACGTGAACATGTCGGTGAACGTCTCTGCGGTAATCAGCTTCCTGAACCTTTATACACCATGCAAAATTCGATTTATATTCGCTTTCATTCCTCATACGCAAATGAGTATTCAGGTTTCCGACTACGTTACCAATTCTTGATAGAAGGTTGCTTCCATTTATTTTTTTTTTTTGGATTTAAATATTTGAGGTAAATTCACCGACCTGATTCCAAATGATTAATTTTCCTTTTAATTTCCAATCAGAATGAGCAAATCAACAATTTCATATTTTTTCTTCTCAGTCTTTTCTACTCTTTCTGCTTACCGAAAAATATCGCGAATTAAGCAAAAACGAACTCTTCGAGATAGAATTTACCATTAGCTACAGTAGAAGTCTGCAAAAGTGAGAATTTGCCATCAGTTACAGTAGAAGTCTACAAAAGTTGGAATTTGCCATCAGTTACAGTAGAAGTTTGCAAAAGTGAGAATTTGCCACCAGTTACAGTAGAAGTCTACAAAAGTTGGAATTTGCCATTAGTTACAGCAGAAGTCTGCAAATCGAAGAATTTGCCATCGATTACTGTAGAAGTTTGCAAATCGAAGTTTGCAATTCGAATTTGCCATCAGTTTTTTTGCAAATCGAATTTGAATTTGCCATCAGTTACAGTAAAAATCTGCAAAAGTGAGACTTTACCATCAATTATTGTAAAAGTGTACAAAAGTGAAAGACAGAGTAGGAAAATCTGAGGTCAGGTAAAACAGATGGAAATGGTAAAAGGATGATAAAATAACAAAAATGATGTGTAAAATGATGAAAGTGAAAGAATTGAAATTTTTTAAAAACTTTCACTCTCTCACCACACTCGTATACTTTTTGAACTTCGCACAGACTAGAAATCGAGAACATTCTCTATCTCTCTATTTGCGCTTTGATAGGATTGGTAGTCTTCTTGGCCAAAATATTACCGTGAAATGCAATGATTAAATTCTGCAAATTTTTTTTACTAACTACCAAAAAATAATTTAAGTTTGTCAATCTTCAAGATATCCAGGCCAGATAAGAAGTTACTGTACAGGTAGAAACACAACAAAGTAGTAAATGTTGGTTTACAGTTATAATTATATGGATGTGACAATAACATTCAACAAACTTATTTAAATTGTTATTCAACATTCAGTATGAAAAATTTGTAATAATGACACACCAAGAATTCATCACTTCTGTCAAAACACTGAGCTAAGAGAGAGTGATAGAAATATCAAAAAGATTTTCCAACTGATAATTAGCCCGGATTTAAAAAATATATGGGTAGGGTTAAAAATTAAAATCTTTTGCTCTGCCCATTTTACTAACTATTTTCGATACTTTTTTTATATCTGTAATTTGAAAATTATGACCATTATTTTGAACGCAGCAGTAACAGAATTATTATGATAACAGTGATAATTCATGATAACCCTTGAAAATGATAACAACAATAAATCTCTATAACAAGTGAGTATTGCTTCATTACATCATCGATATTTAGGGAATTCTTTTCCTCATAATTCTATCAAATTTTACTAAAAAATCAATTTAAAAAATAGTGAAAGAAAGGACAAAAAATTTGTTATGACGAAATTAGTATGTATTGAAATTGAAATTAATTTTTAATTATTTCCTAATTTCGATTTACAGAATCAATATTTGAGCCAGCTAGTAGCTATTTCGATGATGATCTGAGGTATCTGAAATACTGCGGTGGTCATAGCAATATAAAAACATTCGATGGTGAAATACGAAGTCCCGGTTATCCGTCATTTTATCCAAAAAATGTCACATGTAATTGGTTGTTACGTGTGGATCCTGGTAAAAAAATTTACATCCGTGTAGAATACCTGGAATTATCACCAACGATGGGTTGGTTAATTAGCTTTTTTCAAGTATTAAGTTTTAATTAACGTCTTAATTTTATACGGTAATTCAATTTCTGAAAAAAGAAATCAATCCAGTATTTTTTTTTGCCTTTTTTTATCACAAATAAGAGATAATTTATAGCGGAATGTGATAAAGCATATGTAAACATAGTAGATGGTTATCATCATGATTCAACAAGAGATATTGTAAAGAAGGATGATGATGCAAGAGAGGTGAAATTCTGTGGCAGTCAACTTTATTATACCGAAGAAGGTATGAAATCATACTTGTCCACCGGGAATCGTCTCATCGTTCGGTATTATCTTATTTCCTCTTTCTACTTAATTAGTTAATCGTAACAATTTATTTCCAAAAGTTTTCATCTATAGTCTAATGAAAAGGCAACAATACTTGAACATTTAAAAACAATAATAGTTAAAGATAATAACACTTCAAGATAATGATACATTAATGCTTACTGTTTTCTCTAATTAAACAAAACAAAAGTAATTAATGCGCTATGTTAATTAGCATCAAGTAGTTCTAATTATTTTTTAGATTTGTAACGAAAGAACATCCAAGTCCATCACTGTTAACAAAATATGAGCAACAGGATAAGCCGATCGGTTTCCGTTTGATATGGACTGAAGTTGAGGAGATTTTGCCGGAAGAAAATGCTTGTCCGGTAATTTTTTTTCTTAAAAAAACACATCTTTCATTATTATGCTACTAGCTAACTTACATTAGTTTACAAAAGTTTTATTTAAGCTTAAAAAAAAAAAAACATGACAACTTTCAGCAATATTATTGATATTTATACTTATATCTGAGGTACAATTATGTTTTCAAGAAAAGTAGTCCATAGTGGATAAATCCGAAAGAAAAATCCAGAAAAACCAAATCTTAAGCTTTATTGCATAATCAGTTTCACTTTACATCAATTTTTAATCATAATAAGATTTCTAGAGCATTTATAAATGATTTTTAAATAGAACGATACATAGTTCATTCTTAGACAAACAAACGATAGATAATTGATTCCTAGATCTTTGATTCATTAAGCTTGATCTCGTATTTCTTAGCTAAATAGGTCTTCCAAATAAACAATTTTCCTTTCCAGTATTCAATAGTTCAACGAAAATATGAAATTTTTGATGAGATTTTAGTGACATTTATGCAAACAAAACAAAAGAAAACTAACACTATGAGTATGATTTTAAATTTGCTTCAAGTTTTTAGTGACAATTTAGTGACTTGATGGAAGAGGAAATTTATAGGGTTTCGCTTGCAAAGGTGGTGAACTATGCATCGATAACGGACAAAGCGTTTGCGCAAGTCGAACTCAATTATGCATCGATAAATCGCTCATCTGTAATGGTGTGTATAATTGTGCCGAGAATGATTATACGGATGAAGATGACTGTAAGTTATGCTTTTCTCACTTACTTCACGTGAAGATTCTCAAATAAAACATAGCGTAGCTTCAGATGCAAATTTGAAGAGTATGTTGTTAATGAAATTTCTGAGATATCTTCTTATGTTTCTAGAATAATAATATCTAGTTGAAATTAAATTACGCCAAAGTAAACCTCACGCAAAATTATTTGCGGGGCAGTAGTCATATTGATTTGCTTAAGTTGACTTAAAAATTTTCCAACGTTAATGAATGATGATTGTCAAAAGAGCACATAAATCTTGCACGGGCATCCTTTTGAAAAGCAGCAATATACTGTATGGACAGTATCCTTGTTTTATGCTGAAGGACTAAATGCAGACTAGTATGAATAATATTTGTATTTGCCATTTAATAGATTTGATGCATTCTTAGGCTATTCTCAACATATTATCATATCAATATGCTCAATAATTATCCTCTTGATACTGCTCATCATATCGATCATTCTGTGGAAACGAAGAATTAAACGACGTACCAAAAAATGGAAATGTAAACATCCCGAAAACTCAATAGGGTCAATCTCATTGGCGGATATTAATGGAAAAAACGCCGATATATGGGAACTAACGAGATGTTCCTCGATAAATCTTAGCCCATCGCTGGACATTCGTCATCTTAATCCTGGATATTATCGAAGTCACTGCCGCCATCATCACAATGATCAGCAAAAGCCACAGAGAAAACAACAAAATCATATAGCTCTCTCCGAAATGAATACTTTTCACTCCGCTTTATTATAATTTGAATTATGATTACACTGAATTTTCTGTCTTAATGCAAGTTTTTATCTTATATTTCATATTTCGCTACACAACATGTCCTACGTCAAAATTTTATTCGTTCAAAGCTTCACAAATTTTTTTTTTGAAAAATTTCGAATCACTTCTAGTAGCGTTTCATTCTTGTCCTGTAATTTCAGTCTTTGGTTCAGATACATTAACCGAGTTTACTGTTCTCGAGATTTCTTTCTCGATGCAGTAATAATTTTTCATGCTCAATTTGCTTCCATTTGAAATAGCATACATGCAGCCTAACATTTTCAATTTCAGTGAAGCAAATTTTATACATATTTTAATTATATTATGTTAACAAGCAGCAAAAAGGATAAAATTTTCCGAAACGAAGTAATTATGTCTCATAATAAGAAGAAGCAACGAAAAAAATTATGGGATTAAGGGATTAAATTATGGAATAATTATGGGATTAAATTATGGAATAACCTCTTATCTTATCATAAGTCACCGAAGATGATTCTAAAACGCGCTTAGAAACTCAAAATCCATTCTAATCACCGAGCAAATTTTACAATATACAAACATTTTCATTGTTTTGTTCATCGTGACCTGCCATCATCAGCCGTTCAATGCTTTCTGGATCCCTAACAGCATCTTTAGTGAGTACTTCCACTGCACCATTCGAATCAAGCAAAATATCATCTTCGATGCGCATGCCGATACCATGAAACTCATTCCTTATTTTTTTATTGTCATGCCGAATGTAAATGCCTAAAAACAAATAATGAAAACGGCTTTCATTTCATTTCTTCATTTAGTTGATTCTTTTTACAAGATATAGTTACTTCATCTTAAACCATGATCAGTCTTACCTGGTTCAATGGTAAATGCAACTCCCGCCTGCAAGAGAATATCGCGAGGTATAGAGGAAGTATCGTGCACATCCATTCCAAGATAATGGCTCACGTGATGAGGACAAATTTTATCAGCTTCCTAGAAAAAAAGTCCTTTTTTTGATGATTCAAAAATCTTTTTTATTTATTGATTACTCTTGCAATTACTCGATAAGTTTTTTCAAAAATATTTTTAAAAAAAGACACGAACTTACATAAAGCAGCTCCTCCTTTCCCATACTGCTTGAAAATATTCCTACTTCAGCGAGATTTCCCGCAATATATTCGATCATTGTTAGGTATATTTCATTTAGTCTCAGTAATTCAGTTTGCCTAAGATAATTCAGAAGACGGGATTGCACATCATTCAGTGCATCATAAATAGCTTTTTGTGGAACACTAAAATGACCAGAAATTGGGAATACTCGTGTGATATCGCTTGAATAACCTTCGTAATCACTACCAGCATCTACAAGCATTATATCATCGCTGTTGATTGCCTAAAATTAAAATCTTAAATTTGGAAACTTAGGACACAAAAAATTTAATTCACTACAGCAAGTCCGATCAGAGAAGAGAAAGAAAACCTTATTTGCATCTAGATAATGTATGATGTTGGCACGATTACCAGCAGCTACCACTGGCGGATAGGCAAGACCGGCAGCGCCACGACGTCGTACCTCCAGTTCTAATCGTCCAACAATTTCGTTTTCATTGTTAGTTCCTCGACTCTTTGCTATCATTGCGTTCATGGATTGTGCTCCAATAGAACAAGTTCGACGCATCAGTTGTTGCTCGGCTGATGATTTGATCCATCGCAAGGCATCAATGTGCTCACGTACTGACACAAACGTATTACATGCTGATAATACCTTCAATTCTAATTCTTTCATTCTATCCACTCAGATGAAATCATACATAATTTCCCAACTTTTCATCAAAATTTCCATTTTTCAATTCAGTCGATAATGTTTATAAATAATTTGTCTCTCTAAATTTACTGACAATATGTAATCGAAAAAAAAACGGAATTGAGAGCTATCAACAGAAGCTAATTTAGAGAGAATGGAACAAAAAAAAAAAAAATCAAGCCAGAAGATATTGAATATCGGAATGACACTGCCTCAAATTTCAACTAATCAACTGTGAAATCTAACACAAGCATCAATTAGTACAGAAAAAAGCTTCACTGACCTTAAAAAATCAATTTACCTCAGGAAGGCCATCCCTTACTGCTTGAATTGTTGTGGGATCGTATGAAACAGCATAACCGTTAGCATTTAAAATAAGCCTTTGCAAATCAGGAATTAGCTCATTTCGTTTTTTGATTTCATTTAAGCCACTGATATTTGCAATTTCGTCGGCACTCAATCCAGGACCTTCCCATAACTCTTGCTTTTCGGAACGTTCTGGAAAACAAAACATTTGGAGAGCTAAACAGCTAAAAAAGCTGAAATAAACTATTTGTTAATTATTTTCATGTAAATCTAAATTAGGAATCATACAACAATTGAGATGAAAGAATAAAACAATACCTTCAACATATAAAATTGACTTCGGTTCCTGTTTCGACCCAGCCGTTATAACAAGTACAGCATCCGGTTGATTTAAACCGGTAAAGTACCGAAAATATGAACATTGATGGAATGGATATGGTACATCTGGAGCATAAAATTGGCGTATAGCGGATCGTAGTACCACAGCCACAGGTTTTTTTTCATTCTTTGAGATTGTTTGCCGTAATTTATCCACTAAATTCAAACGACGCTGCGTATATTCAGCAGCACTGATTGATTCCTTCATTGCTGTTACAGTAGCCATCGATGATGAAGTTATTCGTCGAAAACATCGACATATCCCTCCTATCATCCCACAAACCCACAAAAAAAATTTCCCTAAATTTGAAATTTTTAAATTTGTGATACTTTCAGATCTTACAAAATAATAGTAGAAAAAAATTGGCAGTTTGGAATAATGATAAATGAAATGTAGCAATGGATATCAAGCTATCAGAAAGCCTCCGGGAAAACATCAAGGATTTTGTTGTGTTGGACAAATATTTTCACAAAGAAATTTTATTTTTGCTTCTAACAATAAATCTATGAAAAGAAATCAGAAGCAGTTTTAACACCAACTGAGATTTGATTCACCGACATTTTTACCAGTGACACCAGTCTATCTAGTAACAATCAGTACACCATAACATCGTAATGTTAATTTCCTGAACATATCAACAGCAATTACCTTTGTCTACTGGGACTACGATCCTGAGAATATGAAGTTATCTTAAAAACCTGAATATATAGCTCAAAAAAGGCTTCCCAATTCAACAATTAAAACAATGCATAGCGCAGCTGTCTTTGTTAAAAATAAAGACCAAAAGATAATTACAAGTGTATCCCTTATTTAACTATATGACTTTGCTTTTTTCTTGCTCAGGATTTTGAAACTATTTTTTTTTTTTTAGATATCAAAATGCTAATTGGAGAATTTTGTCGTACAAGTACAAGTGATGGTACTACCAGAAATTCGTAGCTCTAATATAAACTATACCCAAAAAAAGGTAAAAAAGCAGCAAACATTTCTCGTGTCGAATGTATAGAACGGTTTATTCCAATACAATAACAAAAATTCAATTTAAAGGAAAAACGACAGTTTTGGATCTAAATTTTATCTCTCTGGTTTGTCACATATTGTTGTTCTCTTTTCCTTTTTTTTTTTTTTTTAGAAAGGACCCGATTAGATATTAAAATGAAATATCTATTGAATGTGTAATAATCACAATGACACCATATAAAGGAAGAAAATGGAAAACTTGAAGTTCAGAAAAATGAAACTGAATTCAAGTAAAACGTAAAATGACTGATAAAAGTAAAGATGAATGCAAATGATGTTGACGTATTAAAAAAAAAAGAAAAAAGAAATACAAAATATGCGAAAACCATCAAAAATCAAATTGAAATTATGTAGGAAAAAGAAACATAAACATCAATTCTTATGAACTTTTGTAAATGAAACGGAGAAAAGGAAATTTAATATATAAGATACAGTTAACAGTTTAGAAGAGAATGCAACATTTGCCATGCTTAGCCTAAGACATGAAACCATTCAAACATAACATTGCAGACAGACACACACACACACTATATGCAATCCAAGAGCATGAGCATGACAATTACTAGCACTGACGGTGAGGCAATTACTACTCTTTCCAATTTCACTCAATTTTCTTTATTATAATAAACAATAGCAATTTAAGACGCGCTCCAATGTTGTGGTCCGCCACCGTATGCTTTCTTATGACCATGCAATGGTATTTGCTGTGACATGTATCCTTGTGTCTGATAAACCTGCGGCGGCGGTGTTGCTTGCGCACCTCCTCCTAAACGATCCTTTGCGCTAGTCGAACTTCCATACTTATCCAGTTGCTGATGACCCTGATAGACCTACAACAGAAACGAAAATAATGGTCAAAAGTTTATAAATGCAAATAACGAAAAGTTTTGTCTAAATAGTTTTTAGACTCGTGTCATTTTATAGCACTAGTCATAAAATGTTCCAATTTCAAAAATTTAGATATTCTTCCAACCTTCTGTTGTTGAGAGGAAAGACGCTGGTCAGAAAGGGAATCCTCAACATTTTGCTGCGCAAACATCTGATGATTTAGTTTATGCTGTCCATTAGTAACATTCGGCAACATAAATGAAAAGGGCAGTTGGTTGATTTGCGGATGATAAGCAGGTGGCATCTAGAAAAATGATGTTTGCTTCTAAGGACTTGTAGGTCAGCTAGAAAATCCTAATGTTTAGAAAACTGTTGCTTTCAACAGCAATTCACTTATTTTCATGAAACGGATTCTAAAATAATACAACGATATATCACAAACTTGGAATATCGAATTAATGTGATTGTGCTGAGGAAGCGTAAAGGCAGCAGCTGGTGGACCACTGAAACCTGGCGGTGGAGCAACCGCTGAACTGTTCACTGCACTTGAATCGCGCTGCTGTTGATTACCTAATATACTAGAACTGGTTCCGCTTCCTATTGTGCTATTCGCTGCTGCAGCTGCAGCTGTCGCCAAATAAGCCTAAAGCCAAAAATAAATAAACAGATACAAAATTATAGAAATTTGAAATCAAAAAATATCAATTATTCATTGTTCCCTCGGAGACCGAAAAAAGCTTTGAATAAAATAACATTATACTTTAGAGAGATCAACAATACTGGGATGCTGGTCCGGTCGCTGCTGATGCTGTGACTGAACTGGAGGTGGCGGCTGATTTTGCTGCTGTTGTGAAGCAAGAGCTGCTGCTGGAGGCAACATTGTTGACAACGAGTTCATATCAAATTGTCCAACCCCTGAAACATCGTTACACGTCGCATTCAACAGAGAAAAATAAATTCACTGCTAATAGTACAAATTAGTAGATACTGACCAAATGGATACTGTACCAACGCTGCCGCATATTCATCTTGTCGTACTCCTGCCATTGGACTGTACATATTCAGGTATGGATAATTGGCATACGGCAACTGCGTTGTAGTGTAAAGTGCATGTGGTGCCTGCTGCAAAATTACTGATGAGTTAGATTTGAATTCACTGTAATCATTAACTAAGATTATAACAAGTTCAAACCAACTTGAATGTCAACTGCAAATTCCGCTTTACAGATCATTTACATTTCAGTTATTATAGGACAATTATACCTTACCTGCTGATGATGTAGTGAAAGCGGCAACTTTGCCGTATTCCGATTATCGGATGATGGATACGACATGCTAGACGTATCAGCATATGACAGTCCGGATGTGACTGGCTGACGCTGAATTGTGTTTGCCTGATGTACTGCAGGTGAAGATTGGGGAATAGAAACACTACCGTTGCCGACTGATATCTGAAATACTCGTAATGATAACAACTAACTTCATTTTACAATCTGATGCATGCTATGCTCTCCGTTATAAAAATGGAAGAATTTCTCAGCTCATCTTTCCGTTTAAATTAGAGCAATTTTTCTAGCACAATCCGAATATTTTCGCTATGTTTACTGTAATGACAAATCCTGGAGGATTATTGCCAGTTTGGTGTTAACAGATTATTTCTACAGAAGATTAATAAATGAATAGACTACGTAAAAATTATAGCTCAGTGGAAAAGTATGTCGAAATATATACTTTCGGTTGCTGCGAATTCATTGGCGATGAATAATCACGCACTGGACCATTTGAAAGCATGGATGATGATGAATCCGTGTTCATTTCAGCCTGAAACGAATTTTTGAATAAAATGACCGCAGTCTGAATCGCTCTTTGACAACAATTATTTCCTGCTATTGTTAACCGAATACCGGTTAGATAGCTGGAACATGTATTTCTCCAAAGTGAGACTGATCACGGTTCTCAAAAAAACCCATCATCCATCTTCGGTTATTGACATATAAAGTGGCATGAATTCAAAGCAAATCAGCAACGTTGAAATCCACATAATTCGCAATGAAAGACAAATATATTACCTTGGCCGTCTGGCTATTCAAAGAACGAGATTTAGACGGTGCACCATAAACATCACCATGCTCATCACTTCCCGTTGCTGAGTCGACGTGGAAACCAAACTGGTACTCCGGTAAGGTTGGGCCATTTGCTTCGCCGGATACAAATTCCACAGTGCTCGAATGAGTGGTACGTCGAGATGTTGCTCGTGGAACTTGACCTGCTTTCGTATTTTGCAAAAACGACTTAGACATTAAACTTGATTGATTTGCAGTAGGTTTCGTAGCAGGAGAAGCACCACCAATTCCGAGATCATTTTTCAATTGTGCGGTCCAGTCAGCTGATGTATTCGTAACGGTGTTAACAACAGATGTATTTGTTCGAGATTGTTGTGATGCACCCACTGCATGCATTGCGGTCCCCACGGCAGGATTTGTTGATGCAGATGCATCATGCCCAGCGAAAGGTGATGCTCGAGCTTCACGTCCTTTATCTGTTTCTTCAGAGGGCGCCGCTAACTGGCCACTCGTTGAGACAAGCCCATTGCTGAAATAAGTATTTAAAATCATATCTGTAGCACAATGAAAAAAAGAAGACATACTTGTTAGGACAACTAAGGAAAAAGCAGCAATCACATGAACCACTTACATTAATTATCAGAAATTTGCAGAGACTTTACAAAAAAAGTATGATTCAATCATACTGCTAATTATTCTATTTCTAGATAGATGATGTCTTCAAAAATGTACAATGCCATTCATCAAGCAAATGATTTCTTTTCTATAAGCAAAAGCGAATGATTTATAGTACCCATCGAACAGCAAAAAAAAAAACGTATCCACCACCGCGATTTCGATTTCAAAGTTTTCAAGAACATACACTGATAATGTTTAGATCCACTCAGATGCTTTTTTCATCAGGATATCATCGATGGTAATGAGTTTATTAGGTTATGTAGTGTTTAAATTGTATTAAAAGCTTTAAAAATCGAAAGGAACAACAATGCATACTTCTGATACAGTGAATTCACATTCTCAAGTTGTGATTGCCCTAACGCTGGTGGTGCACCTGTTCCAGACCGATCTAGAGAATTTTTTAACGCGTTTTCCTTCGCTTTGTTAGTTCCTGCAGCTGCGATCGCGGCGAATGATACTGGTACAGAAACTGGGGTTACCGACCTCATCCCAGCGATTGTGTTCACCGCAGGTGTTGTGGCTGGTGATGTTGTACTTCGCGAAAATACCAATGTTCCGTGCTGTTTCTAGAAGAATAGATATATATTTTCTTGAAGAACAGTGAAATATTGAATTTAAAAAAGGTGAAAAAAATAGGATTGTATTTTACAGTAATATGAACAAGTTATACCCATTCTGTATCTTCGGCGGTATCATCAACAGCAACCGTGCTCCCATTTGTCCATTCCTTACTAGAGGTCACCTTCAAAGCCTGTGAATTATCCCAAACATTCGCTGCTATATTACTGCCAAGTTGTCCTTGAGATGATGAGTGTTGATATCCACCTCGATAAGAACCTCGACCACCACCACGTCCACCTCGATAACCATTACGTCCTCGTTCAGCTCCTCGTCCACGCCCATATCCTAACAAAATGAACATTTTTGTACGATTAAATTTATACCCAATAAAACAAAGCTTCAAACTTTAGAATGAATCAGTACAGTAGCAAACTCCACATTTCGATCACAATTTCAGAGCTTATATTTCCTCAGAAAACAGGTAACAAGAGATCCGAATTTAAATAAATAAATTTCCACACTCTATCATAATGTGAATTCATTCCTATATAACCCCCATTGCTAAATGAATGGAAAACATAATGCGACTAGTAATAACCAATATCTTCAAAACTAAATAATGCACACTACGCTAAAAAGCAAGCATGCACAAATGCTAAAGGCTAAAGAAACCAAATGTTACCGAAATTATTCGATGATCTTGCACTATTAATTCGGTTCCTATGAGAAGAACTCGATTCTTCATTCTTTAATTCCTCAGCTTCGGCTCGTTTTGCTCGCCTACTTTTCTGTTCTTTCCACACATTTTCATCTGGATAATTATCTTCCAAAATGGCATTTACTGCTTCTTGCACGTCGTTATTATTATCATACAGAGCAATTTCAGCCTGACTTACAGTACATCTTGTCGTCTCCACTACCTGAAGCATGTGTATCTAATACTCAAAACTTCAAATAAAATTACTCTCATTACTTCTAGTTACTAAGACTTCCCAATGAGAAGTTCGAAGAATTCGATTATCCAGCACAGCGTGCTTTATGTCGAACACACCCAGAATAATAATCCTGCAAGGCTTCGTAATAGATAATTGTTACGAGACGAAGTTAGCGTTAAAACTACACAAGATTCATGAGAAATGATTTGTACCTTTTTCACAAGCTTCTGTATATTAGCACGATCATCATCTGTTATGGACAAATCTTGCGTTAATCTAGCAAGCCGTAATTGATCTTGTGTAGCACGGATTTTTTGATCGCCTGCTTCATCTTTGCCACCCATTTTTTGTCAATTTAATAGCTGGAAATCAAATCTTAATCTGAAATGATCTTTCATTTTATATTACATATGCTTTTATCATCGCTAAACATGTAATACAACATCAAAATTTCATTGAAATTTCAAAAACTGAAATCTGAAGATAAAATGCAATCAGTTCAACCTATCGATAGTGAAAATGGAATTGCAATACCTGATTACCATTTATTAAAACCTAATATCTATATGCTTAAACTGTTGTGTAGCAAAATATGAAATCTTCTAAACCTTACGAAAAAATCCTAAAGAACAACTGAATTTTCACATGTGATTTTGAAATGAATATTATAAATAATAGTAAATTTAAATTTACATAATGCAAGATTTCACGCAAATTTAAACTTGCATAATGGAAGACTCCACCCAAATCTAAATTTACATAATGGAAGGCTGCACGTAAACTTACCTGGTCAGCAACCTCACTCAATTTCATATCCTCCCTTTACCCATTACTGAAAGCATCCGCAAAGACATCGTTTCAAGACCCATTACAGAGCTTTACTTTTAAATAGCATTTTTCCCACCAATAAAATACCAAAGTTGATATGTCACGTTTACCTTTAAAAATATCTTCAAATGATTTGACCTTTAAGTAATTAATTAGACAACTGTAATTAGCATTGTTTGATATACGATATTATCCGAAATATGTTTATAATTATTGAATTTATTGTAATATATTCTTTGATTGACAATCAAAAATTTTAAACATTCATTAGTGACACTTTTTTTTAAGTCAAATTAATCTTACCATTTGAATGGAATTAGAAAACTTGAATTTTTTTAGCAAGTTTTTGAGTAATTAAATTTTTCCATTGATTCCATTCAATATGGTTTGCATTTGCACATACGTTTAAGAACTCTACGATGACTAACATGTGACAGCAAACTCTCGCCATGTTTCCTTGTATTGATTGATATTTCCATGAGTATTCGCGCATGTCTAAAGTAGATATGCTAAAATAAAACTATTTGCAAGAAATTTTTTAAACTTTTAATTACAATTTGTATGTCCAATTAGTTTCTTTGTTTTTACTGCATGCAAATGTTTCTATTTTTATTCATCACTGAGCAATACTCACAGTGCTTTGCTTCGAAAATAATTTGCAATGGATAACTCAAAATTATAAAATAAAATTTTATGGTAATAGATAAAGATTGGTCACTATTAAAATCAACATTAATTGTTAAGTGTTCATCTATGAATACTACAATCCACTGCGAATAATAAGTTAAAGCTTACAGCAATCATTGAAAGAATGTCGAAAAATTTCTAAGACTGCAGTTGATAAAAACTTTAAAAAACTCATAATCATTATATCAACATTTCAGGAGTGATTCAGAAAATGGCTATGAAGAAGCAAGCATCTCTACTTTCATTTTTTTCCAGAAGTCCAAATCTGAAAAATGCGTCACATGATGAATCCAATGGAAATCAAATGGTCTGTAAAATTTAAATTCTTTGAAAAAAATCTTCAATAAAAGAAAAGCGCATCAAATAAGTAAGGTTCAACTAAGTATAAGAAAAATAATCAAATAACATAGTCTCTTCCAGCTTCTTACTCCTACATATACTTCCTTTCGTAGATTTGAAGGTTATCCCGCTCTCACGAGGACTCACATTTTCTGCGTTATTAGAGAATCCGTTAGTAGAGTAAGTAGAAAATTCCAAATGAAAGGATAATGTAAAACAAAAACTTCAAGTATTTTAATTAGTAACGGAACTAACGATCGGAAATTACACTTAGAAATAATGAAAAAAATAAAAGAACGAATGAGCTGTCAAAGTTGACTTTGATTGAAAGGAATAAAAATTAAGATAATTTTTTTTTTAATATGGCGCATATTTTTTAAAGCATCTACTTTTAAGCACTACATAAGCATTTATTTTTCAGAATATGCTTCAGTTGCAATGCATTTCAGACTTTAATTTCTGAATTCCTAACTTTCATGTTCCAAAAATAATATTTATGAAAGTTAATTTTTTGCAGACTAGTGCAATGAAGTGTTCCAGTGCCTCCAAAGTCTCGAGAATGCAAAAGAATGTTGATGTGGAGGATGATATTTTAATGGAAGAAGATTCTACTAAAAGTATTTCATTTAAAATATAATTTTAACTATTTTCTGAAAGTTTGTGACAGAGAGTAACAAACTAGTTTTGTTTCAAAAATGGATTTTTAGTGACATAAATATTGATATCATGGCCAACTTTGGCTCGTTTGCGCCATGAACTTTTACGTAATTCGAACTACTTGCGTGAAACGAAAGATTTGCATGCAAAGTTTTTGAAAACTACGAGACTGTCCAAATGTTGATATGATTTTTACTTATTTTGAGGCAAGGACAGTTACTTATTAAATAGCACTATGCAAAATTATATATCATTTTCATAATTAAATTTTAGATAGTATCCATGTACACTTTGCTGGGAAGATTGGATTGTATAAATCGAATTAAACAAATTAAATTATGAAGTGTCAAGAAAGTTTTTTTTAACCAATAAACTTTAATTTTCATAGTATAGTAACGGTTTATGGGATCTTGAATAAAAAAATCTAACCCATACAGAATTCATCTATTCAGGTCTACGTACGAAGCGATCAAGTGAAGAGTTATCACCCGTAAAAAAGTCCTGCGTGAAACGTCGCCGTGTGGTGGTTGCATCAGATTCAGAAACCGATGATGTTGAAATGGTGAACTTGAACAGAAGTGAAAAAAACGTAAGGCAAAACCTAAGGCATAAGTCAGCAGGAAGCGGTTTGCTGTCACAGTTGGTTTGTAAAATTTGGTCGATTTTTGAGCTGGTTTTTAATAATAGTTAAAATTTTGAGTAGAAAGTTTGTCGAATGTAAAAAAATTAAACTTGATTTAGGAGTATCACTATATCCCAAAAATTTGACTCCAAATCCTCGTAAATAGTTACCGATCGTAAGTTAGCTTTGCGTTTGATTCAAAGCTTTTTGAATTCCGTGCATCTGATTGTGTAGATTCAACTTAAGTTTGAACCTTGTTTAATCGGTAAAGTTTAATTGAATTCAAAAACAATTTTTTCATTTTAGAAGTCACCTCGTCGTGAAAATATTCCTTCTGAGACTTCACCGGTATGCGAGTCCTCATCTTCAAGGCCTGTTATGAGCGAGATGGCTGTATCTTTCATCAGTTCATTTCGCGCTGCAGACCAAGTCTGTATTGAATCACAAACTGTATTCTTTTAATTAGCGTTAGCTTTCAGTGCTTCACTTATTTACTTTTATGGATCCTGAACAGAGTTTAGGCTGGGAAATTTCTCTTTTCTCACTTTTTTCTCACAAATACTCACAAATACTCGATGATTTAACCGTTTAGAAAGTTTTTTTTAAAATATATACCTCGGATCATTTGTGCTACTTGTCTTCAATAATACATTCGAAATCTTTAGATACAAACATTAAATCAACAATATTTTCAAATTTAAAGCACCAGAAAGTTAGCATTGATTGCATTTTCATGTTCCAGGATTCTTCCATGTTGACATCAAAACTAGACAGTTCAACTGACAGAGATGTAACAGATGAAGGCGCATCTACTACAGGTTTGGATACTGCACCCGATAGTGAATCTATGCGGTTTCCTCATTTAGACTTCGACTTTCTTCAACCAGATCTCATTCGCGATGCAGACAAGCGTTTACGCAGTCATCCTGACTATTGTCCGCGTACTTTATATGTGCCGGATGCGTTTATGAAAAAACAGACCCCTGGTATGATGTTATGATTTCAAAGAAATATAGAACTGGAAACAGCGAATTTTGCGGGCTCAATGAAATAATAATAATAATTTAGATTTGCACCAATTTCTTTGCTTATATATAACTTTTATCTTAATTATATTTGCCAAAGTATTTTTTAGGGCATCGACAGTGGTGGGCGGCTAAATCGGCATATTTCGATACAGTATTGTTTTTTAAAGTTGGAAAGTTTTATGAAATGTATCATATGGATGCTGTAATTGGCGTCGAAAATTTAAACCTCAATTATATGAGGGTTAGTCAAATTTATTAAGCTATTCATTTGCTGTTTTCCAAATTACTTTTAATGAAACTGATATTTCGAAATAAATTTCGAAAATTGAATTTGTTTAGGGCAATTTTGCGCACTGTGGATTTCCAGAAGTAGCTTACGGTCGTTTTGCTGATCAACTCATTAATCGAGGATATAAAGTTGCTCGCGTGGAGCAAACTGAAACGCCAATCCAATTAGAAAACCGAAATAAAATCGAGAAGGCAAATAACAAAGTTGTGAGGAGGTGTGATTCAATAAAACATTTCACTAACGCTGTCTGCGGCGTGCGAATAATATCGACTTGCGAGAATTTTTTGAATGCGGGGAAACGCTAATATAAAAAACTTTGATTAATTTGATTTTAATCTGATTCGAATTGTTTAGCTCCGAGCTATGAAATACGCACTGTAAACTTGAAGCTAGTTTTTTATATAGTTGCTTTCTTATACTGGATTAACTTTGTAATCAGAATTCCATCCTTGAAGAAAGTACTGAAATTATTTTTTGCAAATCTAATGCGATGTTTTTCTTTTTAAATATAAAATATTTCAGGGAAGTGTGCAATATTACCACTCCAGGTACCCGAACATACGGAGTACTTGATGGAAATGACGAACAAAGCACTGTGGATGTGACAGACACAACAGCACGTTACTTATATGCTATAGCTGAAAGGGTATATTAATTTTGACAGTAGATTGATCTTTACTGCTTTATTTTGATTGATCAGTTGATCGTATTACTAATGGAAGAAATGTTTGTCTTCAGGGTGCAGAAAGTGTAGAATATGGTGTCTGTTTCGTCGATACAACTGTCGGTCGATTTTACGTACGTTTTTCTTCCTCATCTAAAAACAGATTTTCGTGAAAATGTTGTGCAAAATTTGAATGTGTAATACAGTTTTAAGTTAATATCTATTATCCATCTCTCCTTTTTGTCATTTAAAAAAAAAAAAAAAAACTGTTTCAGATTGGCTGTCTCTCAGACTGCGGTAATCGTTCTGCTCTAAGGACAATGTTCTCTCATTATCAACCAGCACAGGTTTGACGTTAATTGACTGAAACGAACGATTGTTTTTCAATTTGAAATTTGTTTCATTAATATCTTTACAGATTTTATATGAGCGAGGCCGAGTTTCAGTGTCGACAATGACTGTATATAATAGTACTGTGAATGCGGTGCCGAAAGAAGCACTGATCCCAAAAAAGGAATTTTTAACATCCGAAAACACTTTGAAATTGGTACTATTTTAGTATTTGATGAGAATCCAAATTTTATGCCTATTTATGCTAACCTCTCCGCTTTTCTTTCTATTGTTTATGTTTATGTACACCGTTTTTATTTTCGAGGACATTTTTATTTGAAAATAATTTAACAAAGCCAGATTTGTTTTATAGGTTCTTGACGGAATTTTTTATTTTGGGGTTACTTAGGTAATATTAAGTGAATTAGGGAATCTTAAAATTTGTTATAGCTGGCAAGCGCTAAATATTTCGGCGACTCATACGATAAGTGGCCTATGGTCATACTCAACATGATCGATAGAGACAGCCTTGCTCTACAGTGTAAATCTACATATGATGCATGTCTTTCAGCTTTAGGAGCTATTATTTGGTTAGTTCACCCATATTGTCTTTCAGAATTTGTTTCTTGCCCGCTTCTCAGTATATAACTTTATACAAATTATTAAATTTACTTGAAAAATTTTCTGGTGAAGTTTCTGAATTGCACTTTCTATTTCAGGTATTTAAGAAGATGCCTTATTGATGTTGATATGATTTCATTGCGAAGGTTTGAGCTGTACAAATCTGTGGATCTTACGGGACCTCTTCTCGAGGATAAAGTGAATTTATATTCTGTTTTATTCCCGATCAGTTTCTTGCTTTCATCGTTGCACGCTTTCTACTTTTCCTCTGCACTGTTTGCAATTTTGTCTTTTTTTGCGTTTTTATATTTTCCATAAACAGTGGTATGACTGTCTGATATTATTTAATCTGAGTTTTTTGAAGGAAAAAGTGGAGACTGGTGAAGAGTATTGGAGCGGACGCCGTCTTATTCTGGATAGCCTTACTTTGAAACATTTGAATATCATACCACCTATTGCCTCTATGAAATTTGCATCGCGTGATCTAATCACGGCAAAATATACACTTTATAATGTCATTAATAAATGTGCCACTCCAGCAGGTATATTTGGTCGAAATTTTTAGAAGAGTCGTTAAAGTTCTTGACTTGCTTCTTTTTAACTTTCGAAAGCTTTATTTTTGCTTAGTTTTCCATTTTTTCAAATGATCATGAAGTTAACCCTGAGCAGTTTTAGGTAAACGTCTTCTTCGACAGTGGGTTTGTGCCCCTGTTTGCGATCGGGAGATCTTGTGTTCACGACAGGATGCAATAGAATGGCTTTCTGAAGCGAGGTTGAAGGGATTTATTGATAAAGCCACAGAACGGTTACGCAAAGTACCTGATCTGGAACGCTTAGTTCAAAAGTGAGTTTTTTTCTTTGGAAAACAGTACAATTCGAAGTGTTGCTTTATTGGAAATGCATTTTTTCCTTCTTTTTTATTTCCAGAATACACACATTAGGATTAAAATACCGTGCGGAGGAGCACCCTGATAGTCGAGCACAGATGTTCGAAACTATGCGTTACAATAAACGGAAAATTCGAGACTTGGTCTTGACTTTGGAAGGTTTCGAACAAATTCAGGATCTCCGTTTAGAATTTATGGAAATTTTTGCCAAAACGGTGTATGTAGTCTGATTTTTTATAGAAAATTTTGCTAAAATATTGATAGCATAAAATTATTTTGAATTAACAAGAAATTTGTCGAAAAGGTTATGTTTTGAGGTTTTAAGATTAATTTCACTTTCTATGAAAAATGGTTTTAGTATATTTGTTAGGAATAAGGATTTGAGGATTTTTTTGATTCAAGTTATACCTGGTTTCGAAACTGCTGCAGCTGAAGATCTGCTTCAGCACAATAAGACTAATTAATGATAAAAACAGAAATTGAGTAGTGTATTCTTTATTTATGTGATAAATAAGGATTTACGTTGAATCAAATATTGTTTTAGCCCTTCATTATTGGAGCGATGTTTTGGATGTCGATTTCCTGACATCTCCAGTGATCTTGAGCATTTTAAAGTAAGCTATAACTCATAAAATTTGATTCCGGAATTGATTACTAGGAATCAGTTTGCAATTATTTTTTATAATTCGTTATTTCTTTGTTTTTGAACTTCGACGCGTTTCATGGGCTATCTTTCATTGAGCCATGTAAGAAGATTCCTCATATCTTCTTAGCTTGCTTATTGTTCATTTTGCACTCTTGGTTATTATAGCAAAATTAATTCGTTTAGTCGTCTTATTTTAAGCTTAGACAGTTAGTCCAGCTAGGATGAAACCGATATATTTCCGTTAGAGATGGTTGAGGCTTTAAAATGATTTAGTTCTATTTTTCATTAAAAAAGTGAATCTCGTCTCATTTCTTTCAGGAATGAAATGATTCGTGTCATTTTTTTAATGTAAAAAATTTTTAGGCTGTAGAAATTTTTATTTAATATCACTTTTACTTAATAATATTATTTTTTTTACTTAATTACTTAATAATATTATTTTTACTTTTACTTAATAATATTATTTTTACTTAATATATTTTAAGCTCATAATTTGAGACCATTGATTATGTAGTTAAACATATTTGGAATTAAAGAATAATTGAGGAGGTCTAACTTCGTTCATCGAGCCTAAATATGGCAGTTGCAGAATGCATTCGATCGTGTTAAAGCACAAGAAGAAGGTATTATTGTGCCAGAAAAAGGTATAATTAGGGAATATGACGATGCGATTTGTAATATACAGAAATGCACCCATGAATTGGATTTGTATTTGAAAGACATCAGGAAGCAATTACATTGTTCAGTAAATTCTTTGCTTATTATGGAAATGAATAGAAATTGTATGTAAAGACATCATTTGAAGATCTTTATTGCATCTGTTTTAGTTTCATTACTATTATTAAATTTTGAAAATGTTTCCAGAATATCAATTTCTTTGGAAGCGGACGATCCCGTTATCAGCTCGAAATACCGGAAGCGATCGCTGTGAATTTGGGCCATGAATTCGAGCTTAAATCGTCTCGAAAAGTTGGATATTATTAATTAATTCTTATGATTCATTTCGTTTCGCTGTATTTCTATTTAATTTACTGAATATCATTTGTTGAAATAGGGATACAAACGGATGGAAACAGATGAATTGGTGAGCTTGGTTAAAAAGCTGAGCGAAGCTGAAAACGAGCTTGATATTTTACGGCGTGACATTATGCGGCGTGTATTCGCTGATTTTGGTGATAGGTAAATAAAGTTTTCAAATAAATAATGCTATTCAATTATTTCAGAATAGTAATGACTATAAAATAAATACGTATAGCGAACAGCTCAATAACTTGATTTATTGTTTATTTAAACCATCAGAAATTGCAACATTAAGTTATTAAGGTGTTAGCTTGAGGCTGAAAATACTCAAAACAGTAATTTAAGCTGTTTTGTAATCAATTTTGAAGTGTTTAAATCATTTTTACACTGATTAATGTTGATTATTCGACACGAATATAAATTTTGAACCAGGGAAAATTGCACCACAACATTAACAGTTATTGCTCTTTGAGGACAAGTAGAATGTCTAGTAAAACGCTCATCTTCTTTTGTTGCTAATCTATACAAACCCTTCTTGGTGATAATCGTCTTCTTGATATCCTGTTTTGCATAGACTTTTTCACTTCCTACTATGTAGGGATAAAATGCCGTAAATGTCTTCTATGATTCGTATCAATAATTTGAAATTCGAATCAGTCAGTTTAATTTTGAAACATTAATTGTTGGAAAATAATTAACCTTGAAAATTCACTGTTTGAGAAAATTGAATTTTAAATACCTGAATTACTAATATTAAAATAGTGGAAAAATTGATATAGCTAAATTGATTTTGTATTTGAAGATCTACCAAATGGACAGTAGTTGTTGAACGTATGGCTACATTCGATGTGCTTCTTTCTTTAACTCGTTATGCTCAAAATTGTGGTTTAAATATGTGTCGTCCGCAGTTTATTTACGATAGCAAACTGGTATACGTTGATTTATTTATGAATCATACGCATAAATTTATTTGTTGGAATATTTATGATATTTGCAAAATATCGGAATCTAATTTTACATTAGTCGAGAATGATACTTGGAAGTGAAGTTAAATAAACGGCGAAATTTATTTGTAATTCACTGGTTGCATTAAAATACATGTGGCTATGATCGTTGTGGTGAATCATTATATTTCAGCCTATATTAGAAATCAAGTCCGGATATCATCCATCGCTTGCTGCAATAGCTGTATCAGGCAGCAGTTTTACGTACATACCAAATAGTGTTTCACTAGGAGGAAGTGAACCGACAACAATTTTGCTGACAGGTCCAAATATGGGTGGAAAATCGACGCTAATGCGTCAAGTTGGTGTACTGGTTGTGCTTGCTCAAATAGTGAGTATTTATTGATACCTGCGAAAAGATGAAATAGTTTAATCATGCTATGTATCGATATGGCATTTATACAGTGAGAATCGGAATAAAAGGACTTGTACGTTTGTGCAGCATGTAATTTCTAGTGAATATTGTAGATCGACTTACTTCTACTAAAATATCACCACACTACTCGCTAGATATAAATAAACCGTTAATAAGATTGAAATTGATTCCTCCACTAGAAATTATTTGATTATTTGCAGACATTTTTTAGTAATTCTTTCATCTTTAATGCTTACAATATCAGTTTTAGGTCAACTTAAGTGTGAGTTTCTAAAGTTGTTCATTTGTTTAGTCCTTTGTATCTTTTCCTGGTTAAAAATTATCGCTTTTCCACATTGTAGGGTAGCCTTATCCCAGCAGATGAAATGAAATTATCACCAGTCGATCGAATCTTTACAAGAATGGGTGCAGGTGACCGAATTACTGCAGGTTGATATTCATCTTACTGTTTTTTAATTTTTGGGCATATTTATCATTCTCTATTTTCAAATTTACAGGCCAATCTACTTTCTATGTCGAATTATATGAAACAAATTTGATTTTGCGAAATGCAACCAGACATTCCCTTGTTATAATGGATGAATTAGGTCGAGGGACAAGGTAATATTTCCATATTTTTATGCTAACGAAGTTTTTATCATCAATTTACAAGGACTCTACTTGCCTTCCTGTTATGATATGCTTTTCAGTTCCTGTCTTAAAAAGTTTGTGAGGCGCATTATTGATTGTCGTAGTCTCAAATAGTTTTCATAAATTACTTCATAACAGAAACAGTTTCGTGGTTTTTAGAAAACTAGATTTAAGAATATTAAATTGAATATTAATGAACATTATTTTAGCACGTACGATGGCACTGCTATTGCATATGCAGTGCTGCTGGATGTAGCTACTCGATTGAACTGTCGTGCCTTTTTTTCTACTCATTACCACAGTTTGTGTAAAGCAGTTGAAAATGTTCAAAGCATCAAAGCAGCACATATGGTTAGTTTTCTCTTGCAAAATATAGGTAACGGAAATATCATTGAAATTTTAAATAGCTTTCCAAAACTATTTTTGATAAGACATTCATTGTAGTTGATCTTTTTTAATAACTTAATCGAATACCATCATGATTTTTCAGTATCATTCGCTAAAAACAAAAATTCCAATATCTGAAATTATCGGCAGCTACCTTTTTAGTCATAAAAATTGTTACTTTAGGTGTTTAATTATATTTTTATACCATTTCAATGAAAATCTCTAAATTTTGATTTATTTCAATGATTTTATATAATTTTATCCAATTGACAAAAAATAATTTGGGAAAACTTTATAAGTGGATAATAATTTCATAATCTTAATTTGATCTAAATGGTATTTACCCATGTTTGCTAATCTGCGTTTTTATAGTAATTTGTTCGATGTTTTCATTCTCAAAAATTTTAATTTGCGGTTTTTTAGGCTTGCATTGTTGAAAATGAAAATGCGGAAGATCCAACGATGGAAAATGTTACCTTTCTGTATACACTATCTAATGGGGTATGTCCGAAATCTTATGGATTCTTTGCCGCGAAAATTTCTGGACTCAGAATAGAGGTATTTGAAAATTTTGTCAATTTATGAACAAGATTTTATTTTTGATAAATTTTTGTGAGCGCGATGGTAGGTTACATTTCAGCAGGACATAAATTTAAAAAAAAGTTTCAGGTTATCCGAGCTGCGTTTGCTGCTTCACGACGTATTGATGACGGGAAAACACGAAAGGAACGTACTGCGGAATTGCGAAGACTTGCGCTGAATGAGGAATGTAGTACAACACAACTTAGAGAATCAATTAATTCATTGTTGATGTCATCGTGAAAGTTTTTTATAAGACTTTTTTTTCGGCATAAGTATTTTTTCTGTGCGACTTTTAGAATTCTACTCTAAAAATCAAAAGAAATTAACTTAGATTTTTCTAGTACTGTTTGTTGCTTTTTGGTGTTCAACAGCATAGTAAATCATTAGCACTGTTACTAACATGAAATTCTTTAATTTAATATTCGAAATATTCCAACTATTATTATGGCATAATAATTGTTGATAGATGGTTGATGGATTTATATGCTTAAAGGCCTAATTTATGATCCTGAGGTGAGCATTCAGCTAAGGCCAACTTATGCCTATTGAAAAATGTTTCAATAGACATTTCAAAACAGTTTTATTACATCAATTGCTACATATGCTCTTTAGTCAGGTTTTTTATTAGTTTAAATTTCGGAATCTTAACCAATAAACGGGTTTAATTTTTTTAATTTCTGAAATATATGTTCTGTCATTACTTAATTATAGTTTTTTCCACATTATATTACGTTGATCACATTGTATTTTGTGTTTCTAGTTTATGGAATGCTATGGAATTCAGATTTCTCGGAAAGAGTGCAAATTTTACCTGCTTGTTCCTTAAATGAGTTAATTCTTATAATAACTGATGACAAATTCTTAACTTTTTCTCTGATTATATTTACGCAATGTAATCATCTTTGAGTAACGTTGACTTTTTGATCGTATAACAAATATATCCGGATGCTTTTTTTGTTGTATCTTCACAAACCCATTTTACTCTTAATCTCATCTGGTTTTTTTTTTTTTTTTTCGCCAGAATTACAAGGGTTGGATCTAATTCTAGTAAAACTCTATTCTAGTTTTGCGAACAATATTAGTTTCTTTCCTATCAAGAAAATTAAAACTTGTTCATATAAATTTTAATTTTTTTTACTGATGTATATGAAATTATGCTACATAAAAATTGAATTTTGTTTTGTTTTCCTTTTTGTTTTTTGTTTCATTGCATCCATGCAAGCAGTACATCATATTAAAAATTCCGCTTTAAAAAAATATTCCTAAAAATTGATCATTTCTAAGATATTAAATTTCAAGGGATGTGAAAGTCGCAATAACATAACGACGGCGAGGAGGACATGAATGATACATATTTTCTGCCTGGTAAAGGTTTTTCTTTCTGGGAGGAAAGTGATTCTGTAATGCTACCGGGCAATGTCAATGTACAATGGAAGCATTATCGGGAAATTGTTCAAGTAAGGTATTCTAATAATATGAGAAGTTCAGTAAAGAGAAGGTTAGCTTCAATCGAATCACAGAAGTTACGATTCATGTTCGTTTCTGTTTGAGTTTAATTAGAACGATACTTTCTGAAGGTATTTGAGCTATTTGGATCACTTATCTCTAACAAACTTTTAGCCGGACAAAGCAAGTTTCTGGGTCATGTTAGGAAGCCTGCTTTTATTTATTATATGGATTGTTTTCATAACATACTACATGTCTCGTCTTGTTGGCCCAGTCATTGCATTTTTGCTCACGCGAATTGCTCATCTGAAAGGATTTGATGTGCAAATATCGTTGGGTTAGTGTTACATTATTATTTAACACTTTACGATTACAAATTTATAAATTCCACTTTTCGGTTATCTCTTTTAAAAGGTTTTTAATTTTTTTAATAATTTGCGAAAATTTTTGTGCAATACTTGTAAACATTTGCAATGATATTTTTCGACAAAAAAGAACAGTTATTTACGGTTGTTTAATTTAGATCAAAAAATATGTTTAATTTTCCATTACCACTATTGAAGAAAAGACAGAGGAAAAAGAAAAAACAACTTTGTATTCAAGGAATAATACTTATTTATTCATTCTGATGCCATTTCAAAAAAAAAATTTTCAGTACTGTTTAGTTTTGAAGAAAATGTATCCAAATATGATGTGAAGTTTATGCTTCTTATTTCATAACTTTCAAAATTTAAAATAATAGTTATATTTTTATTTTGCTTGAGTTCGAACCACCTTATGTTTTCATCATTTCCACTTTGTTTTACTTCTAGATTTTTTTATGGGAAACATAAGCCATGAAACATATTTTCAACAATTTTATGCATTTATGGTTATTGTATGAGGTAAGTTATTTGCTACTGAAATTTATTTTTTCAGGTTCATTTTCTATAAGTTTTCTTTCTGGTAAAATAATGTTTCGCGATTTTCGATGTATGAGTCAAAACTATTTATTCCGTTGCAACGATGGATGGATTATCTTTTCATACTGGAATTATATTCCATCAGATTATGCGCACAAAAGGTTGATACGAAAACATTTAATAACGTAGAAAAGATGTTACAGTTATCCAAGAAATAAATTTGAGTCATATGTTGAAGCTTTCAGTAATATTTCGAGATTGCATATGTCGTTAAATGGCTTACAGCTGCATATCTATAACCGCTTATCAAATTATCGATCTTTAGCAAGATATTTTGGTCTTGAAAAACTTTTTGTTCCATTAAAGGATGAAACTGATGTTAACAAAATACAACGGTTTACTAGTAAGTGATCAAATACATTATATATATATTCACATTGTCACAAAATATGTACTTTTCTTTGTGAATGGAATTTTAAGTTGAATAAGTAGGACCAACTTATGTGTAATGGTACCACTAGTTGATGATATTTACACCTAATCTTCAGTTAATTAAATTGATTTTCGGATTTTTCAGAAGAAGAACTGGAATGGGACAAATATTATGACAATTTGTGGTCTTTAATTGGCTATATTAAATTAGATATCAGTTCGGGACGCCTAGTTGCCGGGAATCCACTTTTACCGTCAATGATTGTTTCATCGTTTGAAAATTACACGTGTTAGTTAATTAGATAAATATTTATGAAAGGAAACATTGGACTATAAGCTTAATATTCTTTTCGAAAAATTTTAACTTCCGATTTTTCTTCTGAAATTTAACAGAAGTTATAGTTTTTTAGAAAATACAGAGTTTGTTGAAGTCCTGAACATTCCTTTAGTATATATGAATGCGATGAATTAAATATATGCGACAATGATGTGAAAAGTTGTTTTTTAGTAAACCAAACCGAAAATATGGGATATGCGAAATGCATATTTAAATATATCCGGACGAAATCAAGTTTTTCATTCCTTCATTCGAGATTGTATTCTTTCTTAAGCGTATTATGCATTTTTAATATCCAAATTTCTATTGTGCCGCATGTACTTTTTTTTTTTTTATTTTAGCAGAAGTGTCACTCAAAGAATATGGCAGAGGTGATGATGTGGCATTACTTAGCATTACTGGTGGTGCGGAAAACGTTCGTGTCACACTGGTGCAATGTAGTCAATTTTTGGAAAAAAAATCGCCAAGTTGTAATAGTCGATGTGACCCACCACCTCGGACAATGGGTGATGGTTTTGCGATTGTTCAAACGGCGCATCTTAATTTTTTCTACAGTCAATCTATTCCGGGTATATTTTAATTCTCTTCATAGCCAGTCTATTGTTACATAAAATTCACAATTTTCGTACGATTTAACAACTTTTACTTTTATCATTTTAAATCTTTACTTGCACGTGAATTGAATAAAAAATATTTTCATGTATGAATTGATTTTAATATCATGAATTGCAATAAGAATTTATGGTTTCATCAGCGTCGAAATTCATCTTCGAAATTTTCAATAGAATTGCAGTCGATTGAATTGAATTCGACCAAACATTAATTTCACGTTATTTTAATGTTTTTACGCTGCTTTATCTTTTCGATTAGCTGAGCACTCTTTTGCATTTTCCTATTAATCATTTCACTTATCCTTGCATTTTAAGGTGTTGTGAAGGAAAGTCAACAATCGATGACTGAGGATCTTCCCGTTTGGGAATCTGTGTGGCGATTCGATAAAAATACCATATTCTCATATGGTCCATGGGCTGATGCACAACGTATTCTGCTTTATGACTTTTTCTTCCCACCAGAATATCGTAATTCCGAAATAACGTATGTTTATCATTGTTAATGTGTTTGTCTGTCTCAGTTAGTATCATTTTGTATCCCGAAAATCAAAGAACAGAACACATCCTTTTGTATAATCAAATTTGTTTTTTTTGTATTGGGAAGAATGACCTTTGGTCATATATTCTGCATTCCAGAATAATGCCAAAAGAAGGTGAGCGACGGATTTTATTATCACATGACATAAGAATTTCGCTATGGAATGATGCAGCAATTGACATATGGTTTATGAGAGGAGACGAACTGAATGCTTTGCATTTACGTGTAAAGCAAGGCTCTTCTGTTGATGTAACTGCTTTAGCATTTTATTTTAATCTAAATATAAAAAACTCTGGCTAGTCTCAATCTGTATTGATTATTTTTAAAACTAAAAAAATTAGATTACAGAAGTATTAAGATTTCAATAATAATACTTGCAGTTGAAAATGCCTTGGGTAACGACAGAGAAAGGATGTGAGACTACTCTTCGTTGCTGTTTTCTGTTTGTTGAATCGTCTACTTCTCTGGCATATCCTAAACTTTTTCACTGTGAAACTTTGCGTTTAACACTGAACATTCTTTACCCACGCATCTTTAATGGATATCAAGTATGGAAATGTGCCATTGAAATTAATAAAGCCAGCACTTGGGTTGTATGGGATCACAAGCATTTTTTTTCCGTAAGTTTGTTTGTAAGTTTACGAAGAAGAATTTTTAGGTATTTTCAGATTTATTTATGAGTTCATTTCGATTTTTTTTATTTCGCGTGAAATTTTTAAAAAATTCAGGTTTTAATGTTTAAATTTGTTATACTGGGAAGACTTATAACGTAGTAGGATTCACCGAGCTAAATTTATTCGTCGTTTCTAGGATTTGATCAATGAATGGACTTTAAATTCACTTATGGATTTGTTTAAATTTGTCCCGTACACATGGGAAATCGAAATTAATGCTATGGATAGTTTTGAACTTACGTTGTTATTGAATGAACATAACTGGATTGATGCCAGGTAAATCATTGTCTATCCTGTGCTTTTCAAAAAATAATTTTCGTAGTATTCTAGATTCATTTATAACTAGAAGTTAGTACATGAAAGAGGTTAAGTACTTCTCTTCCAAGTAATTTAATGGTTGCATACATGCTCCTAAATTTCTTTGCTGGTACTTCTTTCTTGTCTTGTTATTTGTTCTTTTAACCTAAAAATTTAAATTTTAGTTCCTCAGTATCCGCGGAAAATCATTTAGCTGCTATTGTGGGCCAAAGTGCAACGATATCGTTTGCTTTACCGTTTGTTGACTTCTGCCCTGAAACAATTACAACTGTTTATGAAATTAAGGTGCAAGGTATGATTGCATTACGCACATGGTTACCACCTAAAAGTCCTCTCCACAGTGTCCTTCATTCTTTGCTTAAATACGCTTCCTTCATTGCCCCAACAGAAAAGAATTTACCAGCTGTTTCACAGGTTAGTTATTCGTTTATTCTTTCATGTTGCAATAATTCTTGTAGTTCGTCATTATGGTTTTCCAAGATGAATCTTTGTTTAACTATTTTTTAATCCTGTTTTTCGATCATTTTGTCAAGCATGTCAAGTTTACTTAGTTTCTCTCAGTAATATAATCTCACTATGTTTTATTTATGCATCACTTATCATTATGGCATTTTTCAGGACTGGGTAGAATTATGGAGAACTGAAATAATCACACTAATGCTTGAATATACTATTCATCCGTTATATTCCAAACCACCATCTGATCTTCCACTAAATGTGATTAAATCAACAACAAAAAAGCAATTAATCCCAGCTGTTTTAGTTCCAGATCAACTATTGCTTAAGGTTCCTTATTTGAATTATTAACGGCTGGATTACGTAAATTTTATTTAGGCACATTCGTATCAATAAAACTGTATAATTTTCGTTCTCCAGCTGTAAATGCGCAAAAGTTAGTAGTACTGATTGTGACTTAATTGTTATTATTGATAAGTTTGTCGATTCATCGATTGTTCGTTTTAGAGTTTAGTATGTTATTTTCAGATCGATATAGGCAATTCTGAAGTCATACTAGTAGGTCTGCTCATTCGTTTCATCATTGATCTGAAAAATAATTATTTTGGATTATATGATCAGGTGAAGTTTTCTTTATGCGAAAATTCACGCGTTTTAGTCAAGCATTTAATGATTAATATATTTAGTAGGAAAATTGATAAAGATAAATTTCTGAAGGTTGTAAAAAGTTTGTACGGAAGAAAAGAATTGAACTCAGCGAATTTCCTAATTTTTATCCATGATATTTTAATTTATAGCTAACTGATGTAAGAAAAATTAACATCGACGTTCCACCAAGCCCACTTTATGGCAACGTGATTTCTGGTGAGTGTGAGCGATACCGACCTCTTTTTTTGCGCTTCTTTTTGCGCATCGGTGAAATTAAAGGATTTTGTGCAGTTCACGGTTCAAAAATGAATTCAACAATGAGTGAGTATAGCTTTTAATTTTTAACTTTCATTTTTTCTTCTTTTCAATGTTTTTTCTGCACTAATGGGTATGTGTGCTGCAATATGTCTCTTCAGTCTTCAGTACTGATAGAAGAATTGTACTGATTGAATGAAAAATATCTCGAAATAAGATTTTTTAGATAGCTGCCCAGAAGTTCGGGTTAATGAAGTAGTTTTGGAAATTATCAAGGATGTAGATGGTGCGACGGTTCAGGTAAAACAGTGATCATTTTTCAAGTGAAGTTCTTACCTAAACATTGATATCATTAAGAAATTTTGTCCTCGAATTTCAGGTTGGTTGTGGGACGGCATCGATAAAATTTAAGCCATCATCCGAATTTCCCAGCATCGCAAATGGCTTGTTGGTGCTGGATACATTTTCATTTCGCGGCCAAGCGCTTTTTTCAAGCCTAGAGGTTCCATGGAAAGCTGAATCTCTTGAATATGGTTGGCTAATGGAAATTAGTGTTAGGCAGTTACTTGGTAAACTTCATTCCTCCCAGGTTTGATTTTATCAAATTAAAATGAATTTTTTTCCTTGAAATTCATGAAAATTTTTGCTTGCTGTTTCGGAAATGAGTTCTCGAAAGCTGGATATTAAGTCAAGACAAACTTTAGTATAATTCTTGTTACTTTTTCAGTTACTGGGACTCTAATCATTTAGTTCAATGCATTCTGTGATAGTGACATTTTTGCCTATCGGACTAGCCTTTTCTAGTTTTCTGAAAAACACTGCTTCAAATATCAGATCGCTAAATTGTTTTGATTCATCTTCTAACTGAGAAATATTACAAAGTAATTTTATCTGGACCGGTGTTTGTCATTACAGATTGCCGTACTTGGACAGTGTATTGAATCACTAGCAGTGTTGGCTCTTTGCTCTGACGATAAATTACTAATTCCTGAGAAGTTCGTAGCTTGAATATTATTTAAAATTTATTTCATATTTAATAATATATGCTCTTTGAAGCATCCATAGCTGTCTCATATTTATAGAAAAAAATTCAAATTCTTATTACAAAGCTGATTTGCAGCACTTATATGACCACAAATATGTTAAAAATCATTTAATTAAATTTGTTTTCTTTTTGCAGATATGATTTTTGCATTCATATGAATGACCGTCGCACATGTCCATATGCTACATTAAATTTAGTCCAGCGAAAATCACCTGTTCAAAATTGTCAATCCGAAGCAGATGCTAGTTTTTCTTTTTACCTGAAACTTTCTTATGAATGATAATGGTAGAATTATATGAAATTAGTTACGTGTAAACAATGGATTATTTCATTTTTTCAGTTTATCTGTTGTTTCAAACAATTGAAGATTTTAGTTGAAATATAAAGCATTACGAATTAGCATTGAACAAATGAGAGTATCCATTGTGGAAGAACGAAGCGCAATTCAATTTGAACTGTCACCAATTCGTTTCGCTTGTTGCAATTGTCACAAAGCGTCATTTTGCTCCAATATTCTTCTGAAAGTTCCTTCAGTTAGCTTTTTATTATTTCCCACAAAATAATATTTCTTATTGGGATTTTGAATCATCATTCTAAGAAATGATATATTACTTTTCTTTCTCCTGGAAATTTCTGTTCCAGCCCTAGTTCCATAACCCCAGTAACCAGTATTTTTTACTCAATATTTTTTATCCAAATAATCATTATTCTCATAGTCGCATCACATATTTATCTAATGAACACTATTGATTCAGTTTTTTAAATATTTTTGAAACATTCGGTAAATAGTAAATGCTATCATCTATAGTTTTTATTGTGAAAAAATATTTGGTCAATTCAAGAAATGAAAATTTTTTAGATTCAATTGAAACAGTTGGTATCTTTTTTGGTAAAAGATGTAAAAAAGTGGTTTGAATGTGGCTCTTTCTCGTTAAATGACTTAAGTTTTGACATATGCTTGCCATACGAAATGTTTGAAGCACATTTGTTTTTGGAGCGAAAAAAATTCCTTAATAAACACGATAAACGCACCAAAAGGTAAATGCTGACTTTTATCTCATTTGCTGAAATTCAAGGACAGTTATCATTTTACGTACGAAATCTTTTCACTTGGCGTGACATCTTTTTTGCAGGCTTTATTTTCTGTGGAATGATGCAAATAGTTGTTCGTGCTTTGGACATACGTGTTTTTTTGCTGCTATTGATGATGAAGTGTAAGTCCTTATTTGTATATAAATTGTTTGCCATTTACCGTCACTTTTCGTGCTTTATTGATTAAAACTTTAAATTCGATTCATGGAAGAAGTTTAATTTTTTGTTGAACAGTGATGCGCAAATTTAGCAAGTCTTCTTTGTGGAATAGTATTATAAATGAGGGGAACATGCAACCTGTTATTGATCGGAGTATTATTCATGAAGGTAGATGGTATTTTTTTTTTTTTTTTTTTGTATATTTTGATTGTTTGTTTCTGAGATATCTTGACTATTTTGCGGTCTTGCAGGATGATCAGCACAAAAAATCTGACAGCGCATAAAACTGTTATCAACGAAAGTAGAAAAGAGGTGATTAAGTTATATATTTACTTGATAAAAGTTTGAAATTAATATGAAATGCTGGAGAATTTTATTATTTATAGGATACCATGAGTGAAAGGAAAATGTCTTCCAATGATTCTTTCCATTCGGCATTTTCATCAACTGATGTAAATGTATATTATCATATGATCGGTCCAATACTTTCATCGACAATCCTTCATGAGAATTATGCTTCATTTTTAAGTGTTTACGACAATGAAATGACAAGTGATAGTGATTCAAGATTGTTAAAATTCAGCTTCTTTCGGAAGGTGGAATTTTTAAATTTTTTTTACTGAGATAAAATTTACTTATAATCAATATCTGAGGAAATATTTGAAAGGAAGTCAAATTTGAATTTTCTATGGCAATTAATCTGTTTTCTTTGAAAATTTTGCCACTAGTTTTTACTTCTTTATATAAGCATTACTTTAAGAGTTTAAATACTAAAATTTTTAAGATAATATCTGGAATCAATGAACTTACACTAACAAAACTAGAGGAAAAGCAGAATTTGGCTATGAAAAAAGATGTTAGTAATGAATTGCCTGTCAATGCGAACCTTTCTGACCGACACATGATGAAGATAAACGGTGTTTTGGGTGATCAGTTGCATGTAAGTTATCAGACTGCTCATGTGAAGAATTTATTGGGCAAGGATTTTTTGGCATTCTTTAGTGCCGTAATAACTTATCACCATTCATGATAACGCTTGGTTATTTAGGGCTTTATCGGTTCCCCTGATATTTTTAAATAGTTGGCCACTTGTTTAGTGATTTATCGGTCTAAAAATGAGCAGTTTATTAAAGAAAGATCAGCAGAAGCTTGTTGGCTTTACTTTAGTTTTCACCTCTTAAAAAATCTACTTACATGTTTCATCTAATCCGCAGAGTAATACTCTACTTAAAACCTGTTCCAATATGTTTTCAGTCAGTCGGGAGGACAGTACAGATTTATTGGCTGATATAATTTCTACTCAAGCCACTACAGTTTGATTCACTAATGGTGATTCCATGGCTCTAAAAGTTTCATGCAACTTGAGACAAAGTCTTCCAATATTTACGAAATTAGGAAATATGAAGTAGCAAAATTAGTAAATACATTTAATTAACATCAGGAATATTTACTAATATAAATCTCTCAATTTTAGATCTTTATAACACCGTTGGCTTTAGAGGTGACACAACGCATTGTGGAACAAATATTTGCTGGGTTCATGCTTATAAATCCCGTTTATATCGTTCAACATCTTTACACATGGTGTTCCTTCCGACATCATTCTCAGCCTCTCACAAATCCTCAAATTAGTAAATCAAGTTCGTTTTTTATTTATTTCTTATGCCGAAATTTAATGTTACTGTTTGTTTGCTTATATTTAGTAGATTTCTTAAAAAATATAGCTTTAATATGTATTTCATTAGCAAAGCAATGAGTGAAGGGTTTCGAAGAACAAATTTTATTTCTATTTTAATGGTAGGGATATGCATTGTGATGTTACAGCTAAATCAGTTAATGTTGGATCTTTGCTGTTTTCTTCATCAGTTCATGCTGAAGAATAAATCATTTATCATTCACTCTTTTTAGATAACAAAAAAGGTCACTCGTGTTTGCAAGGCAGCATTGCGTTTCCCGACATTAACATTGTTTTCTTCCAGTGTGGAATGATTGAAAAAACTATTCATTCGGCTTCACTTGAAGATTCGGTATCTCGTCTAGCTCGAAGCAGTGTGATTTTACTGCGTTTTCACAAGACCGTTTTATTTCTTTCAAACGATGACTTCTATAAAGTAAATGTTTTTCTTCAGATTTTAGACTTTCGGTCATAATTTCTGCAATAGCTTAATTTATGAATTAGTTTAAATGTATAATAAAGTTGACAGGTTTTCACACTTACATCTTCCTTATTTCTTTTTTCAGGAGAAAAGCTTTCCGGGAGTAGAACTTACCTTGAAAAGTCATTTACAGTTTCTTCAGTTAGTTGAGTCTTGGAAATTAGATTTCGCCTACAACAGGTCTTTTTGCCTTAAATATTCTACAAACTGGAATCAGCTTAATGTAAATAATCGGTTCAATGGATATGATCTCAGAGTTGTTATAGGTTGGTTGAAAATATAGTTCAATAATGCTATCTTATTCTTACATATAATCTTGTTATTAAATATCATTTGAACGTAATATGTGGGGTGTTTCACTTTTAACTACGCATTGGACTATAGTTTAGCCATTGAAAGAGTTTTTTTACCGTTGAAAATTTCATTTAATATATTTTAACAGTACTTTTCCTCCTTATAGATAGTGAACTTCCTGATCTCACATTGGAAATAAATAGCAATAAAATGAACAGTAAATTGCATACATCAAGTGCACAGGATCAACTCTCTTTAATAATCGGATCATGTGGACTGACAGTTGGTTTATGTAAACCTATTGGACAAACAACTAGGTATGGTTTTATCACTAGATAAAATATATAAATTTAGCGATCGAATTTCAACGGAAAGATTCAAATTTTGAAGATTTTAGTAATGGTTTTGAGATGGTTGCATTTGCAAAAAGTCATTTCGAATTGTGATTACTAGCTTTTAATCATTTTTCAAGCGTGGAATGGCCTTTTTTCGATGTCTTTTCTCCTTGTATAACTTCTTGGATATACGCTGTTGATCGATTAAGCGAAAGTTTGACGAAAAATATGGCAGCGTTGGATGAATGTATAGATTTTGCATTGATAAGTTTGCTAATGGAAGCACTGGATTGCAGCAATAGTCAGGTACGTAGCTTCTACGCTACAAAGAATACTAAGTTGTTATGTTTGTCCAGTGTTTTCAGCTCATTATAATATATATTTTGGTTACTCTATATTATTTTTTATGCTGTTTGAAAATTTCTGATTACCTTCTATTATTAGAAGTTTTAGCTGTTTGTATTCGAAAAAAGTTGTTTTGCGGATGTACAGCCGTGTAGTAAAGCTGCAGCATCATGTCCCAGCTGTATGCTAACGGTAATTTTGTTGCGTTTTGCTGCTCAGGAAGATCTCAGCGATTACTGGCGACAACTGGAATATTCGGAAATGAGGCACTATTTAAATGGAACACGAAGAAAGCAAGCATTAGAAGCTTTACTCAGCCACTGGCAAACTATTATTTGTTCCCAAGTTAAGGTAATAGTTTTATAATATGGGATCAATTGCTTCATGTAATTTATGTTTAAATCCTGGTTTGATTGTATTTGAGAAAGCAAGTATCAGAAAATCGTGAGAAAGCATTAGTAAATTTTTTTTAACCGCTGACCATTATTTGCTTACTTTTACCTTACATGTATGGGGATGATATTCCCAGATTTCAGTCATTAGTCCAGATTTCATTCATTACTCTGCTGGCGTATAATTAAATGAACTTGATGGAAGGGACGATGGTATTTTGATGTATATTCGGCAAAATATAATATTACAATATTGCACAAAATGAGTAGATAATTTGGTGCTGATCTTATCGATTTTGTTAACTACAGATCTCAAACGTTGAATTAGCACACAGATATCTTAAACATCACTTGAAATGTACAGCAAATTCACATGAAGTTCGCATAACTGTTGATTCAAACCAGTTGGGTAGTACTATTGATAAAAATGGTGGTAGCAGTACTGTCCGTTCAACCGTGGAGTCTCATGAAAGTATGGATTTTCCGTACTGATTTTTTTTTTGATTATATTTCATCTGAAATTTATTTACTATCTGAAATTTACTTTCTATCTCACTACACAAAGAGCACGACAAGAAGCAACTAAACTAAGTGAATACTTTCACTTTTAATTTATTGTTTTACGGTATATATTGTTTACTTCTTATATAAACTAATAAGTAAGTGTATTAATATTAAATCAAATTTGCAAGTACTTTGATTTAATCTTTTTATTAGTAGTATAAAAAGTAGTACTTTTTATTTGTTTCGATTAAACTCGTAAAACTGATTAAATGAAGTGATAAAATAATGCTTCAGTGGACTTATATCACTGGGTTTTGGCTAAACATCGTGAACAGAAAGAAGCGGCAACACGAAATAGAACTATCAAGAAGCTTCTGGACGACGCATCTATAAATGTCATGGAAATAGCTTTGTCTGTTTTCTTTTGGAGTTTTTACGAGGTTTGTTAAATTATCAGCAACAAAACCGAGACGAAGTGCTTGAAAAGTGATATTTAGACATCGTTTCATTCAGGAATGTTCAATTCAAACAAAAAAAAAACTTCTGTCATTTATCCATTCTAATGTATTTATTTTTCTTTTATTATTAAAATTTTCCAAACAGTAAGTCGGTTTTGAATTTTATGAATTGTCGTTACGGCAATCTTTATTTTAGAGAATAACTGAACATTTCATTGATTTATTTGAACTTGTTAATTTGGTCTGTTTTAGGCACGTGGACTTGGGCCTACAAAAGCGAAGATTTTGTTACCGATCGCTAACATTGATGCTAAGTTTTTGGTTGAATTGGTATCGATAAAGGTACAGTTCAGAAAAATTGAATTTTCAACTAAAATAATGGATATGTCATTTATTCCTAAAGTTTCACTCATGGAAATTAGATGGTCTGGAAAATTGATGAAATTTTGAATCTCCAAATTCCAGGATTTGCTTGGAACATTTCGGATTAATTTGCTATGAAGAACTTTTTAAAATTCATCTAATGTCACACTAATGCTTCTCTATCATTTATTTGGTTAATGTTGAATTTTAAACATTTCAACATTTTAAACGCAATTATTTAAAAGAGCATTTTTTGAAAGTTCTGGAAATTCCGTTATGATATAGAACTCTCACTTCCATGAATTGAAGTTTACTGTGATGATGTTTTTATTCTGTTTCAGATTGATATACTAGAACCAAAAATGATTTTTGCATCAAATAGGAATTATTTATCAACAACAAGACACCACCTCTTATATCTAGATTCATTTGATATGATGGGGCAAATTCATACACAACCGCGTTTTGATGAATTCAAACTTCAGCCCATTAGGTATTTTAATTCCTTTAGTGGAGTAGAAATTAAATTTTAATTTTACAAAGTGGATTTACATGTGTAGGTAAGAAATAGATGGACAAGTTCAATTTTTTTTCTTTCCTTGATAAACGCTCTTCCATGTGAAGATTTTTGCCAACAAAAAGGATTTATTCTACGTTGTTGTGTTCTTATGTCTTGCTTAAATTCATTTAAATTATTCAGTAAATAGTTCACTTTTCCAGGAAACTAGAAGTAAAATAAAATTCCATTTCCAGGATTTCCATTTTTTTATCATATAATTCATCTGTACAAAATATTCGCTTGGTATTTCCCTTTGTGGCTGTCTGTCTCTTCAATGACCTTTCACGTGTGACTCGCTCCTGTACATCAGCTTTTGCATATTTGAAAATGGTCAGAACATGCAAGGTATCAGAGGAAACGATTTGCATTTCAAAATCACTTTCAAATCTCGGAGCTCCTGAGTTTGGTGTCATCAGTTCAACATGCTGGTTACATAATGTGCTTGATAAATTGCAAGATTATTTGGGGTAATTTGTTCTATTTATTAATATTATGAACTTATTTGAATAAATTGTTGCTTTTATCGATTCAAACTTTAGCTTTATATAAAATTTCAGTTCTCGGACCAGCTCTATACAGTTCAATGATGAGGTTCTAGAAATGGAAGTAAATGGCAATATGGATATTAAAGTTATTGTTCTTGAAATGACACTTACCCACTTGTATATTTCAGCAACGCTGAAAAGGACACGGGTTAGTTTTAGAACAAAAAATTACGATTGTAAGAAATATTAATAAGAAGCATCCATTTTTAGGGTTCAAATAAATTTCTGGAACCGTTGAAAAGTTAGACACATTTCAGCTTGAACACATGAATCGACGGAATAAAGTAACAGAAAATATGATAATGGATGAACTCAGTGCATCCATTCAGCGTGCTAATCTAATTTTATCCGAATTTGTGGTGGGTCATGACGCCAAACATATCGTTAACTTCTTGGTGAAAACAAGCTCGTTAAAATTTGAAAGGTTTATTTAGTGATTAATTGTTAGGCTTATTCAGGAATTTCAGAATTTGATTGAAGAAATTAACTTGCAGGGAGAAATATATTAAAGGATCGATGGGAAGCCGTATTAAAGTGTTGATTGGCGATGTTGAAGGTGACATGCCTACTCATGTTCAGAATCTTCATGAAGTAGTCCTCAGGAATGTTTCACAATTGAATGAACAGATAACTCGTTTGGAAAACAACGCTGCAACGGTAACCATGCATATGAATAGACTCTCGTACCTCACTTATTTGTTTGCTTTTGTCAATTATTCACGCAAAAGACATGCTAAATGTGCTTAGAAGCACCGTCAAGTAATAGTCCATTTGTCTCTTTTCTGAGTTTATGATTTGAAAATTATTGCAGCCTGTCGGAGAATATTCAGCTCATTTACAACAACGACAGCGTGTAATGGTTCTAAATTTTGAACTTCTAATAAACAGCATTGAACTGTCCGCACAATTACTTCCCTCGCTGAAAATCAAATATCGACTCGATCAAGCGCAGAGTTGTGGGAATACGTTCGTTTTCTTTATAGATATTACATAAATCATAAATTTTAAAAATCTGCAATCAAAATTTTTTAAATTTCGATTGAATTCCAGAGGATCGGCATCGAGATTTACTGGCCGAATTAAAAGCCACGTTGTTCATTTCACTGTCATTGCACTCACTGAAGAAAAACGAACATCGTTGAATTCGGATACTTTCACGCTAGTACTCCCTCACATTTTTGCTGAAGGTGCATATCGTACGTCGGAGAAAATTGAACGATTAGACGAAAATTTTCTTTTCAGGGAAGGCGGATATATCGATGTAGTCTTGACAGTCGGTAATACTTACTGCTATGATTTAAATAAAATACGTTGTCGAAATGTTTGTAAGCGAAGTAATCCAAGTAATTGAAATGTTCAATTATCTTTTTCTTTTTTAAAGATCATAGTAAAATTGTCTTTTATTATTGGAAAATATTATTTGTCTGTCCCAGTTCTATTACCAAATTTTAGGTAAATTAGAACACGTATTCACCACAGATTTGCTTAATCAAATCCTCTTTGCGGAGCAATGTTTCCGTAGTGAACTAGTAGCGCTGATCGACAGAATTATTGGCGATCGTTCAGTTCATCCGCCCGCATCTTCCGAACAACTCCCTTGGCAGCATCCATTCCTCTTCACTATTACTGTAAGTTTCGATTGTCTATTTGCTGTATACTCATCATTTAATTATATATTGTTTCTTCTGAAGACATTTTTAATGTGAATCAACTTAGTAAGTACTTAATTTGCGGAATCGAGAATGGTTATTTACCAGTTTTATTTTTTGAAAGATTTCTGATAATCTTGGTGACAAACTGAACTTGAAAGAGGTGTTAGGTTTTCTTAATCTTTAGAACAGTTCGTTAGTTTCATTTAATCAGTTCTAATCAGTTCTTCGCATCGCATAAACTGCTGCATACTGTTTGTTTTCATACAGTTTTCCTGATCCATAATGATTTGCTCTAGTTAAATTTAGCAGGAACAAATGCTCCAAGTTTCGAAGGTAAGGGTACTTTTGCTGCTTTTAAATTTTAATAAACAAAGAAACTTCTTCATTACATAATTTTAGCTGCGTGGAGAGACTGCTCCTTGGCTTCAGCTCACTGCCAGTACACCAACTTCTATTGCAGTTCGATTAACATTCGATAATATCACTGCTACTTTAACGAATCGTTGGACACAAAAAAGAACAAAGTCAGAAACGGTAAATTTCGGATCGTTTTATAATTTCGAAATATTTCAGGTGAATAGTTTAACAAATATAACGAAGAGATAAGAACAAATGTTAATGAAGAGAAATCATTTTTCCTTTTTTTTCGATTTGCTGTTGGGTCGTTATAAATTTACTGGACTCCTTTCCTTACCGTGAATAATATTCAGAAAAGACTGTATTGGAAAGCGGTCATTGGCGTTAGTGCTAAACTTGGTCTTTTGATTAAAACTGCTATGTTTGAAGAAATTGAAACTGAGCTACAAGAATTTGCGACATTTATGACACAGGTGAAATTTCTTTTTCACCTCGAATTTTAAAGTTTAAAACATAAAATTCTGCTTTCTTAAAATTAGACGTTTCACTATAGTTATAATAGTTAGATATGTTCAGGCTTAAAAAGATTATTCTAAGAAATTGCAAACAGATTAAAGGTTTTATAGTCTATCGACAAGAGGCTAAGCTCATGTGACCTTTAGCGGAATAGATTTGGGGTTAATTCCGTAGCCTTTTTTTAATGGAATATCTTGGGATGCAGTCAGTCAAAAATTTAAAAACATTTATCTTTCAAATCTGAAAAGAATAAACATGCGCGCTCATCTTTATGAACTAATATTTTAGATTTGTGAAATAAGATTTTGTATAGTTTATGATAAAAATTTTAGTAAAATTGCAGTTAAATATGGACAGATAGATTTACTAAATTTAGATAACTGTTCAAAACAAAAGCAGCAGCGTACCATCAGAACATAGTTATGTCCTTACGGTCAATCGTCCTATTTTTCTCATTAAATCATCGGCAATTGATAAAGTAAGTTTTTTTGTTAAGTAATCATCACCATTTCTTATTAACAAGCTTTTTGCATTTGGATATAACATACCCTTGCAAAAAAAAAGTTTTTTTATGCTTTACTACTTGGCATTCACTTATTTCCTGTTATTTTGGGCAATCTTGTTATGGTTAAATTATAAGAATACGTACGATTTTTGGCACGAAGAGCGAAAGAAAATGTTAAAGTCAGAGCAACTTTCTCTTGCATCGACTCATGTTTCTACGTCTCTAGTAAGTCCTCTTTCATTTTAAGCAGGAACAATTAAGTTTTCAAAATTTGATATTAAAAAAATAATGCTTGTATTATTAATATGTTTTATTTGCTGGTTACATGCAGAAAATTATGGATTGATGGGTTATCATAAACAAAATCTTATGTTGGTTATCATGCAGAAAATTCTTAACAATCTTATTATATCGACCCGAATTAAGTGCATTGGTATATGCCAAGAATTGAATTAAAGGAAATTTTTCAACATATGTTGCAGAATGCAGAAACAAGAGTGAATGTAAATTTGTCGTTGAAAGTAACCAATGGTATCTACATTTGTATGCCCCTATATAGTGCAGAACTGAATGAGAACCTCTCTGCACTGCTTATTTCGTTGCAAAGTACGGATATCAGTGTTTGCGTGAGGAAGGAATTGGCATGTCAAGCAACTTTTCATAAATTTAAAGTCAAATTTATTGAAAATTTTGATGATCAGGTGATTACAAAATGTGCTTGTATTTATTGAATATTTAATTTGTTTCAATTCAGTTTCAGTCTATCCACGTAATCCTTTTTAAGAATTTCGCAATGATTTTTTAAATTTCAAAAGGAATATTGAAGTTATCTCTAGTTATTATCCTATAGTATACTTCTTTTCTGTATTATTTCGAGTACTGAATATGAAAAGCCGTGCAGTCAATATTCACTGTGGAAGAATTGTGTTGCAATGGGAAAAATAATCAAATTTTATAGGCTTTGAATGATACTTGGATTGAAGAGGAACCTGGCGACCCGGCACGCTCAAATTATTTCTATTTTCCGCAAGGTACCTATCAGCTTGTTTCCCGTGCAACAGCTGCCTGTGACGCTGTTGAGAATGCCAAATGGACTTTGTCAATAAAGTGCCAAATGCGTGGAATGGTCATCGATCTTGATCAAGTAAGCTATAGAATGATTTTAATTGTTTCTCCAAATTAGTTTTTTTAATGTTAGTTGATTGCAGTTTTCCTTGAGTTTTAGTCAACTGATTCTAATATATGAGTGAAATTTCAATCTTTAATGTAAGAAATTATGTACATATGTTATTGGAAAAAATCTGAGTTGACTATGAGTTCGACAAGTGTATGGAATAATTATGACTAAATATCCTTTTAGCGAATCGGCAAGCATGTATCACTTCTAATTAGTACTTTCTCATCTCTTACTTCTGATGTTAGTGAAGAAGATTGGGAAGAATTGGCAAATGAATCATCAGTTGTCCATCGTGATGACTATGAACAAGATGCCGAAATTGATGCTACTGGTGAGCTTGGAAGTCTTGCGCAACCCGAAGAACGAATTCAGTGGTTGGAACGAAAAGTAAGTCCTGCGAACATTATGCTTATGATTTCAGTAATGTTTAAATAATATCAATATTACATAAGTTTCGGATGAATAAGTGTTAAAGAGGAGAAATAACATTTTTGCTATTAATATCGTCTCTTTTTTGCTTTTTTCTCAGATTTTTGAATTTTATCCTAGAAGGCCTGAATTTGTAGATGCACGAACAGTCGGTTTTGGTCACCGATTTGATGCAATGTGGAGCATCGGAACCTGCTATCGAAAAGGAGAGGCGGACTTTGCGTAAACTGGAATCAGCTCGATTTAGGCAGTTTCGGAAATCGATAATTGAAAAGCTGAAGCGCAATGCTATTCGTCAGCGGAAGAAGTTAATGGAGCCGAAGAAGGTTGTTTTTGATCATCTTCGTTATATATATATATATATATATATATAAGGATTTCGGTTACAAAACTACATTTTGCTTTCGTTATTTCATTTATTATTACTCCAAAATACGAAGGTTTATCCTATTTTTCGCTTTAAATCTTTCAAATCTTCTTTTTTTAAAAGATTAAAAATAAACTTTGCAATTAAGAAAACTGTAGATTTGTTCTTTTTTTTGATACTAATTGGAAGATTGGAAAGTGATTTGTAGGCTGGCGGAATTCATGAAATAAAGCAAATAACAAATACATTATTGTTTGAACAATCGGACGATCCATCACATATCTTTTCTGATACTGTAAAGAAAAATGTTTCGCCAGGTCTGCAATTCAGTGGATTATCGAGAAGTTCAGAGAGGGGATCGTCAAGCGGACATTCATCAGAGAGTAATGTTATGTCAAGTACGGTTGATATGAATATCGATGTGCAGGTAGAGATTCGTATATTTCGTATTCCCGTTGTTTATGAAAGTTGCAAATATTGAAAAGGAGTTTGAAATGTTACAAGGTAAAGAAAGGGACATATTACAGTTGTGCTGCATCGTTAAATATAATTTTAGGTGGCTATCGAATCTGGTCTATGTACCTTACACGCATTTGGTAAACCAGAAGAAAGCACAGATCTGCCATTTAAACGACCGTCTGTACGAGATCTGAAGTCAAAAATAACACAAACAAGTGAATCTGTAGCAGTTACTAAACTTGCAATCCCAAGGTTTTTTAATTTTTAAATTAATTCTGAATCTCATCAAATTTGTTAACGTATATCAAAAACTCTTTTTTGAAACTGTTTATTGTTATGATAACCTTAAATGTAGCTAATAAAATTAGATAATTCTGATCCTTTTATCTGATTTTAATAAAATAACTTTTTTAATTTTCTTAATAATGATAACTTTTTTAAGATTTTAATAGGATAACGTCATTGAAACTATCAAATTTGTTGCGTAACTGCGATAAAAATGAGTACTTTCTAAGCAGTATAAAATTCGCTTTTATTTAATATCAAGTTTGAAATTGTCATCTCGGATTCATTGGATGAATATGAATTTTTATCATTTTTTCTTTTACCTTTTTCCAGTGTTGACGTCAGAGCTTATTATACATCGCTTGATACAGGTCAGATGTACAAACAAATGCCTCATCATGTCCAAGTTGCGTTTTCGCATAAATACGGGCGATCTAGGTAAATTCTGCTCTTGTCGCAAAACTTTTGGAATTAATGATGATGAAGTCCCTTATATTTATCAGATAGACGAATAATTTGGAATGAAAATTTATCGGCAGAATGAGGATATATTCTTAATATACGTTATAAAATAATTAGCAAAGAATATTACAGACAGAATCGATCACTAGGTTGGTTTTCCGGGTTGTTCTTGTTAGGAAGTTTTATTGGGAATTTGACTTTTGGGAAATCGAACTGAATTGCACAATTTTAGGGGGGACTAAAATTTGGAGAGGGGAGGGAACCGAAAGTTTGGGGAAAACCGAACTGAATTGCGCAATTTTAGTTTGAGGAACCGAACTGAATTACACAATTTTAGTCTTCCTTGAGTTAAAAACAGTTAACTGTTGAATCGAATAATAAATACTCGCCTTTCGAATCTCTTATACAGTGGGAATTTGTTTATCACAATTAATCACTGAATATAATATTAGTTCTCAGAGTCGAAAAATTTACATATGAACTGGTTTACAGTATTCTCGTAATGCATATATTCCCTTTTAGTCCATTTACTGGTCTGGAAGATTACAAATAGTATCTTTATTAGTTACAGTAATTTTTCTATGGGAATATAAATTTGTTTGTGAGATTGGAAGATGTTTACAAAATTCCAAGCATCGCATACAAGCCTTTCACATCTGATAATATTCTAAACATTTGCATCACAAATTTCTGTATTATGAATCTACTTCGGTTCTTTCCAGCAAGTGTCAACTTTGGAGGAATCTCATTTTACTTTTTTTAGACTTAAAACTGAAGAGATGATAAGGAAATAGTATTCATAATTGCATAAAGACATAAAATGACAATAAAGGTCTAAGTGATTCAAATCTAAAATTACTTTTTTAGTCAGTTGCGTCGGCCAGCCTTTTATCTTGCAGTCGAATTGGCAAGCATGCCGCAAGAGTCCTTAATAACACCACATCTTGCCGATTTCTTTGAGCAAGTGTTTTCAACAATTCCGGAAAATAATGTAAATTCATCGTTAGATGTAAGTTATCCATAATTATTAAATGATTTAATTCTTAGTTTCAAGTCTTTAAATCAACTGACTAAACTTCTGGCTACTTATAATTCCAAAATTTTAGCTTTCAAACATGGATCAGATGGAAATGACTGATTCTGATGTACCGATTGTTGAAATGGACACTTCTGTAATTCCTCTTGATGTTTTATTTCATTTGACAGTACAGTCTTCTACAATTCGATTTGAAGGCCAGCAGCAAGTAATTATGGTTTTATTAGAAACCCGTAACAAATATCGTGGTTTTGTCTGTTTTCTGATCTTCTTTATAACATTTAGTTTTTTTGGACTCGCTTGCTGACTGAAGTTTTTGAAGTTCATTTAGTCTAGACTAACATTTACTTTGTTTTCTAGCAACTCAATTGAATATTGGATAAAATGGAACAGCAGATAAGTAATCTGTATGTCTAAATATTCGTATATTCATTAGAAAAAAACAAAGAATGTTTATTTGACGTTTTAGGGAGTCTTCTTTAAATTCATTTAAGCGTACGGCTGCAGCTGATTGTTTACTAAAGCTTCCATCACTTACACTAATGGCATCAACAAGACCATACTGTGAAGGAGCAACTGCTTGCGTTGGTGATACAGTTGGAGGTGGGATACATGTTGCTGCAACATTAAGTGCTTTCTCGTTGAATGTCTACAGTCCACATCAGGTAAATGTTATGAAATGCTGATTCCGAGACAGAAGGAATAAAATGTCTTAACATACCTTGTTTTATCTGGTTGCGCAAATGTATGTGAGTTATGTCGGTGCGCAAATGGATAGGAAAGATTCATGGTGTTGGATGCAGACCTGTCTGCTTTATTCCGCTTGCTAATTAAATTTTGATGGTTTCTAGAATGAGGATATTTATAAACCAGAAGCAAGTTCCGAGATTTTTTGGAAGTGTTTTATGGATTTTTGTTTAGGTTATAGACTGTCGGAGTTTTCTGTCCATCAAACTGTTTTTGTATTTCAATATTAAATTTACTTTAAGATTAATACCGAGAGTTTTATATAGCAATGTTGCCTCTAAATATATTAAAATTCAACTGAATTTTAGCGTTCTACTGCTCAAGACGCTCTTCTGTTAACACTTGATCATTTATCGATTCTAGCTTCGAGAAGTAAAAACAGTCGTTTGGAACCAGATAATAAAGTTCAGGTATGGTATTTGTCGAAAAGAGGCTTGACGTTTTTATAGGAAGGGCAAGGACAATCAAAATTATTTGTTTTTATAGTTCGTGTTAACCGCAAATATTGGATCAGCTAATTTTAATTATGATATGCGTCGCCTTGCGGAGCTTATTTCCTTCCCAAAACCGTGGTACCGGCATACTATTGTACGCGGATTATTCTTCGGCGACAATTCTGTGAAAACTTCAACTTATGATACTGATACTTCTTTTGTGACGAGTCACGCATCATCGAGACCATCTTCTAATAAGTTAGTTACTTCGCATCATCGAAACCACCTTCTAATAAGTTAGTTACTCTATTGTTTACTTTTCGATTTCTTCATTAGTTTAAATTAAATTGGTGAGTTATATCTGATGATTAAATCTCTTCTCTTATAATAAAATATCAACCTTGTTTACTTTTTTGTCCTTTTTTTTGCTGTTCATAAAAATTTGATTATGTATTACTTTACACTAGTTGTAGAGTACCATTAGCACAAGAGATTTCAAAAAAAAAGGAGTGGAGCGCTGTTGTAATATGTGGTATAGAATGGAAAGAACTTAATATCAATGCGCAAATGGCTAATACTATGGGGAATACGAAGTTGATTTTACGGGAAGGTGTTCTGCATGGTTTCTGTCAGGCAACACTTTGATTTAAAATATTTCGTTAGTGTCAGTAAAAAGCACATAAATCATATAATATCAATTGATACTACCAGTTATTTACTTAACAAAGGGTTGCATCAGTCTCTTTAAAAAGAGATGGATTGATATTGGTTGATTAATTAGTAGAATGATTAATCAGTAGAAATTTATATTTATGTATCTGTTAACCAAATGAATTTTTAACTTGATTTATTTTCAAAAATCTTTTTTTTAGCTTAATTCAAAACAAGATAGAGCGATTTCCATCAACTTTGGTTTAGAATCAGCTGTGTTATCAGCCTATGGAGGTGCAATATCGGGCGAAATTGTTATTACATCTTTAAACATTGTATGCAAAAACCAGACAGCTACTTTGGTAAGTCTCTATAGAATTTTCCTTTGATATACTGTGTTCATCAGAAATGGATCCGTAATAGTTTCGTTTATTTTTATAAAAAAAATATTCATCTCTGCTGTAATATACTTTTTTTAAATAATTGAGATGCACTTTTTTTTCACAGCATCCGCCTCGAAATTGTGCAAAGTTGGAGTTGAAGGAAGTTCAAAGTCGAATTGAATGGATGAGTCGACCAATATTCATTGCAAAGTGCGAAAAGCCATCAGTCACATTTTTGGATGAATGGATATCCCTTTCTGACGATGCAGGCGAGGTCTGCTAGGCCTTTTTCAGTTCAAGTTAAATTTACACTTTGGTGAAATTTAAAATTCCATTTAAATTTTGGACCAAGCAAAATATAAGTTGGGGAAGTGATATCACATAAAAAATGTTTTAGGTTCTGAAAGCATCTGTAACTGTCAACATTACTTTTACCTGGTCAGATTTACAACTAATTATAACAAAAGTGACTGTGGATGACTTCATAAAAATCGCTCGAAAATTGCGATCGTTCTTCCAGGTTCAGGAATTTTTATCGTATTAAAATTACTTAAATATTTTCAGAAAAATTTGATGATGCAAAGATAAATTGATTCTTGATAAATGGATTAAAATATATTTGAAACACATCTATTATTTTGATTACATTATTTGAAGAATGACTTTACGTCATTTAGTAAATATGTATTTAATGTAGGAGCAACTGACGAATAGCCGAATAGTATGGGGCATTAGAAGAGCTATATCAGTAGTGGATGAATCTTCTTTGAAAGTTGACGACAAAAATTTTGTAAACTTTACCAAATACCATCACTGGCAACCAGTGCTCGATATGCTGACACATATTCAGTCACGGCAAAAACTTTTACCAATGCCGAAGATTTCTAATGGAATGACCATTGTGGGTGGTGTATTAGAACTGTCTGGACAAAGTTTATCTTTAGCTTGCATGCATGGCGAAATGAATGCCAATAGGTAAGTCTTTTTATCGATATAACATCTCATGAATTTGGAAAGTAAAATGAAATTTAAATACCTGATTCAATATTCCATTTATTTGAGGGATTTTCTACATTTGTCATTTGCATCTATTCATTTTATTTTTATCCATCACACTGCAGATTAATAATTGTTGTAGTTGGGCGTTGTTTCATATGCGCCAACCGACAATCATATTTGAACCAGAAGCACGTTATATCTTTGTTACTGATAATCGAGATGTCGGTGTATCGATTGCTCAGCGGCTTAACATCAGACTCGGTGATATGGCATATCAGCGTGGCGATACTGAATGCATGGCTGTTGTATGTCGTGTCCAGGTTAGATACCATCAATCAGTTTTTTTTTTTTCATTGATGGTAGTTTTTTTTTGAAAATAATTTGACTCCTGCTCGGGAATATTTATCATAGTTTGTTGGTGTGATTTCGATGCTATAATTCCCTTGTTTTCAATGGGAACCTTTTTTTGTATTATCTGTTTGTTAAATCGGTCTTTTATTTATATTCCACTACGCTATTTTAATATTTAAATGGAGGATGTTACTCAATATGTTCATTTCAGCATAAATGTCAATCTTATGCTGAGGGGTGATTACTGGTTGGTAATATCTTACGTTATGATAAGCTGTTCAAATTAAGTTACAAATAAATTTATTTCGTGCGAACTAAATTAGTTATTAATATTTATAAATCTCATTGCAGCAGAGTAGGGGAAGTATGGTACGACAAATGAGCTCAGTAGTAGCATGTCTTTATCATGTTATTGGTGATGTACTTATGCGACTGAAATACATTCCTTCTAATTTAAATCAGCCAGCTGCGCATCATTCTGTACTTCAGCTATTCCAGTAAGTTGAAACATTTGATAGCACTTGTATTTTATATTTACTGGTTTATATATGCTACATTTTATATAGTTGCGAAAGAATGCTAAATATTGTTTCTTGTTTTCCTTTCCTAAAAGCGATAAGAAAGGACTTATTTATGAAAATTTTGCAGATTCCCTGCACTGGATGCTGTCTTGTCGACGTTACAGAAACAAGGAATAGAAGCTGATGACGAGTTCCTCGTACCTGAGGTTTTCGTTTTATACATATATCTAATTCCAGATCAACCCTTGCATAAGTTTATGCATTTTTTTGCAGGTGCATAGTTCTTTCATTTGTGAATTTCATGATTCAGTGAATGTTCAGACGGACTTTAGCGCACAAGTCAGTTTTTTACCCGAGCTGATCAACACATACATGAAAGCAAAGGTGCTTCATTTTTTAATAGTTCATTATATGCGTTTGATTTTATTATGTTTAATACTCTTCAGTATTAAATATATATGATTATTCTACTGTTATATTACTGATTTTACCGGTGGTTTTCAATCGGTCCCAACAGAATTAAATTAAAATATAGACTGTAGGACAGCCGCATGGTCAGTAGAAAATAAGGGACTAATTCCTAAGTAATACGTTAAAGGTTTTAACTAAAATTTATTTTCAAATCAACAGAATTTATTATTTTTGAACATGGTGCTTCCTTTTATAAATAAAAAGATCGAAGTGTTCTCCTGCTACAGATAAAAATCGAAGTAATTTCTGATCAAATTTGGGAGCTACTAGTCTGCTTGGTGATATTCTTCTTGTCACAGTATTCAATATTATAAGTAAATGTCAACAATTTTAAGACAGAGGAAGAAAAAGCTATTGATGTAAATCGTGATTTCCGTCGATTCATTTGTGAAAGATGGGTAGTGGACCCGAAAATTCGCTTCATTGATCGTTTTAAGTGGAATCCTCCTGTCATTGATGAAATCTTGCGTAAACTGCAGGTGATTTTAATGGTCTATGTTATTTAACATTCAAAACGTAATTTTTCACTGAATTGAAAAATGCTGAAGAATAGAATCAAGAAACTGTAAGATAATAGCACTGTTTTTGCCGGATTTGTTATGCAATTAGCTTTGACTCAGACAAGAATCTTTTTCCTCAACAACTGAAATTATTGGCTGTAGTCATGTGATTGCTATATAGATAAGTGATACAAAGACATAATTAAATGGACGATTCAATTAGCATACATTGCTGTGAGAGTCGAATATGTATGTAAGTGTGTAAATGGAGCCGATTCTTTAGAGGAAACTTAGACTAATTTGATGGAAAAAACTATAATTCTTTAACGTGCACACAACAAATTTACAAATTTATTTACCATAATTCTACTCATACCTTTAAATTTTGACACTTTTCAGATATTTGATCATCGAACAACGATTCCGAAAGCATTACAGCGTGGACTTCTTGATCCATGTGATGCTTTTTTAGCTCAAACTGAATTGCTGATTTTGTTGATTGCTAACAAGTCATCTAAAAAAACACTTTTTTAAGGATTCTTTTTGAAGATTTTTGGGCAGAATGATACTTGTAGGCTTCAATTTATTGTAATTAGATAACTGGAAAAAATTTTTAAAAAGATGTTAAATTACTTCTGAACTACTTCTGCATAGTCTGCATATATATATATATAGTGTACATATAATGCATGTACATATAATGCATATAATTTCGTACCTTATGTCAGATTTTCTTCCGTTAACTTTTTTTTAGTTCTTAAAATAGTCATTTTAAAAGGCATTTTATTGAGATTTATACCTTCTTTCCTGTTGAAAAAAGTGGTTCAATAGAACCACGAAAAACATCTTAATTATCGGGTGTATTAATTTGAACATTTAACTTTTAAAATTTGAACATTTGATTTTTTTAAAAAGTTTTTGATATTATCGGAACTCTGGAACGTTTATGTTGTTACGTGTTTAGTGTACAGCTTGCTTTAAAAAAATCTGTGTAGTATTGACTAGTTAATCCTGATATCTTTGTCTGCAAATTCGAAAAGCAAATCCACTACAAGTTTGCAAGTTACTATTTTGTTTCTTGCAGTATAGTCATTTCGTATTTTATTTACATTTCACAACGATTAATTTGTTAAAATTTATATGTACTCAAAGTTCTTTCTCACTCTATTTATTCATATACGTGTTTGCTTTTTGAATTTGCAGATATTGCTGTTTTGACAGTAGATTTGCTGTTTTGACTGTGTTTCTATGCTTTATAATTTGTATGAAATTGAATTCTCATAATTCGAAATATCTAAGTAGGAGAAAATTCATTTCTATAAATTCGTCCACTGTGCATATTAAGAATTGATTTTGTTACTGTGATCCTTCTACAAAACGATTATATTTTACATATCAGAAGTAAGCATCTATAAAAGTAGTAGTTGTTGGAATAGTTGTACGCGCAATTTATGCAAAAAGTTAATTTTTTTAGTAATAAAATTGCAAGCCACATTTGCTTTCAGAAGCGATTTATTTGCTATTCAAAATGAAATACTGGCACCACTGTCGTTATCGGACTGCAATAAATTGTCGAGAATGATTTCTTCTATAATATCTTCATCTGAAATGCATGCTTCAAAATTTTAAGAATTACCGGAAAGAATAGAGTGCTATGCTGAACAATAAGAATTAAAATTAGCGCAAGCAGTGGAATGCTGTACTAACAATAATGAAATATTTTAGAAATTTTGTAAACTATTGAAGGAATTGAAATGTAGCCATCAGCTTACTTTGAATAGTTCCTGGATGGGTTAGAATTAGGAAATTTACCTGATCCACTTTTGTTAGTTGATGGTGAATGTAGTACGGTGTCTAGCAGATGTGAAAATGGTACTGTTCCAGTTCGATTTGTTGGATTATTCAGTGATGGTATTGAGGGTAGTTTTGTTGATTGCACTGGTTCATTTGATGTTAGTTTAATCGGAGGAAGTTTTCTGGGATAGGATGATTTAATAGATTTGCTAGATTGTTGATCGTTGAAGGTGGTTGAGATCGTAGCTGAAGATGTGTTTGTAGTTTGTCGTTGTTGTTGTTCAAAAATTGTTGGTGAACTTGAATCTGAATTGTTTTCTTTCTCGTATTTTCCTTCTTTATCATCATTATTTAACTTTTCGAGTGTTCGATCATTGTATGTTTTTTTTCCATTTCTTCCGCTTCCGATGCTATTAGTTAAACAGAAAAAAAAAAGGAAAATTTCTTGAAGTGCTTGAAATTTAAAAAATTAGGAATTAACAATTAAAAATTTGAAGAATTAAAGGCTTTAGAAAATAATTTGTAATTTAATTATAATTTAATTGTAATTTAATGATTTAATTTTTGAAATAATTGTGATTTAATAATTATTCAAGAAAATTAAAGAAAATGATATTTCAAATGGCCGGGTCTAGAACTCGCACTTCATCAGCGTTACTAATAAGGACTGATTAAAAACAGCTGTTAATGTGTCAAGACGCTGATTACGACCTACCAAAATTTTTTAGGTATTAAATTTGCAGAAATCTTTTAAAATTCCTAAGAATTCGACGTAATTCTTGAGAATCAATGATTGTTTGTTATTGGGATAAATCATTTATTTATCCTATCCAAGGTGACATGCCGTGTATTTGCCCATTAATAAAAAACGCATTGCATTTCAAATATAGATATTTGGTTGAACAAGTGATTTATTTATGTGAAGTGGATATAAAAGGACCATTGAGATGCTAAAAGAAAGTGTGCCGAATTAAACTTTTTCTGCATTAATAACAACAAAAGTACCTCATATTCAAAGTCCTACTGTTACCATTCAATATTTCGCTATCCAAAGTGAAATATTTTAAAGTTCTATCCGATTCAGGATTTACTGTTTGTTGTCTTTTAATAACTTTTACACCGCCCTTTCTGTTATCATTTTCCCCAAGAGATGAGACAAAATTCGAGTTGATATTATTCATTTCGTTGCTTTCGATTTCAGTAGAATGTGTAGCTTTCATGTTTTGTTCAGTTCCAGTTAAGATTAGATTAGATAAACTGATGTCATCTCCGATAAACTGGAAACAGAAATGTGCAGTATCATGCTTTTGCAATTCTTCCAGAGCGATAATTTTCTAAAATTTGAGAGGAAATATTCGAACGTCCGGTTAAATTTAACAATCTTTAAAAAAGAAAAATTTAATTGGCAGAACATTTTTTAAATACCAGAAATAGTTTTGTTACCTGATGTATTTCTTTCTCAAAGACTGCTGCTGTCGCTAGAAATCGATTTTGTCGTAGAAAATGATAAATCATAGAAAAGCCAAATATTTGATCCGATTTACTTTCGTCTGCTTCCTCCTCTCGTTCATTATCCTCGTTATTTTCAATTGCAAGAAATACAGCACACCGTAATTCTGCCTGTATTTTGAAAAAAATTTACCAATTTTTCTTTCTAGCAACTTTTTGAAGTTGTGAATCACTAATTGGACAAATGAATATTCCCACTTAATTAAAGCTTCCTTAATTCATTTTTGAGTACATTATGCCAAAAATAATACAAACAAAAATTTCAAAAGCTTTAATTTATTTTACATTTCATTTAACCTTATTAAGTCTTTTGGAAATGATAGATGGATTTAGCTTTAACTAAGGGATAATTTTTGCATAAATGAATTCTTACTGTTACAATAAGCAATGTTAACCGATCTAGTGGCACTTTTTCAAGGCATAACTTTAGAAATTTTTTGTATTTTATTCAGTTTAACTAAACTTAAACTTTCAATTTAATTAGTTTCATGAATGGACCTTAAATCTCTAATTAAGATAATGATTTGTTGTTGATTACTAATTAAGCCCAAATGAACCAATAAGGTTATCATACCTTAAAAAAGTAAAAATAATATACCTGTATTCTATCAAGCGTACCATTGCGACGTAATTTGTCAGTAATAGCCTGTTTCATTTGGAGAACATTGCAATCCATTCATTCATACAACAAACAACTTATTTCCATGGTGACAGATGTTGGACTAGGGTGTACAACACATGTGATAACTTACATCAATAATAATGCGCTCACTTATTTACGTTTGAAAATTTTTTTTAGTCGAAATAAACTGAGTAAAATTATCAAAACTTTCTCCAGTGTTCCGGAAAAACTTCATTATTGTTTCAGTATACCAATAAGCTTAGTCAATGTGGAATTTTATTCAGTGATCTCCTCACAATTTCATTTTTCTGAAATATTAAATGGAAACCGAATATTCATTTACAGTTTTCCTTTGGCGATACTTGAACTGAACACTGTATAAACACTTAGGAACAACCATAGTACTGAGTTCGACTAATTCGATATCTGCGTATGAATTCGACCCTTTTTTTAGTGCTCTCGATTCATGGCACCAAACAATTCTCGTGAATGTCGGGAAAACCGGAAAATATGTCCAAGCAATTAAACTGTTTTCCAAATGAAGTGAATTCAAAAAGAATGAAATACGAAAAGATTTTTGCTATAAAAGTTATTTAGAATATTTCCAGAAGAATGATTCATTGCTCAAAATTAAACGAACTAGATTCATTCTATTCAATCTATTCAAAATTACTAACTAATTGCTCTTCTGTTTCATATATTTAATAATTTTACAATTAAATTTCTATCAATTATTCTTTGTTGAAAATTTGTCTTATAACAAGACAAGGTCAATAAATCAACCTTCTTCAATCACACTTATTCGTCTGCGCCAATAAACCAGACGAAAAAGAAACTTTGAGAACAATTTAATCTAGCAATTCTTTTTACTGTTGGCTTACTTTTACCTAAAAAGAAGAAGTAGCACAGCAATTAGAAAATGAATTCAATGGAGTTACTGAATTAATTTAAGAGGAATTGGTCAAATTTATAACATAATGGATCGCTATTCTCATGTAAATTATCCTTCAACGGACAAAAGACAATAACAAATATCCAACAAACAAGTTAAGAAGTTTTTTAGAAAATTTAAAAAAAATAAAGCTTTTGCACTACGTTTCCCAAATTATTCCTTTTTCCAAGTTTCATTTTTCTTCAGCAATTAGAAGCATTGAAAAAACAGAAATAATTTTATAGAAATGTTTTGGAATCAAAAGTGATCAATCATCATTTAATTCTTATCCTTCGCTAATTAAATTGTCGTAAACCAATTTATCATAATGTTATGAAACAGTTCCACTACATTCACAGGACTTACTTCACTCACTCCATAAACAAGTATTATGCTTAGATTCCATTCAATGCAGTACTACTATCTACACCATTGATTCTCTTAAATTATAATCTCTATCAAATTTCCACTAAATCTTTCTTAGGAGGACAACGAAGAAGAATAATCCACTGATCGATCCTATCCACAATATTCTCTAATGATTGTCTTATAATGAAGAATAAATCTTTCATCAATTAATCAATAAAAACTTTATTACAACTATTTCTCTGTATTATTGTCAAAAAATTTAAATAATAGGCCTCATACACTGGCAGTTTTGTTAGTTGATTCTAAAGTGCCTATGTATAATTGGGAAGCATTTTTTTTCGATGATTCTTTTTTTGGGCACATATTGTTGACATAATTATTCTTTTGTCAGTTGTTGATTTAATGGGGTTAAATCCATTCTTTTCTTGACTTGATCGAGAAATTTCTTCAGTTTACAGATCAGTTTACAAATCAGATCAATAAATATCTCGGCTCTTGACGTTAATATATATATCATGAATGATATATACATCAGAGAAATATTTTGAATAAAGTAATTTTTATACTAAAAATTTCCATATACGGATTTACATCAGTTGTTCCGTAACATTTCAATATCATAAAAATTATATTTACTATACTGACATATTTCTATTGCGACTGAACGGTAGTATGATAAATGAAATCAATTTGAAGCATCATTAACATTTAGCTTGATAGGAACAAGTAAGCAGAGAACATTTACTACAGAGCAGAAATAGAAATGATCTGTTCTACAAATATGATGATCATTTAAGTGTTTAGATTGATTTGCAACGAATATTGCCATTGGTAATGATTAATGCTAAAATTAAAATTTGTCCTTGTAAAGAAAATTTAGAAATTGTTGAAATTACACTCTTTGCTATGTTCATTAATTATTATTTCAGTCTCCTCTTATTGCAGTTAATCAACCAAATAAAATTTAAAACAGAAAAGGAAAATAAGAATCAATGACTGTTATCCTTTAAAATGAAATAACAAAAGCCTCTCACATAAAGACAAACGATCAAGGATCAAGCAAAAGTAAGAATGTCAACTCACATTATTTCAAATACTCATTCCACATTTAACTTAGTTTAATGAAAAAGTAAAGAAGAGTTACAGCATTAACAGGATAAAAACGAAAAATTAACTATAATAATAAATTATTACTTTTTCAGTAATTTTCATAATTGTATTTCAAGTTCTAATAATTGTATAATTATGCACAAACTAATTTAAAAATCAAGTAACAGTACAATAAATGATCTAGTTGATTAACATCGGTTAAGCATTAATTAAATTCTGTGATAATAATGTTATCGCCGGCATGTCTGGAAAAGTTCGATTTTTTCCAATATTGAACCTGTCAGTCTATTCGCCAACAAGTAGGACGAACGGATGTTGTTCTTCAATAAAATATTTTCCAACAGTAAACGATAATTGTGTCCAAAAATATTCTTATGAATAGCAAAATTGATGAGGAAAGAATTAATTAACAAATTAATAGTTTTAAGGATGGCAAAATTAATTTGATTAATGGAAAATTAATAGTATACAATTCTGAAAAGTGTCCTGGAAATTAATAGCATATAATCATATCTCTATCTATATGTCTTCTAGCCTAGATAATGTCTTTATTTCTTTTTATCTTAACATTAGAACTTCTTTGGCCACTTGATACTGCATTGATCACTTGGCCATAACAACAACGCAAATAAATGTTCTTTCTCCTTTTTTCTAGTCAATCATTTTACTATATGTTGAATGAGCAGGAAATTCAGTCATTGAGGAACTGATGATAGTGACTGTCATCTAAGAACAGAAGTAACAGCTAAATGTTTACACAACAGATGCAATAATTCTATCATTTGTCGCTTGTTTCATTTCGGAAGATTTTATCTTCTGTGACATCAATTTTCTACCACATCGAGCTATTACCATATAAAATATCAATGAACCAGTTATAAGAGTCACAGTGAATATAATTAATGGCCACTTAGGTCTAATTATTATCAAAGCATTAATCTGAAATTTAATTAAAAGTTTAAAATTGCATTAATCAAAATTGAGAAATATAAATATTCGGCAGCTAATGAAACTGTGAATTATTTACTAACCAAAGCGATTGTTTCTAGTATATAAATAAATGATGCAAGTGTAAGTCGATGAAGATATGTCGCAAGAAAGCCACCAATTGGTGCAAAGGTTACAGCTACAGGTAAGCATACCGAGAAATATTCCCAGCATTCCTGAAATATTTTCCCAATCCTTGATGCATTTCCTTTCTACCAATGGCAGCTGCTTTTTTTCTGCTTTACATGGAATTAATTAATTACACCAAAAAGCAAGAAACTAAAAAATTACATAAAATGTTATTGGTAATTGATGTGATTATTTCAATTTTACTCAGAAATTATCATTTGAATAGATTGAAAGTCTGGTTACAATTTGAAATTTTATTTACTTATTAGAAATTCTATTTAAAGTTCTTGTATAAAAATTGTCACCTTCTGAATTTCATTTTGCATAAATTGCCGCCAGAAAAAGCCAACCATACTATTTACTGCCATAAGTACCACAGACGTTGGTGTTGCAACTTTTTCAGTTATTCGAAAAAATAAAGTAAGTATTGAAAAGGAGCAAACATCAATCCCAGAACCAGCAATACCAGTGAAAATGCCTTAAAATAGATTCGCTAACTGTTGGAACCGTCTGTCTTGCACTTAGAATTTGATTGATTTGATATGGAATGGTTGATAATTAGATTGCTACATCTTTTCCAAACAATATTTATTTGCATGCTTTCATGAAATATGGGAGATTTGACAAAATGAATCCTGGAATTTTCAGTAGACACTGTAGGTTAAAGAGTTAAAAGACCAAAGAGGACTTGAAGCATGCCAAATGACTTCTGAGACAATTAGTTAATGCTTGATGCAATCAATGCTTGATTCATTGATGGATGGAACAGTTCACAACATATTATATTTATTTGTTTGGAAATTTCCATACCTCCAACAAAGCCATTAACAATTAAAATCAACCCTTTTGATACGGTAAATTGATCGATTTTATTAAGCGTTTTGCGATTTTTTTCACAATTTAAAATGAATAATGCAATTGCAAACGAAAAAAACACCGATACAAATGTCATTTTCTTTTGCTCTGATGCCATCAATGGATCAATTATCTGGAAAGTTGCAGGTTGAAATTAAATTTTATTTTACAGTTCTAAATTTCAGAGCTTAATTAACGTTTTATGGAAGTTAATGACAACGCAGAACTTATTCTCGAACTTTGTTATTGAAAATGAGAAAAATTGTCATCTGTTGAGAGCCAGTCCTTAAATATTTTAATGAGCCACTCACGTTCTATTAGTAAGCACAACTTAAAAGATGAATACAGCGTACGTGGAATGCTTCTCGTTTCATCACGTTTTTCTGTTCCCACTACAATGAGTAGTTTTGCTTCAATCGACTGTCAATTTTGTTAAGGAACAAAAATTTTAAAAAAATGGCAGAAAATAACCTCAAGTTCGAAAATAACTCCAAAAATTGCGCCAAATGTTGAAAATAATATTGAATGCCATTCAACTAATACTCCAGTAAAAAAAATAGTAAATGAAGCGGCAGTTAAGCCTTAGAGTATCATAATTATGAAAAAAGAGAGTAAAAGACTTCACCATTTAAATGATACTTTCTTCTGACCACCGATCATTTGCATATGATGATGATCACTTTGCGTTTTCTATCATTGCATGAGATTTATTTATCAGCTTTGTAACTTTCAAAATAATTAATTAAGTAGATTGGAATGGGCAATTCAAATGAATGATTTGTAATTATAATTCAGTATATTATCTGGCTTAAATTCGCTGGTTTCAACTTAACATTTCTCAATACTATCATATTAGAATTATTTCTTTAAAATGTTATACCACAAGACTGTATCATAAATGAAAAATCACGAGCCACAGTAGGACTTATATTGAGAATTAATGTCATTACTGGAAATGCTATAGCACCACCACCTTCTGCTGTCATTCCTGTAAGACATTATTATTTCAATTTTAATTGAATTAAATTTCGCATCCTTTAAAAGCACTTTTCACAAAATTTTCACATAAAACAAAAATGGAAAAATTGTTTTTAATCAAAATATCGCATAATTTCCTCTTTAAATTAATGAACAGTGAGTGATGGCAATAAGTTAAAAAAAAAAAAAAAAAACTGCAAATAATTTAACAATAGTTTCAAACTTTATTTAATTTTTTAAAATTTGATATTAAAATTTAATTGAAAATGAAATTGCATTGTGAGCAACTAATCATAAACACACCTCCAATTAACGATCCGAAACTCATTACAATTGTCATAATGTATTTTTCTTCAAAATAATGATAGAAATTATAACGAAAAGCCAGCAACCAGTATATTGTTTGGAAAAAAATAAATGGTATGAGAAAACCTTAAAAGGAAGAAAAAAAAGAAAACTAATTAAATAAGCACTTTCAATTGGAAAAAGCTCATGAAGTGTATCCTTTTTAAAATATTATTTAAATTTTTCTGATTTAAGTATTACTTTAATAAAATTCCAAAAAAATTAATTTTAATTAAATTTTTATTAAAATAATTTTTTGGTTGTTCTTGAAAAAAATATTATCATTTACCGAATGATTTCCTGTATTTAATCAATAATTCATCTATACTTCCCTGACTTCCTTGAATAATTGTAGTTTCTTCATAGAAATATTTTTGTCCTAAAATAAGCTACAGTAATAATAATGCATATTCAACAAACATACTGCAGTAATTTGCACAAAGCAGTTAGAAACAAATATAAGAATTTTCTGTTTTCAGTTGTTACAAAAACAGTTGAAAAAATAGCTTTATATGCTTTATTGCTCACAATTAATTCGATTACTTTATTGTCAAAGTTTAATTATTAAATAAACAATTCGTATGAATTCTCATGATTAATGTGGACCATATTCTTAATTATCCTCTTAATACTTCTAAATTAGAGCTTCTCTAAGTCTTCTACGACACTACTAATTATCCTCACCTTCTAGGAAATATTTCCGGAAGAATTGCTGCAATTTGCAATAGATTGTTGATATTGCTGCAACGTTCTTCACACTTGCTATAGTAGTCATTTTCTCAAATGTTTTGGAGGCATTTTTGAGTGAGGAATAGAGAATTTAAAGGCAGAACTTGTTCGAAAACATTGAATAGGATGAAAGAAAGAACAAATTTCAATGTGTTGTTAAATTTTTTTACCTTTTTTGAATACATTTACAAATTCTCCCTTTTTTGAAAACATTTACAAATTCTCTAAAAACCAATGCTTAAAAATTTACCTGGAAAATTGGCTTACAAAAAAAAGTATACAACAAATTTTTGCTGTAAAAAAGCATACAGCAAAAAGTATAGAACAAAAGTATACAGTATACAGCAATAATTATACAAATTACATTGTATAATTAAATCGCTGCTTTATAGTTGGTACCATGGTACCAAATTTATCAATATCGAAAAAAAGCAGTCACAGTAACATACTTAATGCATGCCACATTAAAATTACTTGTTTAAAATGAATCCCTCACATCTATGCAAAATATTACTTTACGTACGAAAGTTTTAGTTTAAAAAATTCATGCATTTCAAAGTCGCTTTCAAGTCTAAATCCGCGCAAGCTTGAATAACGTTTATCATGGATGTCATGGTTTTTTTTTTACCTAATCTTAATCAAATTAATAAGTAATTACGTTCCACTTTTCGCATATCAATTTTCATGCGATAAGTAGATTCATATTTTCGTCATGAAATTTCTTAAAATTGCTCATTATTGGCTAAGCAACCTTAGCAACACTTTTAATTGTGTAATGAAGTAATCCATAATCAATTATCATCATAAATATTCAATCACCGTGAATCACTATGAATTGCAAATTTTTTCGTAAGATAAGGAGAATCTTTATTGCAAGAAAAAAAATGTTAAGCAAATACACTTTTTTTTGTTATTTACTTTTTAAAATATGAAACCTAGAAGTAAACACCAATGAGTGAGTGACTGAATTATTGTAGCAAAATTACATACTTTCACATCTGTAGCTTGAAAAGTTAAAACAAACTTTTTTTGCAAATAACAATTTCGAAGGAAATTTGTTGGAAGAATGTTCGTTCATAAATGATTCAAATTCAAATGTTTCTTGTTAATTTCAAATTTTCACAGATTTAGAAAGCGCCAGTTTATATTTTAAAATTGTATGCTTCTTAATTCATAGTTTTAGCACAGCTTAACTAGAATGAAATTTATTTTTAAGCAAAGGCTTCGTCTTTTCGACTTCGCCTTACACTCTAAACATAATGAAAAGACGAGCAATTAATTTTTAAAAGTTCAGTTTGAAATTGTTTCAAATTATCCCTTAACTGAATGCAAACTTGTTTATCAACTTTTCAAATCGCTGTTTCAAATTGCTGAAATAATTGAACATTTAGTAAAGCACTTTTCACCAAAAAAGGATCACTATTATAGAATTGAATGAAGTAGGAACTTCGTCACACCTAGCTTTATAATTTAAGATCGAAAAATTTACTTGCATCATTTCACACTACACGCTATATTGTTGCACGGATTTTGTCCCCTTCTTTATTTTCACATCAAAGAAGCCAATTAACTAATAAATCAATAAATAAAACTTTCAAATTCAGTACAGGTATTATCTATCGAAATGTGCATCATTAAGAAGGAAGTTTATAGCATTAGCGACATACTTTGTTATCAGTTGTCAAAGAGTTGTAGCAGATGAATCGCATACTTATCGTTATCACATGTGACCTTATCATTCTCTTTCTTTCGGCATTGACATACAACGACTCGCCATTATTTCGTCTCGTTTACGAAAAGGAAGCTACTTCCAAATCAAAATTGCAATAAACGTCCAATTCAATTTATGGATTCATCTCAGGTAAGTAAAATAATCCTATGGTATCTGGTTAAAATTTAAGATTGTTCAAAAGTTCGAGCAAGAATTCCAACAACTTTTATTTATGATTATAACATTATTTAATGAAAAGAATTCTTTTTAAAGTAAAACTTGATTTCTTTGTAAAAATTCACTAATTTCCTCTATGATGTTAATGCACACCCAAATAAAAAAATAAAATAAAAACATCAAATCAAATTTCAATGAAATCGAACTTGTCATCGGAATTTGTATTTCTTTTTATTCCTACCTTTTTCCTAAAAAATACACGTATATCAACAAAGCTATTAAAAAATAGAAGGATGAAAAGAAATCCGACTCTAAAAAAACCCAATTTTCAGCCATCTACATCATCAAACGAATATGTGACACCTCCCAAAGAACAATTTCTGTTTAAAATTTTAATTATTGGAGATGTTGGCACAGGGAAATCATCCATTGTGCAACGCTACGCACATAATTTATTTACACAACATTACAAGGCCACGGTTTGTCAAATATTTTAAAAAATTTTCAAGCTAAGTTTTACATATATCTGTCTATTTGAAATTTGAATCTCTCAAAATAATTTTATAAAAAAAAAATGTTTTTCTTCTAAGGAAAATTTAAAAATGAGATCAAGAATTTTAGGTTGGTGTTGATTTTGCAACAAGAACTTTGCTATGGAATGATGGAACAACACTACGATTGCAGCTGTGGGACATCTCAGGTAAATGCTTGATGAAATATTTCGATAAATCAAATAGATTTCAGTTATGGGAATCTCTTTTCCCATCAAGTTTCACGATAATATACTAATTGATCAGGAATTTATTTTTATTAGTTTCAGATTTCAAATTTTATTAAGAAAAGTTCCTTCTAAATGATATTTAAGCGTAACAATAATTTAACTTTGTTTAGGTCAAGATCGATTCAGTAACATGACAAGAGTATACTATAAGGATGCTCACGGCGCCATCGTAGTATTTGATTGTACCCGTCGAAATACCTATGATGGAGCACTACGCTGGAAAAACGATCTGGATAGTAAAATTACTCTTGCTACTGAAAAACCGTTACCTGCTATACTTGTTGCTAATAAAGTATCTATTCATCATCTTCATAAGTACCATTTTTTTAAAAGTAACCTTTTTGAATCATGATAACCACTTAATGGTAAAAAAGACTTAGAAGCTTTTGCTTATATGTTCTAGCTAATCTCAAGAAAAAAACTTGATTCTTTCAAAATTTTTATTCAACAACATTTACATAAATAACAAGAAGTCATTTTGGTTTTGGCTTTATTGGTTGATTTTCGAGAATTCTTTTCACAAGGAACATATTTAAATCAAAAGTTGAATTTGATATAGTCGTTGGCCCATTCCTTTGCACATACATATTTTGACTGATAATGAATGATAATATAACTTTTTTCTCTCAGGCTGATCTTGAAAACAAAATAACCGATGAAAAACTGGAGCAGTATCGTGTAAAAGGAGGCTTCCTGAATGCTTTAAAAACATCGGCAAAAGCAAATTATGGCATTGAAAATGCATTTGGTTTACTAACGGAACAGGTATCTGTTTCCCAATTAAAATTAGACTTCTTCCTTTTTCAAATTTTTTATTAAATATACCACATTTGGAATATTAAAATTGAGTAGCAATATTCTGAATTTATTTTACAGATCCTTGAAACAAAAAAGAGTGGTCATTATGTATGGCCGTATTCTCATAATGATCAAACAATCAAAAAGCTACATCACACAACAAAACAAAGAAGGTTTGGATTGAAATGGCGATCATGCTGTAACCCATGAATTTCAAGCTAGTGACGTTTAACAAACTATCCTGAACGAAGAATTATTTGTTACTTGTCATGTATTCTCGAAATGATAAAGAAAACAGACACAATGCAAAAATTCAAAAACTTTTGTGAGATTTTAGTCATGTAATCACTTTACGCATATGATCACCGTATGATGCATCAATCAGTCCGCAATCTCTTAACTTTTCCTCCATCGTCCTTCTCGCGCTAAAAACTTGTTTATAATTTTTGCTTGAGATAAAGAAACTCAATACTCAATACGTAGTGTCAATTTATTTAAAACATACCATCCATCTCGGATTATTCTATAAGTACCAGGAATACTCAGATTTACTACTGTACTACCTTCGTGATTCACTTTCCCATCTGGATGCACTACTACGCCATCATCTATTATCAAATCCAATTCTGGCCACAAATCCTTGAAATCCTATAAATTGTTTACATGAATAAATGAAAAAATATACAGCAGTTCTTATACATTTCAAATCTTCCTCCTCCTCAAAAAAAAAAAAAAAAAAAAATCCCCAAATGTTAAAGACTTTGCTATTATACTGAATTTCTTCGCTAAAATGAAAATTCTTTAACAAACGCCTGGAATAAATTCCTCAATGTAACAAAGAGAGAAAAAAAACAGTTAGCAGAAAGGTGCTATTATAGCAGATAATGTCTATATAAAATAGTCTTCTCTATTTCTTGCAAGTTCCAACTAATCAAATTAAATTTCAATATTGTGCATTGCACACTTACTTCAATACATACTGGATTATTTGGATCATTGGAAATGTTAGCACTGGTTTGTGCAAGCGGAACATCATCTAAACGAGTCAACAATGAACGGACAAAATCATGGTTAGGAATTCGAATACCAACTGTTTCATGTCCTGGATTGAAAGTGTTTGGAAGGGAGGGTGAACGTTCAAAGATTAACGTCACCGGTCCCGGTAACAGTGTTTCCAGTTGGTTATTGTCAATCGTTTGATAACACCACCTGGCAATAAAATCACACTTTAAAAACAACCCCTTCTCATTAGTTTATTGCTAGATTTGAAGATCAAATTAATCTATTCATAGACTGTTCATAATTCACAAACAGTACTGCTGTATGACTTTCCCTAACATTTATTGTAAATTATGAAGAGACTTAGCAAACTGACAAACCTTTGAACTTCTCGAACATTGCTAACAAAGAGACCAAGAGGTTTTAAACGATTGCGACGCTTCAACTTATAAAGTTTATCAGATTTTGACAATGTTGTAACCACGCCATATAACGTATCCGTTGGCAACGCCACTATGCCACCTGATTCCAATGTTTGTAAACAACGACAAATTGCCGCACTGTAAGCTAGAAATAAGTAACATATACATTTATTAACTTAAGTCATTCACTAACTCCACTGTTCTAATTCTTACTAGTGAATACAAAATGTCGCTTTTTGTTAGGCTTATAGTGTGCTAACTTTTGCTGAGAACTCATTAAAACAATGTTTTCGAGATTTCATCTAATAACATCATTGCATTATTCATTTATTAAAATTACCATAAAAAAACGAAACTGCAAAAAAAGAAAAAAAAAACTAACTTGATTCAGATAGTTTTATTATTTTATCCATCACATTTATCAATTTAGTAATTGCTGACATCAATCAAATGAAATTATTTATTCCATCTTCTTCTTAATAAAGGCAAAAGTTATAAAATTTGCAGAACATAACAAACTATTTGATAAAGTCAATACAGTTTACCTAGCAATTAAATAAATTTCCAATCACTTTAAATCCTCTGTTTACCTATTCTTGTTTTTTTTTCCAATGCTTCAATCGAGCAGCATTTATGGGATGTAAAACATAAATAAGATATTGTAAAGATAAAGAGGTTTTTATAAAAAGTAATAAATTGTAACATTACAATGATGGTTAAATTTCGGACAAAATATTATTTAATACAAAAACGAAATTTATTGAAATACTTGAGACTGAAATGAAAGCTCTCACTGCAAATTATTAATCATATATTATTTTTAAATGAAAAAAATATGAATTTGGTAAAAATAAAAAATGATAGGAATGATGAAAAATAATGCAACAGAAAAATATAAATATAAACAATTGCTGACATCAATCAAATGAAATTATTTGTTCCATCTTCTTCTTAATAAAGGCAAAAGTTATAAAATTTGCAGAACATAACAAATTATTTGATAAAGTCAATACAGTATTAATCTGTTTTACCTAGCAATTAAATAAATTTCCAATCACTTTAAATCCTCTATTTACCTAATGAAAAGGGATTAACAAATTAACGAAGCATAAGAAAGTGTATAGTACAGGCAAAAAGAGAATATAGATAAGACGACAAGTCTCTAAGTGACTCGTCAGAATCTTACAAACAACAACGGAAATTAACAAAATAAAATCTATTTGAAAATAAAAATTAAAATTTGATTCTAATCATAAAATGAGAATGATACATAAGCCAGATATACTGAATATTCGTTTATATTTTTATCTTCTATGTCTTTTCATAGAATGCGTAACAGGTGATGAACAACGTAAACTTCTTTCGCCCCTACTTTCTCTGTGATGACTTCGACGTGTCTGAAAATTCCACGAGATCAGAAATACTAAAACATACACTTATCCTTAAAAACCATACAAGCCAAGGATTCAAAAATAGTTTTCTACAGAGACTGTGACTTTCAATTATAAACAATTTTATTCTGCAGCATCTCATTATTATAAACTTTAACAATTCAATTCTTAATTTTATTCACATACATCATATTAACCAAATCATAAACCTCATATGACGAGAAGTTTCTCCGAGATCCTTTCTGTAGATGATTTATTCGAACGCTAATAAGATCTCGAGATTTCATATGTACCTGTCGTTCTCCAACACCTGCATTAAAAGGAAAGATTTTTCAATAAATTAAATGTGTACCTGTAAAAGACTATGATAACTTATAGCTTTCGATAAATTACTTTTTAAAAAAATATTTACCAACCGCAATCTTTTCCTAAGCTGCGGCTTCTAGACCGAGATATTCGACGGCGATCATGACAGTGTGATCTTCGTTTTTCCGATCCCAAAAGAATCGGTTTATGTTCCCTAGCATTCCTCTTTCCAAACTCAGCCTTTTTCGCATGTCGGATTGGACAATCACTTGGTGGAACACAACCTGCGGAGAATATTTACGGTATAAAATTGCAGAAAAAAGTTGCTTAATGCAGCTATTTAATAAAAATAACTTGCAGCATAATATATAAGTACCAGATAATAAAATTCGCAACTGAAAATACGAATTAATACGAATGTACTAAGATTAAATAAAATGATCAAACAGAAATTATTTTATGATAAAATGTACGAAAATCGAGATTCTTTGGCATATCTCGGGAACTCATAGGCATTTCATTGGAATCAGAATACATCATTAGGGAATCGCTACGCCAGTTCTGCGTCGAAAGTGTTAATGAATTAGTAGATAAGGGATTCTGCATGACCGACCGCTCTCGTCCATGTAGTGCATTATCACTACATAGTGCAGATTGGGTGTTCTGCTGTGAAAAATTGCGTGATGGGACGCAATCAGAAATTCGAGTAACAAAATTCGGTGGTTTATCTCCTGCAAAATTATGCTTTACAATAAATAGCTTGGCGCATCGTAGTAGAAACATTTATAATTTAACCATTTTAACATTTTGGAAATAATTTAACCATTTTAAAAAACCATAAATCTACCAACGACCGGCAAATCCGGTTTTGTGGTGATCGTAATCAGTAATTCTTGAAGGAGTTCACGGGCACGTACAACTTGTGCTGGGCTTAAACTGCTATCGTTGGCGATCCATGCCTGTGCATCTAAATTTCGAATTTACTAAATCCATGATGATCATAGCAGCATACAGAACCTTCGTGAAATAAAAAGAGTGGAAACAAAAAAGCGTCTCAAAAATGTTTCAGTGCTTAATAACTTCCAGGTTAATTAGGATAAAAAAGGAGAACAATGATCAAGATTTTGGTCCAGCAAATATCGCATAGGAAAAATTTGCTACAAATGAGTTTAATGCTGCTTCGAAACCATAGTAACTAACCGCATTAGTTAGCAAAAAAAAAAAAAAAAATGACAGAAAAACCAACTTTGTATACTATGTGCGTTCAGCATTGATTGCCCTCCCAGCAAATCTTCTATGCGCCAATTTGTCATGCCTAAACTAGAAAATTAGTCATTTTTTATGAGAAAAATATAAAATATCTACGTTGAAACAACCAGCATGCCAAAACGTTTATGCCAAATGCTTGTTGCCGAAATTTTCTGAAGAAATGAAGCAACACAACTTTCAAAAATTAAAAAATTTTACGCGAACGAAAATCTTAGAAATTATGCCAAAAAAAAAAAAAAAAACAAATCTGAAACACTTGAAGTAAAAAACACCATTGCTAGTTTTTCCAGCAATTTCTTCGGAAGCAAGTTGAGACCCATGCTCCATATGATAGTTCCGCATCCTATCAGTGTCATATTCTGATGATGGCTGTATTCGATTACTATTGCGATTAACTTCATCATGTGAACGAGTTCCTTCATTCTTAGCCCTCTCCAGAACAATCAATCGATCGCGTACCCAACATGGTTTTGTCAGTGCACTTGCCCTTAAAATGATCTGCTGCAGAAATGTTTCAGCAAAAATGAAAAAAAAGAACATAATAACAACTTCACACCCAAAGGTCAACCGAAACAGCTGTTGGCAATTCTTTTAGTTCCATGGCTTCTTTATATCAATAATTCCCTCGCATAATTTCCTGCTCAAAGAGTTTATTGTCCACTTTTTTTCTATTTTCCTCAATTCTGTTTATCCAGACTTGTTGAAATATTTTGTCCATACAATTAGATTAAAATTACACAACATAGCATTACACTATTGTTCAAGCTTCATCTTAATAATCCATTATCCAATTCCACTTATCATAATTTGAATCGCTCATTACAAACAGCATTTCTCTCCACTTCACTATAAGCATATTTGAATATGCAATAAATTGTCGTCATTCAATTTCATATATAGCCATATATATAGCCCAATCAGTCTCAGCATTATACTGCTTCCATAAAGCAAAGTTGACATTTTCCAAGACCAGTACCTAGCAAGAAGCTATTATCCAAGTTTCCATTCATCATATCATTTTCTGTTGCAATCTGGATATATATATGACAAAATTTTTCAAATCGTTCATTACGACTGGTACGATTTGGTGCATTCCACAAATAGAAATTGACGATGAAATCTACTTCGTGCGACATCACACCTGATTGGCATTCCCAGAAAACTTAGTCATTCATATGTAAATCACGCAAACAGCTTCAATATATAGCATTCCAAATATATTATTTGCAATCCAAAATCCCATATCTTTACTGATCACTTTCCTCAAATAAAATTTGCAATAAATCTCGTAAAATTATAACAAACACCTGCGCATTGTCGGATTTCTTCCACTCAGAAATGTGAAGTTGACTTGGAAAGTTTCTGGTTACTGTGCGTTAGAAAAAAATCAGGTAGAAGTAAGTATCAGTCGAATAATTCTTTACGAAAAAGATGCGAAATAGTTCTTGAGATCGCAGTAACAGTAGATGAATAACAAAGAACCAGCAACGAAAAGTTGAAGGAGATCTAATTGGCGACGATCACAAAAATTAGTTCCATTAGCACCAATATTCAACAAACATAATTACAGCTTTTTTTCTTTCGTTAAAATGTCAACGTTAAGATCAGCATAGAAAATTAGCATCCAAAAAATCCGCATTTCATCCAAAATCCACTTGCCTCTAGTAAAATCACAATTTCAGATGAGATGTGTTGATGGCAGGTTGTGCTTTTTGCATGTGTCAGCCGACTCATGAAAAGATAAACTGCTACACGTACTCAAAAAATCATTTAATATAAGGCTTCCGCTAAATTCATACTGCATTTCGCGAAATACTTCAGAATACGATTAACCACATCGTCAATGTAGACAAGACAGCTCTCGCAAATAGAAGTCGAGATTATCTATATTATCAAACAATCAATGAGGAGAATTATCAATAGTAGAAATCGAAGAGAATGATTTATAGTTCAGTTGCTGCATTTTTTTTTTCTTTTACTGCAGTAAAAGAAATCATCATACAAAAAATCCATGGTATTTAACCTTACTAACTTCCAGACAATCACTTCAAACTTCGCTCTTCCACTTTTCTATCTTTTTTCCATGTCTTTCCTGATTGATAACATACAGTTTTTATCCAAACACTTGTCAAATGCCGACAACAAATGACCAACGTTTGAATTCTTACCATCGCATTTTAATATTTTCTACCTTAGCAATGTAATGTAAGAAATTTTAAAATGTGTAGACAATACGAGAATAGTGAGCGAGAATAGTTAGAATATTAGAGTAGCCGTCAATCTATACCAAAAGTTCTATCTTAAATCATCATTATATTATGTTTCCAGCCACGCAGTACTTATTGGTCTAGGTATTTAGATAGACACCCAGAAATAAAATTCATGAATAAACAAGACCGTTCGATTAAATGAATATGGAAATCAGAAAACCAAATTGAAATCAAAACAAAGCTGAACATACAACATACAAATATTCGTGATCTTCCATCGGTCCAGTTCTAATTGGTGTAGGTGATATCCTGGAGATAGACGATCTGCTTAACTCACTGTTGTTATTCAACCATTCTCTGTGCCCATGCCTTTGACGGCGAACTGATGAGCTGCTTTCATCTATCTTCAATCCTTATTCAATTTCAATTTTCTTTCAATAGGAATTTTCTTCTAAAAGATTTTAAACCTTTTCGCGACTGATATCCTCGCATAACGTTATCAAATGATAGATGTATGTTAAAAAGAAAATGCTGAAAAATAATTCATTATCACACATAAAATGAAGCTCTTAAAGCAATCTTGTTAGAACTAAATGTTCTGAGAATCCATTAGCGTTCGTGATTTGAGTTGAGAAGTACTGGTTACTGTTTGGGATGTGTGGATTAAGTTGATATACCTGGATTGTGAGATTCCGTATTTTGATGCTTCGTATCAATAATAAATACTTTTGCACTACTGAACTGAAAATTGCCCATTCTACTGATTTTTTTTTTTTTTTTCAAATCACATGACCATCGTACTTTCATCGCTTCTGATTTATCTCTTTAATATATATTAAAAATTATATATAAGTGTGTAATGCATTATCTGACTTCCTTATTGTATATGCCAAGAAATGTTGTTTTCATCAAATATAAGACCATTTGAAATGAAAGAGTTGATTCCTTAAATTTTCATAATTACAGTGGACTTATAACACAAACAATGGAAAGTCCTGCACTTAACTTGCTGAACTAAACTATTGAAATATCCATTACATGCGTCTTTAGCCAGCAAAAGATGGTCATTTGTACAGCTAATGCAGTTCACGACGAAATGAAAGTTAACAGTAGTATCGACGGAATTGTGTCACCGATAACAGGAAAAACATCTGTCAGAACAAAAATCAGCAAAAGATACCGTAAGAATCGAAACCAAACGATATTAGTAAGATCAGAAACATTCTGAGTCTCAATGTGATAAATGTCAAAAGATTTTCCGTAACACATCAGCGATTCTAACTTCATTCCTCACAAGCATCCTTAAAATTTTCGTTTAGCTTTGCTCCCTGATCAACCAATGAAAATGAAAAACTGATCCAAGACTGCGAATGCTGAACAAGAAAAACGATAAAATGCCATTGCTCCATCGTTCTACATATATTCTGGGTTGTTGATTTCATAGCAATATTTCCGCATAATGGAATGATAGCAAGCGGAAGAAGAACGTGAATTTCTGGGGATAAATGTTTCCAGGTCGATCTGTGCTGCTTTTTGCAATCATATTTCTTCTCTACGTAGCGTACATAACAAGTATTATTATATACGGTAACAGACAGAACTGTCTGCAACATTTCCTTTCAAATATATCCCATTGCTTAATCATTGAAAATTCTCCTGATGAAATGTTATTTTCAAGATACTTCAACTATATATTGATGATAACTACCGTAAAACTGTCACGTCGTTCGGACCGTTTTCGATAACATCCAAGTGTACTTCCTTTTGCATATTCGTCTCTTTCAGTAGCAGGACTCAAACAACGATCACGCCAAACAGTTCGTCTTTCTAACATCGGTATCTGTAAAAATACCAATAATTCAAAATGTAAAAAAAAGAAAATCCTTCGACTTTATCAGAAATTAATAAATTTCACGTACCATACCACGTCTCGAACTTCTACCACGTTCTATTTGTCGACGATACATGCGATTATCAATCAAAGAACCTGTAAAAATCATTTCATTCTTTCACTATTTCCTACAACTATTTTAACTTGTTTTTAAATTGCATCTGATGAATGAATGAAATATTTGATGAAAATATCATTGATATCACTCATCATATATCTTTTCATTTTAACATACTACTTCTTTCTCTTAATTTATAACAAACATTTTGCAACAAAAAATTTCATCAGTTTCTATTCTACCCTTACTACTAACTATACTTTGTTATTCTATAGTAAATGGCACAATTATAACAAATATTTCTCACTGATACGTTCTCTGATCCCTTAATCTTATCAAATCATTATCCGATATTTCTAGTACCTATCCTCTGACCAATACCATTACCTATTCTTCCAAATCCTGATTTCTCTAAAATTGCCCTGTTTTAAGCTATCCATTACCTATTCTTCCAAATCCTGACTCTCTCCAAAACTGCCCTCTTTTAAGTTATCCATTACCTATTCTTCCAAATCCTGATTCTCTCTAAAATTGCCCTGTTTTAAGCTATCCATTACCTATTCTTCCAAATCCTGATTCTCTCCAAAACTGCCCTGTTTTAAGTTATCCATTACCTACTCTTCCAAATCCTGATTCTCTCCAAAACTGCCTTGTTCTAAGTTATTTTAAAACACAACACACACATCACCATACACACACACACACACGCACAATATCAACATGACATACACTCCCACATAACAATCCACTGTCATCTAATGTTTTGCTACGAGTGTAAGGACGGCATGAAAATAGAGATCCCATTTCGCCGTTTGTTGGTTTTTCCTACTACGTTTATGTGCTAAAATGGGATGGCTTAAGGTCTACGTGAATTGAATTGTACTATTTTCTGATTGCGTATTGCGTACTTATTCACTAATAGACACGTTTTTCAAACTCTTCCTAATTCAGAAGATTTTGTTTTGGATTGATATTTCATATCCGGACAATTTCAGGCTATCTGATACTTGCAGGAAGTTAAAATAGTCTTTGTCTGCGTAGAATTAGGCTTAGTTGAATCTTAATTTTGTTTCTATTATGATTTGGTGTAACTGTGTTTGATTCTAATGGCATCCTTAAATATATCATATCACTATTATGATTTGGTGTAACTGTGAATAATTGTGTAATTGTATCTTTTCTGTCATTGGATACGTCATAAATGTCACGTTCTCTTTCACGATACTCCTAATTGAATGCTTTTTTTCAGTTAATTTCAACTTAATTAATTTAACTCGTGAAAATGAGAATTGAAAAGTGTTATTTCTGCTCTTCCAATATCTATCCAGGTCATGGGATTACATTTGTCAGAAATGATTGCACTGTAAGTTTTGATTGCTATTGTGAAAACTGAAAGATTGACTAATGTAAATGAATAAAGGAATTTCAAAATACCATTTAAAATTTAAATAATGTACTTAGCAATTTCTACTTTTTCATTCTACTAGGGAATTACAAAACATTTCAATATCGTTTGTTTTAGTCAAATGAAATAGATGGTATATAGCCAAGCATTAAAAAGCTTGAATTAAAGTTCTGCATTAGTTTATCAGGGATTCTTTAGGTGTTTCGATTTTGTCGCTCAAAATGTCACAAACTATTCAAGAAGAAGCGTAATCCTAGGAAGACGCAATGGACGAAAGCTTGTCGTATGGCGCGTGGGAAGGAGCTCAAAAATGACAGCACACTTAACTTTGAAGCTCGACGTAATGCACCACTGAAATATGAACGTCAGTTGTGGCGTGAAGCAGGTACATTTTACTTAAGTTCATACTAACATTATATACGGGCAAGGCAAAAGTTACTCAGTGACTGAATCAAGTATCGTTGAAGCTGTTTTGTTGTATAGATTAGTAATTTCTGTTTCTGTTTGATTCGTCTGGAATAGTTTCTGTTATTGTGTCCCTTAGTATTCGAGGATATTTTGGAGTTCACAGTGTTAGTGCTTTTTTTTTTGGCCTTACTTCTTTAATTTTACCATTTTTTCTTTTCAAAATATAACTGTTATTTTTAAACTAAAACTGTCACTGTTAAATTTATTAAATTACCTCAGTTTTGAAAAGACGTATAGATTATTATTTACAAGTGTTCCATAGTTTATTATCTATGTATAATTTGTCGATGCTTTTTGTGAATTATTTTTTGCAGTTGATGCCGCCAAAGAAGTAATAACATTGCGTGAAAAGCGTTACGGGGAGCATATCAGAAAAACTCTACAACCTGGTAAAGCTGTCAAACGTATTGGTGATCTACAGAAGGCTCGGAAGAAGATTCATTTAATACGTGCTCCCTTGCAATCGAAAAAGCAGGCCAGTAGTTCTGGAGAAATTGAACGGAAAATGGAAGAAGAGATGGAAACAAACTGATAAATTTTTGCTGTGTTGTGGGTTGTCGTTTTGTACATTTTTATTTTTGTTACTTCTTATGTTCAGATAAAATCATTGTTCATCACGTAGATAAATAATCTCTTCATTCGGCTTCAGAGATTACATATTGCATCATTTAAAGCAAACATTAACCAGAAGAAAAAACGATGACCTACGTCATATACAGTGTCATTTAAATTGGGATAAAGTCTCCAAACTCAACGGGACTGAGCGTATTGTACAACGATACATTCATTGGATGGCCTTCGGGAGAATTTTTGCACAGTATGGTGAAATACTGTGCGCTAGCTCTGCGGATTTTTTATTGACGTTTTTGGTGCACTGGGTGAAGAGCGAATATGTATGTGTGTATATATGTATGTATGTGTGTGAATATGTATGCGTTGTGTAAATCATTGAAATCGACGGACAGGTACAGTTAATTTGGGTTTGTGTTCAGTTTAGTTCAACAGCGGAAGAGCTACCATTTCGAAAAACCGTCTGAGTTGTTAGAGTAGTAACGACAGAAAGAGTGGCGAAAAAAGCGAGTACTTCGTGATCGAGTGTGCATTTATATATCCATTTATTTGTGTTGTACTGTGGATACAATCTATAGGTTATTTCACTGTCTCAATTTGTTCTACATCCGTGTTTATTTTATAAGGATTTTGAACCTCAAATGGTAACCTATTATACATATAATTATGTTCCACTGAAAAACGACAAAAGCTACAACAGTGGTCGTGTAAGTATTGTGGATACAAAAAGTATCGCCCAGACATTCTTACTTTGAATCATTATATGGCTATATAATTGCACTTGCTTTGGGCAAAATAAATGGGTTCCTGTTTGGGCAAAAAATCATCATCGACTATCCTGGAAGCAGTACATCCAACTGCAATAATTCCTGTAGTTGATTCCGCTACCTCTCTATCCACTTCTACCGCAATCATCATTGATCCATCGACTGGAAATCATCCTAAAACAAGTTGTTGCTCTGCAACGGCAACAAGATTATCCAACATCAGTCCAACTTTGTTTGTGGCCTTATTCGACTACGACGCACGAACAGACGAGGATTTAAGTTTCAAGAAGGATGAGCTATTGTACATACTGAACGATATGCAGGGTGACTGGTGGTATGCTAAGAGTAAAACGACCAATTTATGTGGCTTTATTCCATCCAACTATGTCGCTCGGGAGAAAAGCCTGGATGCGCAAGCGTAAGTTCTAAACTTTCTTCTCTTCCAATTACACTTATTCAAATGTCATTCCAAAATATCATCGCTTTATCTCTATAACATTATCATCACTTCTTGCTTGTCTACTTTCGGATAATGAAAAAATATATCAAATATTTTGGCAGACATTTCTCGGTTATAGTTTTCCGATCTTAAACTTTCCAATCCGAGCCGATCATAATGTTTTCTTAACCATTCCAGATACTAAAAATATCTAATTTAAGTAGTTTTTATCAATGCTATCATTAATTTCTATTCACAAAAGTTAAATATCATTTCCGGTTGACATCGTCTCACTCTTTGCACAATCTCTCCGGCACATTTGTACCGGTGTACCGGAAAAATCAACATGATTTTTTCGGGTTATGTATTCATTATTTTCTGCATCTTCACGACATTTATTACTATGCTAACTATTATATTTCTAAAATTTTCTTATAGAGAAGAACAACTAAAAGTCTTTTTCTTATAGAAAAACGTAACGCTTTTTTTGGAATTTTATAGTTGATTGAAATAGTTTTTCAATGATTTCCAAACCGGCATTTCCTGTCAAATTCCGATTGCGTTTGTTTCTGTTTTTTGTTCTATCACATTGTGTCGGAGAGCGAAAATGTCTCCATTCTTTCTGGATAAAAATGTAATTCAGATCACTTCACTTCAGTCAAGTTAATATTTTTAGCCATTTAATTAATATTCATCCAAATTATAAGCACAATTTATGGAATTTGATACTGTGTAATAAGAAAGCTAAAAGGTTCATCTAATCTATTCGAGGAATGTCCGATGAAATTGAGATAGCATATCTGTTCTACAAATTTCTCCCTCTACTGATGAGATATGGCAGCTCTCAGGAATTTTTCGCAATTTGACTTTTCACTCTTACATCTCATTAATTCTATTTCATTTTCTCATCGAACAATTAATTATTCATGGAATTCTCAATCGGTACCATTTTAAAAAGCTTCTGAAAGAAATTTTTCGACCAAATTTATAAAACTTGACTTGGCGAAACTTTTTCTGTTAAGTAATTTGTCTTTATATTTCTTCTTCATTAGCAACAGTGAATCTTTGATGGGATTCAGCAATTGACTTGTTAGAAATTAAAATTTCAATACTAATCACAAATTGCACCGTCTAAGTTAATCTTTTGATAAGTTGACAGGAGAAAGGAAGCATGACATCATTTCGTTAATTTGGCTCTTTTTGAAAAAACTAAAATGAAGTTTTTATAAATGGAAATTTTTAAGCAATATTAAAAGAAAATAGAAGATATTTGCCGGCAATTCGTCATGAATTTCATTGATCTTTGTACTTCTCGTAGAAATAAATGTACGAATCAGTAATTTAATTTCGAAATTTAGCACAGAGCAATGAAAATTGAGAGGTTTCTTTTCCTGAAGAAAAAAAGAAAATATTTTGTCTGACAGTTTGGGCAATTTTTTCATTTCCATTTCACAGTGATAAAGAAGGAAGGAAACACTATCCAGAAAAATAACAATAATATTTGGCTGGAAAGAAATTGTCACAATTAAATTTTCAACAGTAAAAAAATGAAAAAATTTTATGATATTTTCTCAAATGGTTGCTAAATTAGGGAAGGAAGAAGAATTGAGCACTTCAGTAGGAACAACCATTATTAAATGAATGGAATCAATAGCCTAGAATATCATTTATGACTGGATAATTAGCCATAATAAACATTTCAACTCTGCACAGATGTCTTGCATACAAGCTGGTCCTTTAAATGCGCATAAATTTTTTCAAATTACCACTCTTCAAAAGAAATTATTCCGTAGCAATTATTTCTACAACATGTCAGTTAAATGAAACTGTTTGAGGGAAAAAAGATGGCGCAAATGTCATGCACTATTCAAATTGAAATCATTGCTTCTTTTTGATAATTGAAATTTCGATTCTTATCATTTAGCAATTGATGGATGACCATTTCTAATGCGTTCTCTTTTTGTTCAAATCAAATTACAATTGTTGGATAATTTTTTCTTTTTTGTTCTCATTTATTTGACAAAAGTTTGTTTTAAAATGAACAAATGCCCAATGTAAATGCGAATGCAAAGAAGGAATAAATACGAAAAAGGGGCAAAAAAATCTGGTTTTCACGGTAGCATACATTATACATGCATACATACATACCTACATACATCCGTGCCTACCATACACACATACCTAAATACAACCGTGCCTATCCATATAGACATCCATATACATCCGTGCCTACCATACATACATATACGTACACGCCACGAAGTTCTTATTTTTGCAACACTAATTTTAATAAATTCTAAGTAACACTTTATTTCTTTGCCGGAAAAATCAATGAAATTCATGTGAGAAACCGAAGGGAGTGATTGAAAAGAACTATTGGAAGGATTCTGGAAGATTAAATAATTTTGAAAAAAAAGCCCTTCCTGGTACGAACATTGAAATAATATTTCAGCGCAAAAATTTGTTTGTCATAAATAAATCGATGTGACCTAATCAAATCGGACCAATTTGACCCGATCAATTTGATCTAATCAATCCGGTCATCGCCATGCTTCATCCATAATAGATATATTTCATTAATTTTTAGTTCATTGTTCCAAATTTTCATCTGTTGTTAATTTTAGCGAGGGATCGGATCAAATGTAATATAGTTCATATTCAATATAACAACAAAGAATTGACATTAACTGTTATCTTGGTCCGATTGCTCTGCGACATTTCAGAACAAAATATATAGTTGTTATAACGAAATAGAGAATTCATTCTTTTCGTAGATGAACTAAATTGGAAATATCTTCATGCTTCTTCCACACATCAAATCTCAATCATAAAGGGTCATCAGCATTATCCTTTAATTTTTAAGCTTTTTCCTTTTCCCATTATCCCTTTTTTTTAGAGCTGTTAATTTTATAAATTCAAAAATTTTTATTAAATTATCATCAAAATTCTATACCATCTCATTCGTTCGTAATTTCCTTGTTAAGAAATTCTATATGGATGTGTTTTTCAGTTTAATTCTTTCCGTCATTGTTTTTTTAGCTCATTTAAATCATTAATTCTCAAAATTTCAATCATCTAATTAATCTAATTTCGAAACTGTTGCTAATATAATTTAATTTAACTTCAGATGGTATTTTGGGCCAATTCGACGAGTTGACGCTGAAAAATTATTATTATTAAATAACAACGAACACGGCGCATTTCTTGTGCGAGATTCGGAAAGTAGACAAAATGATTTCTCATTATCAGGTCGATAACGCAAATTGAGATTTTTCGCTTATGTTTAAAAATGAAGAATTATTGATTTTGCTCATTGCAAAAATATTTCAATTGCTGATTAGGATTTTTAAAGTTTTGAAATCTAATAGAATCCAAATCAAACTTAGATTTTGCATTTAAATTAATGCTGCAGTGCGTGATGGTGATGCAGTGAAGCATTATCGGATCAGGGAATTGGATCAAGGTGGCTTCTATATTGCTCGAAGGCGATCTTTTGCTACGCTTGTTGAATTAATTACGCATTATCAACGTGAGCAGGATGGATTATGCGTGTTGCTCAGACATCCTTGTAAAAAAGTTGACATTCCACAAACGTGCACTTTCACGTACGACGATCAGTGGGAAATCAATCGACGATCAATTAGATTAGTTCGACAAATTGGTGCTGGTCAATTTGGCGAGGTTAATGAAGTATTTCGGTCTTGAACATTTACAATTTTTTTTTTGTTATTCACTGTTTCCTTATTCTTCCTGCGTTTTAATTGATTTGCATTAATTCAATCTTCCAATGCTTATAAAAGAATTAAAAATAGCTATAATGGCAGTTAAAAATTCGAACTTAGGCAATTTTTCCAATTTGATAATTAACAAAGCTAGTATTTCAATTAACAAAGCTAGTATTTTAATTAAGCACTTTGTTGAGTTTTAAAGATGATTTCTCAAATTTTAAACGTGTTAAAGAATACATTGAAAAGTTTTAGTTAACTTGTGCTCCCTTTATTTCATGTGAACTTTTCTAAACTTGGTTTTTCTCAACATAATCTCGTTTTATTTCTTTCTTTGCTACCTGCAATTGGAATTTTATTTTTCATTCAAAATTTGAAAAATCATTTGATTCTGCTAGTTGTTGAAAAATGTTTATATATTCAAAATTAGCAGTTGTACTCATTTGTCAATATAATTTTATTCATTATTTATGTCGATTATTTTGTCTATCGATCAATTCTCACAGATTCTTAAGTCTCTGAGATGCCTTAACTGGAATGGTTTTACCCTCAGGCTAAATAGCTTTCAGGTGATGTTCACTCAGCATGTGCATCACTCCAGAATAAAAATTGAGCATTTACTAATTAATCTGAACTGATCATGAATACAAAGAAATTTATTGTATCGTTGTTTACTTTAGGACAGGTTGCAGTTTGACATGCCCATATCACAGTGCTTCCTAATATTCACTAAAATTAGTGATTACTAGGAAGCAAAGGTCATAAAAAATTTTCTCGGTAAAACTAAATAAATTTTTCCGGAAATTTGCTTCTTGAAATCATAAATCGGGATGTGTATATCCCAAATTCAGCTTGATAAACATTTGCTCTCGGTATTCTGAATTCTCACCTCATTCGTAGCTTTCTTTTTTTTAATAGAAAAATGTTTCGACCTTAATTATGAATTTTTAAAAAATGAGGGATTTCTAGTAAATTTAAGGTTGTAATCTTCTCAGTTCCAATATATTTGAAACGAAAAACACCGTTGTAAATTTGTGCAGGTGTGGGAAGGTCGATGGAATCATTCAACGCCGGTTGCTGTGAAAATGCTGAAAAGTGGTACAACGGATCCCAATGATTTTTTATCAGAAGCACAAATTATGAAAAAGTTGAGGCATCCGAAATTATTGCAATTGTATGCAGTATGCACTAAGGACGAACCGATTTTAATTATCACTGAATTGATGAATCAAAATTTATTGCATTTCCTTCAGGTATTTTTTACATCTGTCACCTCGATATCCTTTACCTTTTACACGTCAACATCTTTTTCCTCTGTTATTTTATCATTTCCTTTTTCTAATTTGTTCTGTTTTCTTTGACGAGAAGAAACTTGAAATAGGGATTTCATTCTTTGTTTCCACTGAGCAGTATATTGATGTCTCTCTCCTCTTTTTTACTATCCTGAACAGAATTTTGGGAATCAAAAACTTCATTGAGACTGTTGTTGCTCAAGAATATCTTTACCCGTCAATTAAAATTTAACTGATGGCCAGTGATCAAATATCAGGCAGTATTAAAAAAGACAATTAAACAAGAATTTGACAGTAACAGGAATCTAAATATCACTCATTAATAATAATTTTTACTTTTCATGTCAAACTCCCAAAGCAAAATTAATTCATTTATTTCACTTTCTTTTTTTATTTCACCTACTGCTTGCAAAAAATAAATAAATATCCAAGTCGAAAGGTAAATATAAATAGGAAATGAAATTTAAATTCGTTAAATAATTTTTGAAATTTTAAATGAGAAAATTTTTATGTAAGTATTAATCATTTCAAGTAAGTGATGAATGAATTGTAAACTTATGCAATAAAAGAAATGATCTGAAGATTTCTTAAGAATTGGTTGAAAGCTTAAAAATTTTAAAGGGTCGAGGACGAAATTGTGCGATGGGTCAATTAGTGGACATTGCGGCACAAATAGCATCAGGGATGAGTTATTTAGAAGAAAAAAATTTCATTCACCGAGATTTAGCCGCCCGTAATATTCTCATGTCGCATACATTATGTGTCAAAATTGCTGATTTTGGATTGGCACGATTGATTCGGGAAAATGAATATGAAGCACGTGTTGGTGCACGATTCCCTATTAAAGTATCAATTTTTAAAATTAATTAATTGTTCTTTTTTGTTTATAAAATCAATGAAGAATTTTTTACAATTAAATTTCACACTAATTAGAAAATATTGCAGTGGACAGCTCCAGAAGCAGCTAACTATAATCGATTTACGGTTAAATCAGATGTTTGGAGTTTTGGAATATTACTTACCGAACTTGTTACTTATGGTCGATTACCTTATCCGGGTAAGATTTTTAAGAAACTACTAAGAATTAATTCTCTCTATTAACTGTTTTTAATTGCTCAAATTACATTGGATACAAAAATTATTCGGACAAGATGTCCCTCTTCTAAATCATTTTTAATCATTTCTGAATAATCTCATTAACTGATTTCTTTTAAATGAAAATCTAATTAAGTTAGAAATGTTCCGTTCTTTCTTTCATGCTTAAATTTAATTATCATATTACAGGTATGACAAATGCGGAAGTATTGCAGCAGGTGGATAATGGTTACCGGATGTCCTGTCCAGCAGGTTGTCCGGCAGCTCTCTATGACATAATGTTGCAATGCTGGCATAAAGAACCCGAAAAAAGGCCCACATTTGAAACATTGCAATGGAAATTGGAAGATTTATTCACCACCGATCCAACGGAATACAAAGAAGCAGCGATCGCCTACTGAATTTATAAAGCATTATTATTATTTATTATTATTACCACTATTATTATTATCAGTACTACTATCACGATTATTATTATACTCTTATACTATTGTCATTATTTGTTATCGATTATTATCATTTATTTATTATTATTATTTATTGTTGTTACTGTTTATTTATTTATTTATTTATATACTATTACTATTTATTTATTTATATTATTCTATGATTGCGCGTTCTCTAATAATGTTACGTGTCTCACATACGTAATTAAATAATCTCAATTTTAAGCAGATGTAATGAATATTGAAAAAACTATCACAAACTAAATCATTGCATGCATCATGAGGATATTAAGAGTGTGACATTAAATGAAAAGATATGACTTAAGTGTAATATTTGCTGGCCATGAAAAGACATGACGGCAATCTGACAGGAGTTTATTAAGCGATCCTCAAATTGTTACGGTTAAAAGAGTGGATAAACCATACAATCTCAATTTCCAGAAAGCAGTAAATTAGAGCGAGAGTGTGAAAGAAAACGGCCAGATATGTGTAGAAACAAAATAGGAGAAACATTTCACTTAAAATGGAAAAATGCATAAAAAGATCATAAATTATCTTCCTATCACAATTTTTTGTGGAAACAATCCACATCATCACTATCCTATTGACAAAAGTTTAGACGTTATTAAGAATCCTTGTCATTTACACGTCATGTAGCCTTGTAAAATTAAAACAAAATGACACCGTTGTCGAAATCAATTTACCCATTTGTTTAATTGGCACCGTTAAATTAGACTCAATGTTGAACAGAGAGGAGTTTGAAGAAATTCCCATAATTTTCAACAAAATAATTTAAGAGGAAAGAAGTCGAAGTGGTACAGCTTTTTGTCTTTGAAATGGAAGACTTCTATTTAAAAAGGGATGTAACAACAAACTATTCAAAAAGCCTTGAGAAACTGAAACGATTTTTTTAAATTAAGAAAGTTTATCATATCACATTGATCAAACCAAAGCTTCTTTTCAATCTTTTTGAAATTTTTTTTACATTAACAATAACATGATATGTATATTCATGTTTCCACACATACGAATCTTTCTAACGCTTCTTTTTTTTATTGGTTTTGCCGCTAACAATTGCAGCACCCGAAGAAGCTTGTGATACTGCCCCACCACCAATTTGACGTGCTTTCAATTTTGGCACCATTTCACATGCATATAACATCAGTGACATTCCTGCAATAATGTATAAATCACAATGAATAGCTACGAATCTACGAAATACTCCTCAACACTTACTTGTTGGAAATTTCTGATCACACAGAGAACCATCATCATTCCGTAATTGAACCCGTACTCTTCCCTGAGAATTAGCATCACGATTCGGATCCAAAGGATGCATTTTTTGCTTCTGAAAATGGAAAAACATCATAAATGAATAAATCAATTAAACAAAATAAAACAACAATGAAGAAGAAAAACATGAACTAAATGAATTTTAGTAAACAATTCAAATTAAAAAGAAAACAATGTGATAAAAAAAAACAAGTTTGTTTCATTCAAAAAGTTAACATCATAATTAATTAAAGATTGGTCTAACAATTCTAAGAGAGTAAAACACAGAAACTTGCTATATATTCCAGATTGAAAGATTGATGTGAAATCAGAATGAAGGATGATAATTAATGAACTAATTAAAAGCACCTCAAGTTTGACTTTCAAGCCAGCATTCGATAAGATATCAAAAATTTCTTGCGCTGTTGGTGAATCCACTGCCTTTAAAAGACTTTTTTTAATAATAATAAAAGTTTTGCGAATAAGTAAAACATCAAATGTATGCTTAAATATCAATGTATTATCAATGCTTAAAAGCAATAATGTTAAAAAAATAACTTTTGTTAAAAAAATTAAAAGAAATTTTAACTTGCAGTATTTGTTATCTCTGCAGGAAAATATACCTTATTCTTGCTTACTCGTCGTCCTTGTGCAATGGTCTTTCGAGAATTCATATACAACGGATAGATGCATATCCATCTGCACTCATCACTTGATGGTTTCGTCTTGTACTGTACAGTCATACTGTAAAATGACTATGGTAGTAATAAGATTGAAATTAATTAATTATACGTTGATTATACGGTAACTGATAAGTTTTTAGAAGAAGGAATTGACGATTTAATAAAAAAAAAAAATGATAATTTATGATGAATGCGAAAAATAAACTAGTAGTAGAAAAGAAGATTCTATTAAAGAATGATAAATGGGTTGATAGGTTGAGAAAAGATTCGATGGTAATTAAGAATTAAAAAACTGAACGAAAAGAGGGAAAAGTTCACTTTCAAAGGTCACATTTATCTCACCGAGCACATCCTTCCAACATGAATTCTTACTGAATTTTCATCGACAATTGTTAACAGATAAGGCCGGATCCATGAAGTACCATCACTCTAAGTCTCAGCTATTGAACTAGTGGTTACCAGATATTTTTCCGCAATTTTGGCTATCGGTCAATTTAATTAAATTATGATACGATGAAGAATGAGTGATGGACATTAGAATTAAAGTATTTTGAATGAACTTGCAATCAATTCAGGATTTATTGTTGTTTTAAGTGGGATGATATGTGTAATTTGTGTGGTATTTTAAACATTGATACTAATTTTGTGAAAAGATACAGATGCATAGTGAGGAAGTAGGATATGATTCGGATACGGAAGAATTGTATGATGCTTTAAAAAGTGCTCAAAATCGAAAGCAACGACAAGCTGGAGGATGGCAAACCATTGGTATTTTTCATTCAGCATTTATTAATTTTATTTACTAATTGCATAAATTATTAATTATCCTTTATTTTGATGATAGAATGATAATTTGATAATAATTTAAATTTAATTTACATACCTGTTTTGATGTTGTGCCGAAAGAAAAATTGTGATGATGGTTCTAGTTTTTTTAAACAAAAATTAAAATATTTTTTGCCAGGTCTGGATCACATGCTTTTCAAAGGAATTCAAAAAAAAGGATTCCGTCAGCCTACACCAATTCAGCGTAAAGCAATACCGTTAATTATGGATGGAAAAGGTTAAAGTTTCACTTTTATCTCTGTGCTAAAGTCATCATCAGCTATTTAGCAACTATTTGAATTCCTCCAACTATTTGAAGGTGAACCTCAAATGTTTTGTTTCTTACTTTTATAACCACTTGATTGCTGATAGATAAAAATGAAAGGAAATTAGAAATTCGATCATTTGATCTTTGCACAAACTGTAACGAGTTACTAATATTTGCAGATATCGTTGCCATGTCGAGAACAGGAAGCGGAAAAACAGCAGCTTTTATCATTCCAGTCTTGCAGAAATTAAAAGCCCGCGATACAAAAGGTATCCGTGCCTTGATTATTGAACCGACGCGGGAACTGGCAATGCAGACATTCACCGTAGCTAAAGAGGTTTATTTTTAGCTCATGATAGTATAGTGTCAAGCAAAAGATGAAGTTCAGTGACTGTATATGTGTCTAAATTGCATATGCTAGTTCTAGTTCCTCAAATACCAAACATTTTTTAAGCTTAAAATTCAATGACAAATTATATGTTCTGGATGAGAAAACTGTATTTAACTTTCGGACTAACTTTTGATGAATACCTTATTCTCCTTGATCAGTAATTGAAACATGCAATAATTTTTGATATTGCTGAATATGCTAAAATGGATTTGCGGCATGATGTAATTTAAATTTTTATTTTTTCATGTCTTGGAAACGATTTAAATCTTCTTTGTTTCCACAGATGTTTGAATTAATTCTTTGTTTCCAGCTTGGAAGGTTTACTGGTCTGCGTTCTGCAGTTTTGGTGGGTGGTGATCGTATTGAGGAACAATTTCAAGCTGTTCACGAAAAGCCAGATATGTAAATCTTTTCCTTATTTATCGAAATCAACACTTTCCTAAATATTTCCAGTGTAGAAATTTATAGATTTTCCAAGAATTTAAAAATTTAATTTCAGCGTGATTGCAACACCTGGACGTCTACTGCATGTTGTTGTTGAAATGGACTTTCGTTTACGCTCAGTGCAAATTGTTGTGTTTGATGAAGCAGATCGCTTATTTGAAATGGGCTTTGCTGAACAACTTCACGTAGGTCATTGTTATTCACAACAGAAATGGCACGAACCGTAATTTGTTTCTCATTAAAGGCTTCAAAAAAAGCCACTTAGCTTGTCAGCTTAAACTCATCATTACTTAGCTGACGCAAATTCTTATGCGGGCAGTTTTAATTAGAAGCCTTCTGACCAAATAATAAAATATCGACAATATCACCATCTTTTCTGAAAAGCGTTTTCAAAAAGCAAGGCAACTGTATCGAACTTTTTATCTCCATTAAGCATAGTCTATTTTAAGGAGGTGTTGAAGCGATTATCCGAAAATCGACAGACTTTGCTTTTCTCAGCCACTCTTCCAAAAAGTATCATTGCTTTTTCGAAAGCGGGTCTTTCAGATCCAGTATTAGGTACTTCGTCATTTCCAATGATGTTTTTAACATTTGTTATAAATGTTCATAAATCGTGAAACTCTTTTAAATAGATCTTTTTTTTAAAACTCATTTCTAGTTTTTTTAGTTTTTAATTTTTTTTTTCATTTTAGTAACTCATTTAATAAATCATTTTAATAACTCATTTCTACAACGAATTTAAGAGAAGATAAAAATTTTTTTGAAAGTATTAACTAAGATTCTTTTTTGTTATTTCACCTTACTGAGAAATTTTGGACAAAAATGAACTTTGAATTTTTTTCAGTTCGACTTGATCTTGCTGAAAAAATAAGTGATAAGCTGTCGATGGTGTTTTTGCACTGTCGTACAGATGATAAGTTAGCGGCATTTTTGCATCTTGCTCATAAAGTTGTAGCAGCACATGAGCAAACCGTTGTTTTTTGTGCAACAATGAAACATGTAGAATATCTGGCAGCCGTTGCGGAAAAAGCTGGAATCAGTTGCGCGGTGTTGTACAGCCAGCTAGATTCTGTGGCCAGGAATATCAATATTCAAAAGTTAGTTATATGTGGCTACGATATGATTATGGGAATCAAGTTACTGTAATAATGAAAGTCTCCTCTTAGCAGCGTTTATGTGACAATTATTGTGTAACACACATTGCTTTGATTAATTTGTTTCAGTGAGAAATTTTCGAAATCTTAGAGCTTTACTCTTTGCTAAATCAAGAAATATTACAGATTTCGTAAGAAGGAATGTTGCTTACTAATTGTGACGGACATTGCAGCTAGAGGGGTTGATATTCCGCTACTGGACGTTGCCATAAATTATCATTTTCCCCCGAAACCGAAACTTTTTGTTCATCGTGTTGGTGAGATCACAATGTTTTATTTTTTATAAATGATTAAATAAGGTCTTCTGTTAAGTCATTAGCTACTCATTTTCTTTAGGTCGAGTTGCTCGTGCTGGCCGTTCCGGGAAAGCTATCAGCTTATTCAGCGCAGATGAAATGCCGTACGTAGTCGATCTTTTCTTGTTTCTGAATCGTCCACTGAAGTTCGCAACAACTGGTTCAGTCAACAGAGGTAAACATCTTCAATTTTTTTTTTTTTTCAACAATGAGAATCTGTATTCATATGGTTATAATTTTTACCGTGACAGAGGCTTCTGATACAGTTTATTTTTCGATTACAGATGAGACGTTGATTGGGATATTTCCAGATGATATCATTGATAGGGGAATTGGTTTTCTGAAGAATATGCATGACAATTGTGATGAACTGGTAAGCTTCAAGGCTCTTATCAATAGCAATCAACTACATAACCTGTTTGAATTAAATTCAAATTTCAGGACGATTTACTGAAAAAATCAGAAAATGCTATGCAAAAATACAAGAAAACTCGTCCCCAACCGTCAGCGGAATCAGTGCGTCGAGCAAAAGATGAGATCAAGGAGGCATTATTCAAGGCTTCGGTTCATCCATTTCTGCAGCAGGAATCAGCGGAAGAAACAGTTAGGCAGTCGTTGCTTCGAGATTTGCACAATTTTAAGTCAACGACGGTATGTAGAATTTTTTTAAACTGTTTGCTTACCATCATGATTGCTGAAAATTTGATTTTTAGTGCACAGTAAAAAGAAGATAATATATTACTGGCAAAATTAAATATTCAATCCTTAATCAAGTCACAGATTGATATATGCTCAGAACAGTTCCGAAACATACTGCTGTGTTATCTTTTTTAGTACGGAAGTACAACCTTCACTACCTTGGATCTCTTCAATCAATAATGGATCAAAATTTAATGCATTAATATTGAGATTTGAAGTATGAAGGATCCTTTTGTTTGCAAAGGTTTTATTATTTTCTTCCTAGTTTGTGATTTCAGACCATCTTTGAAATCCAAAGTGGCAGTAAAGCTTTACCAGCAGCTGTTATGAAAGAAAAACGTAAAGCTCATCAAAATTATATTCATCCTAAAATTAATTCGGATAAGTTTCTGGATATTGACCAGTCGGAAGTAACGGATTCAAAATTTGAACCAAGCGAGGATGTTTTGGTAGGTTTGAACATTCTAAATTAGGACTTCAAGGGATTCCACTATTTTCTAGTAGATACTATTTTTGAATTTATTCTTTTCTATTGTTTTTTTATTAAAATAAAGAATTTTCAAAATCTTGATATGTAGAAATATAGCTGTCACATAGGCTTATCCAATTAATGTTGATTAATTAAGTACTTACATGTTACATATCTGCCGTACTTTGTTAATTTCCCTTAAGTCGTAGCAGTAACACTGCTATTATATTTTTATAACTAAGTACAAATAACAATGTTTTCTAAATAATTAGATTTTTTTCATGTTATAATATGTCTTAATTTGTGATTTAATTTTTGGTTTGAATATAGAGCGAACTTTAGGTTACCTTAAATTGGAAAATTATTCCATAAATTTGCTTGATTTTTTTCAGAGAAATACATTTAAAACGATGATAGGAAACACGAAATTTTCGGCTGTAAATGCGTTGACGCAAAAAAAGTATAAAGGAAGAAAGCGAAAAGCGGAAGAGCTGTTAGAAGAAAAGAAAAAGCATTTTATTGGTTCTTTTTTTAAATTGCTTACCGATTTCAACATACTTACATGATCAAAAGTCTCTAAGTGATGTTTTCTGCCATGTGCTCACTTTAGATATAATGTTCCACGATGTTTCTTATATATTGAAAAAATTGAAACACTAGCCTTTTTTAGCTTATGCACCTCCAGAAGTAAATGCAGAACGTGGCCTAACAGTGGATAGTGATTTCAATGCTTTAGCGAAAGCAAGCACCATAGAAATTCTTGCTGACGATGAAGTTGGTTTGTATAAGCAGGAGAAACGCAAAAAATGGTTGATTTTAATTTCTCCCAATTTTCAAAATTCATTTCAAATGTTCGAGAACGATAAAAAAATTCTAAATATGACTTTTTTAAATGTTGCTGAATGTAGAAAATTCAAACGAAAATATTTCGGAATACTGCACAAAGTTATCATTATGGTTTGAAATGCATGTTTAGGTGTTTCGCTTGTTTGATTTTGTGATGTATATTCGCTTGTGTACTTATCATGAAGTATCTTTCAAAAAAAAAAAAAATATTTTTAATTGATTTTCATTGAATGCAATGCAATACTAATAGGTGGTCCAACACTGAACTTCTTGAAAGCTTTGGAAGTAGTTTTGTTCTCTATTTCAGTTTCTGGTATAAACTGTCAGTATATTTCAAGACATCAAAAAAAAATTCCATTTGTAGGGACAGAAAATTGAAGAAGTTTGTTGGTGAGAGTGGCGACAATTCAAAGAAGAAAATGCGTACAGAAGATGGAACTTATCTTCCAGCGACATACAAAAGCGGCCGTTATGAAAGATGGCAGAAGAAACAAAAGTTGGAATACCAGAATAATGATGATGAAGAAGTGACTGACGCGAAGATAAAGCAGCACGACTTTAGGGTTCTTCATTTTTAAATTTTACTTAGCATGTTTCGTTTTGACTGGATTCTGAAATAGGTTTTATGGAAGGAGTAACAGATGAAAAGGTTTATCCAAAATACACGAGAAAAGTTGTAAAGATCGTGATCGCATTTTATGAAATGTACAAGAAATCACAATAAAAGCAAGATAAGCTTTGTGGTAGTTGAATTATTCTTAGAAAGAATCATGCTTCTTGTGTTTTTAGAGATGTAGCGGCAGTCGAAAAAGATGGAGGCGAAATAAAACAGGAAACAAAGAAGAAAAAGCGCCACGTTCTGAACTGAAAACTACTGAGCAAATCTTAAAACAGAGAAATAAGAAAGCAAGGATTCAGTCATATCAAGCTTATAGGAGACAGCAAAATTCGAAGAAAAAGGGTTTAACTGTGAAACGGAAGCACTGATTAGTCTCATTGTATTTTTGAGGATAACCAGTTGTGCAGTAGCTTTTGTTGCTGTTTTTTTTTTTTTGTTGTTTTGCTTTTTGTTCGTTTTGGTAAATAAAATTGTTCAATCGCAAGTGGCATTTCATCTCATCTTTAAGATTGAGATTTTTGCAAAATTTCATAACAAATTAGCATTGCAGCAGTCATTAAAGGTATAATACGACGGTTCCTTCTTGAAGTGTTCATTTCCCAAGGAAAGCTTTCAGTGAATCAAATGTAATTGTGCTCGGAAGTTATAAGTCATTCGTACTCAAAGGATGGGTATAAAATGCATAATGGGTATAAAATAATGGGTACATAATGGGTATATAAAGTATGGGTATAAAAGTTATAAAGTGATGGGCATAAAATGCAGTATAATATCTTGGTAGGAATGGAATGCGAATCTTAATTGACTTAATGTTGTAAACAAGTTCCGGTAATATAGTTTCTGGTCCTTCACAGAATCACCCTAATTTTATCTTGATAACAAGATCAGTATTTTCCAAGCAAATTTACCCTTGCAAAATTCAAATTATTCTTGTTCTGCCGTCTAAAGATTCGTATATTTGACATCATTGAAAAACAATATTGAATATTGGAATTAAATATTGAATGTTAAATTTAAAAAAAAAAAGTAGTTATTTACGCTGTTCTAGTGGTTGCTATAGAAACAGTACATTATGATAGCGAGTTAGCCAAGTGATAAAATCCATGAATAAATAGATGACCTTTGCCCACTCTACTCCTATTTTCATTCTCTCCAATAAAATCTTCGATACAATGCTTTTAAAGATTTAAATAGGTAAAAAGGTATGTTATATACTTCGTTAACTATCTTCCATTTTTTTGTACGGTAAAATATTCATTTTTTTCATACTTATTAGACAAACTTTTCATGGGAAATCATTTGTGCAGAGAAAGATGGCACCATTGAATGTGGATGAATTGCATGAATTGTTTGAAGAAGGTAGTGATAATCCTGAAATAGTAAATCGATGGTATGAACAATTATCAAAGGTTAGTGCAAAGTATTTGTTAGCTACTTTTCAAACTTTATAAAATGATTCGAATTCGAATTTAAGTTATGATGGAAATTTTACATTCAATTCTGAAGTAATTATCAAACGTTAATGCAAAATCGTTTCATAAAGTCCCAAGGAATCACTATTATAATTGAAAACTTAAAAAAAGAAAAATCAGTATTCTAATTTGAAAATCGTAATATTTAAATTAATATGACTTTTATTTCACTCTTATAAGCATATTAAGCACTGGATGATTATTTATTTACCATGCTATGTTTAAAGTTATCTAGCAAAAATGAAATCAAATGATTCATATGAGTATTCTTCATCGCAGAAATATTTTTCTTTGCAGGAAATAAAAAATATGTCCTTAAATTTAAATTTAATTTGATATTTCCTGGAAGTCCTGCAGTATCGCTTAATTTAGCAACCATTTCATTTGTGCATTAATTTAGTATGAACTGGATGACATCGAAGTATCGGAGACAGTTAAGCCAATTGTGAAAGCGTTGAAATGGATTATGGAATATGAACATGCAAATGCGGAAGAGTTGAAAGAATTGGCGGTAAAAGAAGCGATGGAAATGGAAGAGAAACAAGAAAATTGGGAGGAAGAAAAAGAAAACATGAATGTATGCTATTTAGTAATCAAAATAATTAATGTAATTAATTGGCAATTTGTGTGATCACACGAGTTCAGTCAATCAGGAGGAACAAATGATGAAGAAGACATTTTTTATGACCCTTAATTGAGCTATTCTGGAATGAAAAATTATTCCAAACTGTTCTATTTAGCAATAATGATTGTTTTTTGAGCAATTCATCATTGCGCTCATTAGTGATTGCATTAATAATGAATAGCAATAATTAATGAATGGTATAATGGAAAAGAATTGAGCTAAACTTAATCATTTGGACATTCAGAAAGATATTCAGAGAATCGTAAACTTATCAGATGCTCATTAACTTATGAAAGATGCAGTCAACGTTCATTCTACACAATTTTTTGTCAAGAATTCTAATTTTCTTTTGCACTTCGAAGTTACCAAATTTTAGAAGAAATTTAAAAAATTTAGTTAACTTAAATTCAATTTATTTTACAGCTTGAATTTAACCTTTTGCCTTACAGCTTGAACTCAAACTTTTGCGTGAGCGCATAGGTGCCACAACAAATGCCAAAGATCTCCGTGAAGCATTTCAAGTACGAATTAATAGTTTAACGGAAGAGAATGCTTATCTAAAGAAAAGAAATGAAGAACGGTTATCCATTTTTGATTCATTTTTATTTTTCAATATAAAATGCCGAAAAAAAGTAGCTCAAACCTGCGAATGAGTTAAAGAAGAAAAAGAAAAATTCGAATTTACATTTCCAATTTAACATTCCGGTGAAATTTCATCAGAACTAAAAGTAACAGTTGAATATAATGGCTTATTTTAGCGACCGTGAATTAGCAGAACAAATTGATAAGACTGAGAGATTAAGTGTCCGCCTAGAACAAGTTAAGAATGAACGATCTAAACTTATTCGACAGGTATAACTTCAAATATTTCCCCCAACTTTTGGCAGTACTTCAAATAATCTGAAGCATTTTAATTCAAAATCATTTTAGCAAGCAATTCTGGATGATTCCATTCATGAATTAAGCCGGAACCTTGAGTGTAAATCAGAAGCATCTGCAGTTAATGAAGCTGATGCATGTAAATTGCGACAACGAAATCAACAAGCTGCATTACTTTCCAAACAACTTCAGGTCCATTCTTAGATGCTTAAGTAAATAAAGTTCAGTGCAACACAGGAATTCGCAATAGCTTTTGCTTTAAATTCCCCGAAGATCGGGAAAAGATACGTAAGTAAACTATTATCGTCAGGAAGTGGCACAACAAAATGATGAACTACGAGCGGAAATTGAGCAACTTTCAAAAGCGCTTACTTCAGCAACAAAATTTATAGAGGACACCGCTCAGAATTATCAGACAGTCTACGGACAATTATTGGAAAGTGAAAAGATAATCGAACGTTTAACCAACGATAATGAATTACTCAGTAAAAAGGTAAAAGTATACGAACTTCGTACATTCTCGCATTCTCCTTCTAATTATCACCAATCGAAACATATTCTTTATCTGCCTACCAAACTTGAATCAATCATTAGACCATGGATCATTATCTTAATTATTATTATTTATTTTTCATTTGCCTATTTGTTTATTATTTATTTATCAGTTAATTTGCTTATTTACTATGAGCTATGATTTATGAACTACGAACCATGGATCATGATTTATAAACTATGACCTATGAACTTTGGGCATGATTCATAATCCATGGGCCATAAATGATGATATATGAAGCAGGATCTAAGAATAATAACTATAAGCAATTAAATATTAATTTCAATTACAAATTAGTAATTAGTCATTTATTATTACTTTAATACCCTCGTTAATATCATTATTATTATTGTTTTATCTATTAGAATTATTCATCACTACTTTATTCAATCCTCGTTTAATACTTCTTCAAATAATTTCGTACATAACTCAATAATTAGAAAATAAAAAATTTAAAAGCTATATAAAAAATAAACGGGAAGAAGAAAGAAGTTAAAAGTGATAGGAATAGTTATCGGACAGAAGAATTATTACTCAATTCTAAACATTAAGCTCAAACTCAAACTTCATTGGTTTTTAGTTAATGAAGTTTAACTAATTGTATGACTTTTTCTATAAAAAATTAAATTTTTTTTTGTACATGTTTGAGCTTAATTACATTTCAGCTTGAAGGTGACAAAGTGATATCTGAAAACTTGGGAAATGGTGACAAAAACTTAATGCAACATTACAAGGTATAACTTTAATTGCTTTGAAACTTTCACTGAAAAGATGTCATCAAATGACAAGATTTTAAAAGCATTGGTTATTTTCATTTATTTATATACAAATAGTTGCTAAAGAAGTATTAAATTTGAAGGCAACAGATATATCTGGTAAAAAAGTTCACACAACTACACTTTACCTGAACGTACAGCAATATTACAATGCTTATGCAATAATGGTATACGGTATAAAGTTCAGAAATTATCCATATGAAATTTTTAGGAATTGCTTCAAAACAAAGATGAGCAAATTGAAGCCTTGCAATTGAAATATGAAACTTTGCAAGTTTGTTTTTAAGTCTTAAAAATTTAACCAAGCAAAAACAAATTCGTTAATTTTTTTAAAGCAGGAAGCGATTGATAAATTTTTGGTAGTTGCTTTGCTTCTATAAAATATAACAGTGACATTTCTTCTAGAGATGCTGAACATTTCTTTGGTCAATTTCAAAAAAATCATGTAAAATTTGTGCTAGGCATTGATCCAATCGATAAAGTATGAAAATGACTAATCAAACAGTTCTGCTAAATTTTACCACACCTCATGCATTTGGTTCATGTTCAGGAAGATTGTTTTAAAATTTCATTGCAATTTCATGTTGAATTACAAGAGTTACAAGCACAAGATGTGCTCGCGAAAGATGAAAAAGAGATGGAAAGATTACGAGTAGAACTTCTGGATGCTACCAAAGCAGCTCGACAACTTTTCGATGTGGCAGTAAAGAGTGATAAAGTCGATAACATGTCAGTTGTACAAATGCAATGCAAAATTACAGCGCTCACTGAGGTTATCCACCATTCTGTTTGAATTTTCTAAACATTGTTAAAATTTTAGAAATATTTTCTTTATGAAAGGATTAGTTTAGAGCAAATAAAAAAGTATTGCAGACTGTCAACAAATTGCATGCTGAAATTAAGCAACATGAAATGGAAAATAACGAACTTGTGCGTAGCACAGAAATAAAAGATGCCGAAAATCAGAAGTTGAACGCTGAATTGAAAAGGTTGCGCACGGTGAATTTTAAATTTGATTTCTCAAAAGATTCACAGTCTATGGCCTATAAGTTAGGGAAGCAGTTCCTCAGAAAGTTGAATATGTGACATTTCTAAAAATGTTGCTGACATTTGATATTTCCGAAAAAGCTGAAGTGTGCAGCATTTTTCGGGAAGGTTAAAATATATTATTCTCCAAAAAGCTAAATTAATTATTTTGATAGAAAAAACCAATTAATGAATCGAGTCGTCGGCACCAGAATACGAATAATAAGTGTGTGCTAGTTTTATAGAAAATTCTTAAATAAGAATTTATTTATTAATCTACGAGAATTGTAAACTTTTTCAGGAAATATTTGGAAGTGCCGAAGATGAAATTATTCGTTTGGAAAAACAGCTCAGGTTTCGAGAACAGCAGATAGAAAAATTGACAGCTAAATGCTCACTGTTACAAATTGAATTGAGTTCTGCTTTTGATACTTCCGATTACACATTAGCAGATTCCATTTCTGCAACAAAATCTGTTGAGAAATCGTTGAGACTGAAACAAGACAAACCTGATGATAGAAGTGAAAGAGAGCCGGAAAAATCCTTCAAAAAAAGTTCAGTAAGCACGGTGAAAATCAAGAAGAAATCTATAAAAGCTAAGAAAAGAAAGAAACAATATGAGGGAAGCCTAGAAAGTTTGGAAGCTAGTGCAATGATCATTTCTTCACTCAATCATGAATTGATGCTACTCATGCAGGTTTCAATTTTAATTCTTATCACTTATTTTAATTACCAAAATAATGTATGCCATTTATGTTACCTTAACTTAAAATAAGTTTAATGTAGCAGTTCTTAAAAATTACAATCATTAAAAGCTCCAAATCATTTCTGGTCTTTCTTCTCTGTTCATTTAATAAAATATTCTATTTGGTAAATTTTTTCATTTTAAAGGAATTAGACGAGAAAGATCGTCAATTGCAATGTATGGAGAAAAACATGCAACATGCAGCATGCAGTATTGATGAACTAAAAGTGAACTATTTCAATCTGCAGAAAGAAGTATCTATGAAAGAGACAACACAACACAATAAAACCATCGATGAATTACGTCAACAGATGGAGTGCTATGAGATTAAAATTGAAGATTATCAGGTGAAATATTGTAGTGCTTAACAAAGAAGTATCAAAAATTTCAAATAATTAAAAATTTCTAAATTTTCAAAATTTCAAATAGTAGAAAAGTTCTGCTACAGCCAATGAAAATGATTCATGTTTGAGAATAAAATCAAGAAATGATTGAAAAGTATAGGCTAATTGTTTTCTTTCCAAAGAATGATAGCCTATACATCGATTCTTTTGTCTCTTCGTTCCTTTGTCCATTATCATCTTATCAACCACTGGATCAAGCTAAATAGTAAATGTTGGTGTTTTATTCTTTGATATCACATAATAATCAGTAATATCTATGATGAAGATATTTAATTAATTTAGATTAATTCTAAATAAAATAAACTTCAAGAAATTGGCCAATTCGATACGATTAAGTGGAAATGAGATGGAACAAAAAGTGGAAGAAATGAACAGACAAGTAATCGCAGAACGATTAAAAAATTTTCAACTTGTTCGAAAGCTAGAAGTTGCTGAAAGGAATCGAAATAGCCAAAATGTTGAATATCGGAAACTTGAAAAGAGCTATCGAGAACAGCGTTTGCTACACGTCAAGCAACTTAAGACTGCCAATTATGAATCAGTAAATGTTTATTGTTTTAAATTTAAATAAATTTTCGTTTCTTAAATTTGAAATTTCCTTTCAATTCTTTTGCAAAGAAACAATATTTTGAGAGTTTTCATTGAAGCAAGGTATATTCAAGGGTCCAAAGAAAGAAACAGTAAATAAATTTACTTAAAAGTTTATTCCACTTAAGTTTTAGTCTGGATTTTTAAGAATTCGATGAAAAAAATATGGTCAAAGCTTTCCTGGCATGTCATTTTTTTCAGGATTTGGCATCAATTGAGATAGCCCGTCTTCAGACACTTTTACTACATTCTGTCCCTAAACGAGATTATGATAAACTATTGGCACAGTATAAACAAATGTTAATTTCTGATGATAACTATAAATCGACAGATGACTTCAAGAGTAGTAAAAAGGTTAGAGGAAATATTGCATTTTAATTGAATCTTCCAGAAAGAGAATCCGGCAAGTATAGCAAATATGAGATTGACCAGTCATTAATCTGTGGGACTTCAATGAATGTAAAAGTGTGAAAGTGAATTGCTTTTACCATCAAATTACTTTGTAAAAAGCAACAAATTAAAAACGTGTGCATTAATGAAAAAGCAATTTACATATGAATTAAAAAAAAAGTGAAACATTTTGTAGCAAGTTAAGATGTGGACGTTGAAGAGGTATTGATGAACACATTTAGCTAAGTATGATTCGTTTCAGGAAAATGAATACCTCGTTGTAAATCTTTTGGAAATGAGCGATGAAACAAAGAATGCAGAAGTTACGATGGAAAATGCTCATTTAAAGGCACTTTGATTTTCAAAATTGAAAAATGAATTAAAGCCTTTCTTTGAATAATAATCACATCTTTTGGCTTTTTCAAATGATGTAGCAATTCAATTTGATAAGCGATAGCTCGTTGCTAATATATTATTAGGCTATCACTGAATTATTAAATGGGTAAGTTACAGATACGCAAGTAAAAATTATGAGTAAGGTAAATATCATTCGATGAAAATATGCATTACGTGTATGTAGTACATACATACACACCTAGATTTGTAGGCAAAAAAAGTCCTTACAATCAGATGAGTTTGGAAACCTTTTACGAGACAGTAAATTCGTAATATTTCAATTGTAAGATTTTTATTTAGGAAATGATAAATATTCAAAGAAGCCAAAATGAATATTGGCAAAATGAACTGAGCAAAATTCGAGAACAGAATGACGAAATGATGCAATTTCTGGAAGATGTGGAAAGTGAATCGCAGATGAAAAGCTTATTGGTTGCTTTAGAACGACGTTTTCTAAAAGCACTTTCGGATCGGGCGCAATTTTCACAGAATCAAAAATTAACCGACCAGCAATTAATGGATCAACAGAATGAATTTTCTAGGAAAAAACGAATTTGGACAAATGAGAAGAAGAAATTGATCCAGGTGATTAGATCGTTGCAGTTACTCTTTCAGGTTAGCCAATTTGAAATTTTTACTTTTTTCCTTGACCAAGCAATAAAAACGAAGTGTAACTCTTAGTCTTTAGTATTAATGAAGAATTATTTCACGTTTACTCCGCTTACCGCTGCTCTTCGAATAAGTTTGAAGTGAATGACACAGTAATGTACCAATACAAGCAAACCTAATTTTTTTAAACTTGCCTTCATCTAAGCTATCAAGTAAAAGACAATGATGAAAGAAAAATATGCAATAAAAAGAAACAAAAATTTACTTAGCTATTAAATAAATTATAAAAGATTAAAATTGACATTCATTAAATTTCACAAAAAAAAAAAAAAAGACAAATTTTTTCTTTACTTTTTTAGCGTACGCAATCAAATTCAATGGAATTAATAACTGTGCAACAAATGTCACAATACAGGGAAAAATTTATTGAAATCAATGCTAACTATGCAAAAAGTCAAAAATATAAAGAAGAGGTAAATTTGTGAGATTGCTTTTGTTGAAAAGATTACTTCATGTCTTTCTATCAGTAAGGATAGAAGTTTAAAAGTTCACAAATTGTGTAACACAAAAAAATCTACAGGGAAAGGATTGAAATTGAAATGTAAATTTTCTTTTGACCAATCAGAGACTGTTCTAGATTGAACGAGAAAAGGAAGAATTAGATTTGCAATTACGACATGCTGAAGCACTACGAAAAAGTTATGAATTATTGCAAGAAAATGACTATAATGTGATTAAATTGAGAAAAAGTTTACAAGCCAGTCATTTAAATATGCTCACTGCAAAGAAACAACTTGAAAATGCTCAATTACAGGTGTATTTATTTGAATTATCATCTGAACTTTTTCCGAAGTTAAATATTGAAAATTAATTTTCACTTGTACCAGGCATTGATCATTTAATCATATGCATTTTACGAAAATGAAAAAGTTCCGATGATTCTTTGAAATGAAAGAAAAAAATTCAATCAATTATTTTTTGTCTCTTTTCTAAAGAATGCAACTAAAAATTAGTTTTCGATATTTAACTTCAAGAAAGGAGCCTTTTGTGGCTCATGAAACAAGCCGAAATTTTTCTTGCTGCTTTTTTACGACAACAATTTGTAAGTGACAATAATTTTAGAAAAGACGATAAACGAAAGAATTTACAAATGGATTAAATCAAATTTGTATGAAACATTCAATTTCCAATTTTGAGTATTTTTTCAGATACAAAGAAAAGATGAACAGATTCAGAATTTGAAAGAAAGAATTGACAGTCAACAAAGAGAAATTGAAGATTTATTTGCAGCAACTTTTAAAATATCCGATTTTGATGATGAAAATGGAACATTTAATGAATCCATTAGTGCTCTCGCTACTGATGAACTTCTTTCAAATGTAGGAAAAGAAAATAGAAGGAAGTCTGAATTGAAATTAGTTGTTGAGGATGCTAGTGATAAAAAAGAAAGCTTGGGAATTGAAGAGAGAAAAGATGAGACACCAACAGAAACCATTGATAGTGAATCGGATGTCAAATATCATACGACAACTGAATTTCGTGCAACAGCTAATATACATAGAATTGCGCACACTCATTCGGAGGAATACATGAAAAAATTGAATTATATCAGTGAAACTGCTAAACTGTGCATTGCAAATTATAAGGTTAGTTGTGTGGACATTGTGTGGAATTTCAAATTTTTATAAAATTAAATCAAGGAAATTTCTGAAGAAATACATTTGCATTGTAACGAAATCAAGCGCAATGAATGTATCAATAATCGTAGTTAATTTAAAAAAAAATTCCTTCGTTTCGACATTTTTTCTTCTTTTGTCGTCCCATACTGAAATGAAATTCCAGGAACAATTGAAGTATAAAGATGAAGTGATTGAAAAATACAAATCATTGCTAAAAGTTATGCCGGAAGAAGCAAATGCGCAAGAAATCATCATCAATGGTTCAGCATCGGTTGTGAATGATTTAGCAAAACAAACATCAAAGTTGCGAACAGCAAGCGAAATTTTGTCGCAAGATCACGACACTGATATAGAAGCAAAAGATATGGAAATAGTTAAATTGCGAAATGAAATCGAACAATTCATTAAGGCAAATCGAAGACTTACAAAAGATCTTCAACACTTTCATAATCGAACTAAAGATTATGCCGAAATTAGTACGCAGACTGATTTGCTTACGATCAGTGATAGTGACGATGTTGATGATGATGATAAGATTGCGGAAGAAATTATTTCAAATGAAGAAGCTAACTTAGTTAATACGACAGAAGAATCGAGAAATAGCACTACTAGCCAGAAACCATCAGCAGTTACGAGAATAACGACATTATCATCGAGACAATCTGTGAAGCATGCAATACCAACTGAAATAACTGATGGACAAAATGACAATCACGTTCTAATGGAAACAGTGAGAAGAGAGGAATCCAGAATGATGATAATGCGTATGGAAATTCGAGATTTAAAACAACGTAATGCTGCATTACATATTAAAAATCAGGTTTCATGCTTTGTTTTTTCCATATATGAAAATTTCTGTGGCCTAATATATCAATTATATTCACTTGGAACGATTTATGTCACATTTTGCGTACTTCACGTAAAGAACTTTCAATATGACAACATTTTGGAATATTTAGCTCAAGTCCAATTTATATCTTAAGGAACTGGAAAAAGCATGTGAAAATATTCGAGCCCAAGCATTGTCTGAAATTAAGCAGAGCTATACGTCCAATATTAATGTCGAAACCGAAGCTCTTGTTATGAGGTAGAAGTTTCTTGAAAGCTAAAATAAAGAAAAATGAATTAATTAATTCCGTTGAATATTGATTTAATCAGCACATTTACTATAGAATTAATTAATGATTAATTTTCAAACTAATTAATTTATATTTCGAAGGAAACAATGACTTCCTCGGCCATGTAACAAGCATTCAATGAGAAAAGTAAAAAAGAAATAGATTTGATTTGAATCAGCTGATATCCTGAGAGCTAAATTAGCTGCCGGAGAATGAGATGTTCCTTCCACTTCTTTCACATTCAGAACTGACATCTTCAACAATTCATTCCAGACTTCAGAAAGAACTTTCTGATCTTAAAACAGAAGCAGGAAATCAGAGGAAATTGATCCGAAAACAAAAAGAAATCATTGATCGATTTGAGGAAAATCAATCCGTTAAAAATACACAAGTTTGCTTTCGATGTCCTTTCTTTCATGTTTTATAATAATTCAAATTCTCGATTTTTTTCTTCATTCGAAATTTACAAGTTTTGATTATGTTAGTAGCAAGTTATCTAGTTTCTTAAAGGAACAAGTATCAAGATGGCATGAAAAGAAAGCAAGTGAAAGTAACATAAGTCTGCTTCGGAAGAAATTGAAAAAGACGGAGCAACGTGAACAAGAAGCATGCCAGAAATTAAACAAGCTTAATGAGCAAATGAAACAGCTGTACAAATGTGAGAACAGTCGAAGTGCTGAACTGAAAAAATTGCAAGAAATGATAAGGGAATTGAAAAGTAATAAGGAAATGAGCGATTTGCAAGTGGAAATACTGAATGATCGCTTGAAAAGAGCGGAAGAAACAAATATATATTTGAATGAGAAAATTATTCAAATCAGAAAGGTTTCTACCATGTTTAATTTTATAGGTTGAGGATTCTTTTCTTTCTTAAATTACAATTTGGCACCAATTTAAATTTTGCTTTCTTTTAGCTTTTTTTTTATATCTCACTTCTTCATAGATATACTTTACACATAAGCCATTAGTATGTTATGAAGACCGCGATGATAATCACTAAAGTAAATCACTAAATGTCAAGCAAAATTAGGTTATTATTGTTATTAACTATCAAATTAATAAATAAGATTATTCCCGAAGTTATATTAATTTTCATTTTAGGAAAATAGCGAATTATTGTTAAGTATTAGTGAGAAGGAAAAAATACCGGAAGATGCAAAAAGAATGGATGATACTGATGAAACAAATAGAATCCAAGCAGAACAGAGTACACACGGTGAAGAGTTATTATGTAAGCTGAAAGAAAAATCTGAACAGGTTTTTTTTTTCTGTTCTATTCTTCACATGAAGTCACGGAAGATGACAATTGGTTAATGAAAAAGTCAGGAAATTCTAATGTTAAAATAATAAAAATTGTAAATCAGATCTAAATCAGGAAACAAAAATTCTGTTAAAAAAGAAAAACAAAATTTGGTATTTCCAGGTCAGTGATTTATTAAGGCAATTAAGTAAACTGGAAGCGGAAGTTGAAGAGCAGCATGAAGAGATCCAGTCACTCAATGATAAATTAAATGATCGGAAATACGACTGTGGAGCGGTTGCCGTCCTACGCGATAAACTTATGGCCAAAGAAAAAATTATCGAACAACAAGTTGTCTTTTATCTGCTTGCAAAAATATTACTTAACTTTTCAATCATTTTATAATGAATGATATCCAATTTATGGATGAATTAAATCTTGATATTTAAATTGAGCAACTCACGTTCCCCAATGTTTGTATCAATTGGCATTTCTTTAAATTAATAATTTTATCATCCATAAGGCTATACTGCCTTTAACTCCTAACGTGTAAATTCTTAAACGTACCGTAGTGAAAGTATTGCCTAGCGTTCTCAGTTTCCATTTTCCAAACTTCATCAAATCCGATTTTCAGCAACAACGAATCGAAGAGTTGGAAAAAGAGAAGTGGCAGAACTTGCTATAGCATTTATAAATCATATTTTTGGGAATGAATGAAGAAAAAATCAGGAAACAAAAATTCTGTTAAAAAAGAAAAAAAAAACCTGGTATATTATTATTTCGATACTTTTTTGATCTAGTTCAGTAAAACTTACCAGTGAATTTCTTTTTTTGCACGAAAATGATACTGAATGACGAAATCACAGCAGTGTAAATACATTCTTTATTTAATAAAGGATTAATAACATTCATCATGTGGATACAAAAATTTCCAAACAATAAAACATAATTCAGAATTAATCAATTTGAGAACTCTGTAAATAGCCTGCTTTAATCCGAAAAAACAAAAACATTACTGTACAACTAATGTAAACAACAAATAAACGAACTACTTGATTTCATTTGCATCTGTAAGCATATTTGGTATACCTTCACGAATCGGAAAAACTCGTTCACTTTCAGGACACTTCAGTTCACCTTCGATAACTTCTACGCATACCAATAAGCGATGCAATTCATTCTTCAGCTCTTCATCGTCCAGTTTTTCAGGCAATTGTTCGGGCAATTTATCACCTTCACCAATACTTAGCGCTGCTTCTCGAAAAACGTTATAATTTAGCTTTGGAATCATCCGTAGTACAAATGACTCATTGTATTCGTGTTGCGTTATTTCCTTCTTTTTCGCCGATAAAATCAGTGGATAACCCTCCGTGACACCTTTCAGGAAAGCTGATGATAAGAAATTATGCGTAAGTAATTTCATTGCCAGTTTATCTCATAAATCTTGCACAAATCTAAAAAAATTTAATCTTCACAAAATATTAAAATAATACTTCATAATGACCATAATACGTCAATCCATTCACAGTATTCTATTGTATCTCTACATAATGTTAAGCAACTTTCATTTCGATTCAATGTGAACAATACCTAAATAAATTATAAAGAATTACTATTGTATATCTTGCTACAAATTTACTAGAAAAATTTTTATACTAAATTTTCAAATTGATTAAAAAATTATATATTTTTCTTTCTACACAGTTACTTCTGAAATCGAATAACAAAACACGAAAAGTCATATTTATGAATTTAAAAAAAATTTTATCTACACTTAAGCAAGTAATTTACAAGCCTTTCATCCGAACAACACAAAGAATATCATATTGTGTGAGGCCTTGCAAATCCTATCAGATCTCTCGCAAATAGTTGTGCAAAAAAAAAATTTTCAACTACTTCATTACACTGATGAACTTGTTCAAGATAACCAATATATCACAAGCAGCAGTGTTGAATTAAATTGATACGAATCATTCTATTCCACTCCCTCAAATATCACCTTCCGCAGTTCATATGAATGTTATCCTAATTTCTCCTTTATAATTAATAAGCGTAGGTAAAATCTGGATCTATCCAAAAAAAAACTAGGTTTAAATTACGGTTTATTCCTGGGAACCGTTATGATTGGGAATGAATAGTGAAAAAACGACAATGAATTTCTAAAAATCAAATAAGTAACACTACTGTTCACAAAAGAGCATCTTAAAGTTAAATCAAACTTAAAGATAATTTTACTTGTATATATTAATTAATCAAATAGTGTGATCAAATGCTGAATGGTACAAGTTAGCTGAAATGTACGTTTGACATTAAATAGGCAATCATTTTGAAATCCTTCCTGTACCCATTACACCATAACCATAATACATATATTGATAAAAGCAAATCTAAGAAGTATAAAAGAGTGTTCATAAAACACTTCCACTTAGGAATAGAAAATTAATTAAAGTATATTTATTGTTTTTGCAGCAAATATATCAAGCAACAAAATCAGAACATGAGATAGAGAAAAAAACATTAGAACTGTTCACATAGGATGAACAAGATACCGTTTGCGTTCAAGCAAAACAGCTGGAGCAAAAACTGCAAAAAAAGTAACAAAATTAACAGTAAAAGTTATACTATTCGAGGAAATTCGCTTTAAATAATGTCTGAGTAAAGCAAATATAAAATAATTTGAAATTTACGAAACATTCAACACGTTCCACTTCGAAAAAAAAAGAAAATTTAAGAAAGCATGCAATAATATTAGCTAAACCGGAAGGAAAGAAAGTAGTTCATCACGCGATATTACTTTATGTAAGAATAATCCAAAAAAATTTCACCGAGTTAAACTATTTCCTCGTCTAAATAATGCAGGATTTAAGGTTTTTCAAAGTGCATTCCTTCTACGATATGATTTAAAATGTCGAATTACAAAGAACGAATTGAAAATAATTCAAAAATGAAAATTTTTTGGAATAAATTACAACAGAACTGGGCAAAATGCATTTCAGCAGGAAAAAAAAGAAAGGGCATAATAAAATACATCATAGAAAACATTCTAAATTTAAATCATTAGCAATTTTTTAAAGACGACTCTCGAAAACAAAATTCCAGTTAACCGCAATACAATGAATAACAATTGATACCCGAGATCTAAAGATGTTTCCAAACATGAATAAATCGAGAAAAAGCCGTAGCACGGAAAAATATTATAGTATCCACCTATGCAGCAGAAAAATGCATCAAAAATTTATAACTACGGCCCTGATTTCCAGGATTTTAAAATAATTTCAGTTTGAGAAACATCAACCAGCATAAGGAGAGACAATTCAATGACAGTCCAAAGCAACAAACATCTATTGATCATGCAACAATACGTTGGCCGAAAAGTTATCGATATATGTTTACGTTCCATGGAAATCATCCATTATTTAGTGAAGAAATGTTACTTGAGTCTTTGTAAATACTTTTCTCGGATTTTTCTTTCAAAATATAAATTTAAACAAAGCTGTGTGATAACATTCTGTAAATACTTCGTATTTAATAATTTCCGTTGGAATCCATAGCATTATCCAGATAAACGTTAAGCTCCAAATCGTACTTTTACATAATCGCTGTAACATACAATTTAAAAAGCGATAAAAAATCTACCCAACATGAAAAACAAAGTAATTATTATCAAGTGCTAGGATCTAACACTTAAACTCGAACAAGGCCAACGAATGAAATAGTTCCAAACAACAAATCAAAACGGTTAGAAGGATAAAGATAATGGCATCTACCACATCGCAGTGCCCATAAAATCTCGAAAATTGAATCCCTAAGATCTAAGGTGAGGTGATTTGTTTCGTTCACTTCAAAAAATATCTTCAAAAAATACTAAAAAGAAATTTTTTCATAATTCTAAATAATAAAAAACCGAAAAAAAAAACATAAGAGAATCTGCCAGCGTGAAAATATCAGGCGAATCAATTAATTTTAAACTAGCACAATAACAGTTAGGCAATGAGGCAATCCTTTTTCATAAGAAATGAAAGATGACTTTATGATTATTTTCGCATTCTTCGCGCTTTTAACATTTTTCGAGCAGTCGTCGATGAGGTTGAACCCACCGAAAAGAAATTTGGCGCTGCTGCTGCTCCCAGAACACTTCTGCAAATAAATTATAAAAAAATCAGGAAACTGAAAAACCTTTGAGTAGAGAGAATGAGAAGCATATTTAAGGCGAATCTTTGTTTGCAGAAGAACAAACGAATTTTGTTACTCTCTTCTGCGAACTTTTGTAGCAAACTTTTACACGGTAGCAAAAGAAGGCAGGCTGAGAGAATTCATACCACCATCGCTTTTTTCCGCCGGTGGTAAATCACTATTTTTTAAAAAATTCTCTCAATGAATTCAAATAAATCAAAAACTAATCCTAATTAGTGTATTCTTACCCAAAAGGAGGTGCAGGTGTTGCAGGAGTGAAGTTGAATGAGGCTGAAGCTCCATCTAAAATTAGGATATATTAACAAACGAAACTTCTCGAATAACAGCCTGAAGGTCAGACTGACAAATTTGCTTAAAAAACTTATGGTAATGGGTCTTTTAAAACACAAGGCTAAGTAATGGAACTAATTAATATAATTAAACAAAAATACTGGAAAAAAGTACTGAAACAAAAAGTATTAAAAATGTAATTCCCACATAGGGAAATAAGGACTAACTATTCACTGGTTGCTGTGCACCAAATGTAAAATTTGTTGACGACGGAGTCGAACCAAAAACGAATCCCGCAGAACCATTCGATGCTGTAGCACCAAAATTGAATGTTGAAGGGGGTGATGTCAGTGATGCTGCTGGCTCAAAAGGCTTCGGTGCAACCGGCATTTGCTGTTGTCCAAATGAAAACAAAGATGTACTTGGAGCCGCGAGCGGATTCTGCACCGTTGTTGGTAAATTACCGAAAAGTGTTCTGAAATAAACAAACACGATATTCGGCTTGCAAATCCAAAACACAAGTAATTTCTCAAATACTTCTACTGGCACTACGGATGCCAGGAACGAGAATTAAAAGTTTTTCCGAAATTTATTTTGAATTAACTAGTAGTTGTTAACTAGAAAAGAAGACAAGTACTCTTTCAAATCTTGTATGCCACTATTAGTATTAATCATGAAATTAACACTCTTTAAATTAACATGAAACTAACAACCCTTTTACTTTCGCGAAAGAATCTATCGAATGATAAGAACAGAGTTATACCACAAAGCATCACTTTACCCAGCAGAAGTTGAACTTGAAGTATTTGAAGCACCAAAATTGAATAAAGAAGGTGCAGACGATTTGGAAATCCCAAAGGACCCAACTGTTGCCGGAGCTACCGGTGAGGTTGTAGGTGAACTCATATCGACAACATCATGACTCCCTTCTGGACTTGATGCTGCTCCGTCACCGGTACCAAAAAGAGGTGCTGTAAAATTGAAATATTTCTGAGAGATTGAAGAAAACATTAAATATTTTAATAACTCAGACATGATTTTTTCTCAGAATTTATTATTGGATTCAAGTTGTCGAAAACATATTTAACATAAATTTTAATGCGCTAAAACAATTAAACTTCAATGAAATGAAATCTTACTTTTGGGAGTTAAGAATCCAGGTGAAGCTATACCAAATGATGGCAACGGAGCAGTACTGGTTACAGTAACCGTACTGGTTGTAACAGCAGGAAATGCAGAACCAAAGGTAAACAACGGTGTACTTCTAGTCTCTTCGACTAAATAATTCGCGTTAAATTTTCAAAAGAGATTTAAAATTAAAAATACAGCAATCATTAAGATTTGTTTTTATGACCTGTATACCTTTCGAAAAACTTTAGCCCACATACCTGTTGCGGTACTAGAAGACCCAAAAGTGAAAGGATTCACAGTTGTTGAAACTGGAATGCTGAAGGTGCTCTCGGACGGAGGAATAGTTGTGACTGCTGATGTTACAATTAACGTTGGAAAAGAAAGCGATGAGCGAGTCAACGATGGAGTAAATGAAGTAGTTGTAACAGAAGAACCAGAGGGAAGACCAAAACTTAATGATGTGCTTGGCGAATGAGATGACAGCGCCAAAGGTTGTTCTATAAAAATTAAAGCGTTTGTAAACCTAAGAGTTATTCGTATCCTGCATATTTTGAAAAATCTTATGAAAGTAATAAAAATTAGAAATTTGTAATTATAAAATCCAAATGTTCCTACATATCCAAGCACACGAACCTTCAGTTACTGTTGGCAGCGAGTTTGTCACAGGAACTTTTCCAAAGCCAAAATTTGGCACCGAAGTACTTGATGATAAACCAAACTTCAATGGCGATTCAGTATTGGCGTTTCCATTAACAACAGTATCTGAATTCAGCACTTTCGTTGTTGGTTGAGCAGATGTCCCTGATGTTAAATTAGCTCCGTCAGTAACAGGTTTCGTAGAAGAGAAACCGAATGAAATACCTGAAATTAGGACATTTGAAAACAAAGAAATAGATTATAGCTGCTTCAGGAAATATTTCTCCGATTCATTCTTTGAAAAGGCTTGAAATCACAGAGCAACAGCAAAATATGAAGGAAAAAGTAATCAGTATAAATAAGATAAATGTTTATTCCAGTAGCTGTTTATTCCGCAGAAACTTCATTAATGTTCAGATTTCACAAATATTCGAACATGTAAAAGAAAACAAGAAACATAAAAAAACCATACCTCCGGAAGAAGAGGAAGGTTTGAAAGTACGATCACCAAAAACGCTGGCAAATGAGCTGCTCTGAGCACTGATATTCGTTAGCTTTACACTTTTATCATTACTTTGTTTAAGATTGCCGCAAGCGATACATTTATTATCAGCTGCTTTATTAGAAAGCCAACATTCACTACATTTCCATGGCTGCAATAATTTTAAAAACGGTCATGAAAATACTGAGGGAAGTACAGATACACTCGTCCAGTAGTCAACAAACATTTCACATAATAACATGGCATTACTTTTGAATACATGTTGCTTAATTTTAAAAAAATAAGAGAACTATTATTTCGTAGAATCTAATAACAACAACAACCTTGGCTTCCAACGAATGATTTTCATAACCACAGCAGATGCATTTCCCAATATCCGCTTTATTGAAAACCATACATTTTGGGCATGACCACTGTTCAGGAGATTTTTGCGATGGCTGCTTCACAGATGATGTATCTGACGTTATAATGCTGGCATTCGTAGACTGAAAGGAATAATATGAATATATCATATCTACCATTATCTAAAAAATTATTCAAAAAAATTCTGAAACCTTCAGAAAAACAGTATATTTAATCAAACCTTGACAACCAAAGGAGCTTCGGTGACTGATTGAGTTTCTTTGCTCTTATCTTCAGTATTTCGCTGCTCTGCAAAAAAATTCTTCAAAACCATTAAGAAAATAGCAACTGAGAACTGACACCGTAGCAAGTTTCATTTTTTAAATTCATTTTAAATAAAATCGGAATTAAATAAGAACCTTCAATTTGCTTCGAACCACCTTCAGTCGGGAATGAGAAACCACCTACAGGCTTTTCAGCAGTGGTCTTGGACGCTGTTTCAACAAATGACGAAACAGATTGAGAAATCTGAAGTGAAATGAAGCTTAGTAATCCTGCGATTCTATATTTAATTTAACTGTTGCAATATTTCATCGTATCAAAAAAAGGAGAACAAATCGTCCAATAATACTTTTATTGCATTTTTTCACTAGATCAAAACAAAAACGCCTGATGCTGCTAATGCATAATCTAACCTTTGCAGTTGCTTTTTCGCGATGGAAATTTGATGAAGGTCCTCGTTTCACTGGTGCAGCGAAAGCAAACATAGTCCCATCGACTTTTGTTGAACTTGCCTGAAGGTCAAATACATTACAAAGCTTTAAATTTTAGGGAAGCAGTCGAATAATTCATTTGCTATTAAATCAATCTTTGAAAAAAAAGTCGATTACCCATGAAAAAGATCCTCTGAAACGAAACATGACACTTATTTCTTTTAATCAAGATGAGCAATAAAAGTTAGAAGTTCTAATTTGTAACTTTTCCTTACCAATTTATCCTCATCATTTTTCACTATTTCTTTCACCGGACTTACTACGCCCATATCTCTAGCATTGAACACATTAGTAGGACGCTGCGGTAATACAGTATCCACAGTTTCAACTGCAGTAGTGGACATGGGCAATGTTGCAGCCTTTGATGACACTATCGATTTATCCCCACCATCATCGATAACTTTCTCTCGGTCAGGCTTCCTTGAAGAACTCAGAGTATTAGCTTTCTCAGACGATGGCAAACTACATAATTTTGTAGTTGAAACTTTATCAGATTCACGCTCGTGATCCATGTCTGCTTGACTAAATGCTGGGGTCTGATGCGAAGTAGTGTAAGAATCTGCGACCTTGGATGAATAAGCTGGGCGACTCCTGAAAATCTTATTGTAGTATATAAGGCAGATTTATGAATACATCATGACATACAAAAAAACTGATCTATCGCAAAATGCTTATGTCAAGTTTATTCTTTTTACGAATAAGATTTTGGTATCATTCAATGGCTAAACAACAACTCGATTAGACCTTAAATCCATACAAATACAAAACATCATTGCAACTTGGCATCAAAACAGTATGAGATGACTGATTATATGGGTTAAAATAACTCTTACACATAATTCATTCGTAAAACAGCAAACAAAGAACATTATAAACTATAAACTGAACAAGTACAACTACTAACCAAAACGGTGAACTTGATTTTGTGGCAAGGATGTTGGATATCAACTGAGCACGTGATAAAGAGCACATAGAATTTCGTGGTGGCTTCTGCGCCGCACTACTAAGGATGTCACTTGCCCAACGCTCTGGTCCATCCAAATTTAGAGATGACAATCGTTTCACTTCCTGTGAAATATTAAAATATTCCAAATATTCAATCTTTTAAACATTTATAAAGCGATAAGAAAATAGTACATTTTTGTTTTCAAACATGATGTACTCTGCCGTATTCGTCAAGTACATTGTTAAAACTAGTTACAAAGAACTCAGAATATTTTAAATATTCCTTCAAAACTTAAAAAAAAATAACCTTAACCGGTGAGCTAATTTTTTCTAACTGTTCAAGAATAGCTCTTGTTTTAGTGCTTAATGATGAAGCTGCGCTGCTAGGACGTGATAATCTCGGTTTTGTTACCAGCGAATTCAATGGCGTGAAACAGGACGCAAACGACTGATTTGAATGGGTTTTTCCAGTTGATGGTAAATCAGATAACGAAGACGATGACAGAAATGACTGTAATGAAGACCTTATTTAAAGCAATGGCAGCAAATTACCAATGAGATATTTTAAGAGAGAAAAAAACAGCAGAAATGAACCTTTTCATCGGCAAAATCCCACTGGACTCTTGAGCGTTTCGCTGAAAAACGACCGGAAGGAGATTCCATCATGAATGATGCATTTCTGACAATTACATCATCTTGAAAAAGACAACTTGTTGCAGTACGTTTTCGCTGAAATTATAGATACATTTGAATTAATTCGATGTAAGTCATAACATGTCAAAAATTAGAAAACTTCATCAAGTCTGCGTTATTTTACTGAATCAGAAAACAAATAAAATTATATAACGAGACAACAGTATGAAGAGATTACTGTGCAAGAATACACTCATTAAAGTAAAACAAAGCAGAAGATGTAAAGTTCTCACAGTGACGTCTGACAACGTTTCCTTGTCGGACGAAGTGGTAACAGATCGTGTTGCCGCTAAGAGTGCCGACGGACTCAGATAACGAACGGCATGACGTTTTGGTGTAATATCACTTCCTTCAAATAATGCTCTTTCGCATTTCTTCAACAAAAACTTTTAAGCGTCAAAGTAATGTACTAATGAAAAAAATATTTACACTTCTACATAACGTCCTCCAGTCATTATAACTCTGCTGCTTTATTATCGATTCGTAATTTTCACAAGCAACAGTAGAAGTTTTTTTTTGAAAACTTTAAAAATGATGCAAAAAAAGAATATTTTTAAATGAATTACATTATTTCATTATTATATGACATTATTCAACAATAATAAGTCTGCAAAACATGATACGCCTCAAAATGTATGCACTTATTAAGCGGCAATTATTCTAAAGAAAGCAAAAGCTTACGACTACTACTAGTAGTTGGTATAATGGCAGACGGTCCAGCACATACAGTTTCGACAATAATACCATCATCTTCTTCACCTACGTCAGTTTCGGCTTGCTCTTCATAGGAGCTATTACGCGAGGAATTACGAACATTAATGTCGTCTCTAAATGCAGCAGCGGATTCATCCGGTGACCGTGACCAAAGGCCTGATATATTACCAACTACCGATGATAGCCAGCCACCCGTTTTCCGCTCCATAATTTTATATTAAACAAATTTTTTGACAGTTGAAAGTTGAAATATGTGATAAATGGCTATAAATTCTTCCGCTTCAAAATCTGAAAAAAAAATTTCATTTCCAATTTACCAATAAAACTTGAAAGATGATAGGACAAGAATACAATTACTTTTCATCAAAAATTATGACTTCAATGAGTCATTCAATGATTTCTAAATAAATAAAATTAGATAACAAACAAGAAATCCGCCTGACTAAAAAAAAAAACTGACTATGCCCGTGTTCGGTGTTAATGCAGCCCGTTAATATTTTTATCTTTCTATACGCTTCGAACTTCATTCTATCATCTACTATAGGAATTAAATATATTTTAGTAAAAGATCCTCATACCGAATAAATTGTTACTTCTTGCTAATTACGAATTTTTACAGTCGTTTCAAAGAGAAGCATAGGAATGACAGTCTGTCTTAATGAAAATATGGTCTCATGACCTAACTATATGTACATGAAGTGTAACAGTAAATCCATACATATTATAAAAATATCAATTTACATGATCTCTTTCTTTTTCACTATGAAATAACAGATCTAACATGCTTGATCTAACATTCATTAAAATTTACAAAACAATGAAAATTTTAAGAGAAATAGGGAAAAAAGCAAATAAGACTACGGGTAAATGGAAAAGAAACTTCTCTACATATCTTCTCTAACTCTTATTGGATGTTAGGTAAGGATAAATATGTCATATGTTACGTAAAGACTCATGTATTACTGTGTTCAACGTGAGCTTACGTGGGAAAAACTTCATCTATCGTACTTGGCGTGGGAATAAACACATGAAAATATGATCAATTAACTGTAAATGAAGCAATTACGGAATGACATTAACGTGCCAATGTAAAGTTACACGTGAAACACCGGAAAAAATCAACCACTAACACGAACCGGAATCGTATCCAAGTCGCCATATAACACTAATAAACGGGAAACCGCGACGCGACGACCACAACGCAACCATTCCAATAAAACTTTTAAACTTGGCGCGCTTTGTGAAAACATGAAAATCATAATATGAATGGGCACGCCCATTCGAAATTACGGCTCATCCCTGCCCAGTTGCCTTATTACAAGTGGTCATCGAGGAAGGCGAGAGTGATTACTCATCGTCCGTAACATTTTTCCATTCACTCTTTGTTACTTAGCCTGATTCAATGAAACAATTCAGGATAGCTCTCAGGTCTCACGATTTTTTCTTTTTCACAGTTGAAAAGATAAAACCTGAAATAGCAGAAATTGTTAGAACATTTCTGTCGCAGAGGAATATTTGTCACATTTTATATTGGGTAACCGAAATGCACTGTAATATTTGCAACCAAAATATCACATTTCCCTGACCTTAGTACTAAAATATCACATCTCTCTGGTTTTAGTACCAGAATATCACATCTCCCTGACCTTAGTACCAGAATATCACATCTCTCTGATTTTAGTACCAGAATATCACATCTCCCTGACCTTAGTACCAGAATATCACATCTCTCTGATTTTAGTACCAGAATATCACATCTCCCTGACCTTAGTACCAGAATATCACATCTCTCTGATTTTAGTACCAGAATATCACATCTCCCTGACCTTAGTACCAGAATATCACATCTCTCTGATTTTAGTACCAGAATATCACATCTCCCTGACCTTAGTACCAAAATACCACATCTCTCTGATTTTAGTACCAGAATATCACATCTCTCTGACCTTAGTACCAGAATATCATATCTTATTAAAAATTTGGATCATCATCTTTATTTCTAATTTTTAATGTTGCGTTAAATACTTTTAATTTAAATCTGATAATTTCGCAAGTTTCCACAATCAAAACATTTTCCGCAGTGGAATGGTTTTTATTGTTTATGATCAGAAGACAATGATATGATCCTTTTCTCGGAAAACTCGTTTGAAATCTTGCGATATTGAAATCTTAAACCCTTATGTATGAGAAATTTCTATTTGTTATTTCTCAGTTATCGGAAATAACAGAAAATTCGAGATTTGAAATCTTGAAATATTGAAATCTTAAACCCTTATGTGTGAGAAATTTCTACTTGTTATTTTCGATCTGTTGGTCAGTCAATTTCCTATTGTTTTAATTGTGATTGCGTTCATGTTATTCCTGAGGTTTGCTAGCCGAAATCGCATAGTTCGAGCATTTTCAAAAGATTTTTTCTCATCATTCAAAATTTCCAAATAACCTACTGGTTCGCTTATCTTTTCCATGGCAGCTGTGGTTTTTTCACGTTCTTAATATTTATTTAAAATGTTTAAGATTTCAATACTTAGTAACATTATAAAACAAGAAGTATGCACATATTAACCATTTCTTTGGAAAATATCATATCTTTGGGAAATTACGTTCCAAGATTTCTGGAATAAGTTTGCAAGCTTTTGGTATCCTCTTCATAATAGTCCAAATAGAATTTATCAGAATTTAATTCTTGCTGATTATGGTTTGAAATCTGCTCTTTTCATCTGCAAAATTAGATTTATGGTTATATGGGAAATTAAATTTATTGATATTTTGCAGTATGGTGCTGTTCTTTTTTCTGGACGAAAGGAACAGTCTTTAATTTTTTTTTGATTGTGTTATTTCAACCATTAAATATGACTTAATATGATTTTGAAATTTTACACGACTTCACATGTTTTTAAAATTCTTTGCATTGTAATATAATTCCCTTTGTAGAACCGATATTATTGTTTGACGTTCAATTCTTACTTTAGCCTAATATTTTGAAATCATCAAATAGATTAAATTTAAAGGCTTCTTTAATTTTTAGTGGTACGAAGCTTGCAGTTGGAATGTTCTATAGTATTAAAAGTGCCCTAACATTTGTTCGGTTGTGTTTGATCTCTTGTTATTCATGAATGTATGAATGTGAATGGATATCAATCCGTGTAAGTTTTTTTCATTAAACTTTGAAGATAATGTAAAATTAATGTTACTCCCTAAATGAGTCTAATTTATTTGTTTATTCAAATTTTAAATTTTAAACATTAAGCTTGACTTCAGAATTTGACAGTATAACTACCTACAGCTTTATTAGCAGATGAGTGATATCGTGGTCTATCACAAAAATCGGACACGGTTTTAAATATATGGACTGAAAGATTTGATGTCTGAAGCTAGCTATGAAAGACTGAATTTAAAGCAGTTAATAAAAGGTCAAATATATTTTAAAACTCAATATTGTAAAATTAATAAAAGTTCCCATAACTAATGCATTATTCTTGCAGCCTTTGCATTAATTCTCTATGTATTTATTATTGTCTTATCAAAATCTGTTCAATGCGACGCTTTAAACGGTGCTAATAATTCATCCATTGTTGATAACGAAAGAAAGTCCTATCGAATTGTCAGAGGGCAGTCAGTATATGATAATGGTTAGTATTCACATTCATATTTATTCGTTATTTTATTTTAATTTCGGCTTAATTTTAAATTCTTATGCAATTTTTTTCATTCTTCGTTGGAGATTTTGCATTGATCAGAAAAAATTATTGGTCAGATATATTTTTGTAGATCTGCTTTAGAATGTTTACAGCACTAATTATTTAAATTTCTCAGATTTAGCTGTCCGAAAATTTTGAAAAGGGGAACAAAGCTTTCGCTAAATCAGATTGCTTCCATCTTGCTCAGATGCGAATTATTTAGATTTTTGTATGGAAATAATTTCGGGTCAAAATTTTTGTGAAATCGGAAAAAAGCACTTTATTAGTTGTAGAATTTTGTATCATTAAATTTAAAATCTGATACCAACATCATAAAAAGAAGAAAAGTACACGCCTAACACTTTTATCTGCTCATATTTTTGTATTCAGTAGATCATTTAATGGATTTATCAGTGTAATAAAAGGCATTGTAAGTAGTGATATGAAAGTCAAAGCAGTGCTCACTTGCATTGGTGAGTTCGATCGACATCTGGACTTAGCTTTTTTAATTTAAGTTATCTCGAGGAAGGATAGTCATGTCTCGAAAAGATAACAGTACAAAAACTTGTAAATAAATTACAGAACAGGCATATTTTATGGTTTTTTTCATCTATTCATTAATTCCTTTACTTGACCACAAAACATCACGTTAGGTGCTTGTTATAAATTTTCCTAGTAAAAGTCGTGAATTTAAGACATAATTTGGAAATTTGTAGTCGTTAAGATTGAGAACAAGAGGAAGAAGATTCATTTACTTCTTCAACTAATGATAATGAACGCAAACAGTACAATAGGATCATGTTTTTAATTTCTTTTCAACTTAAATTTTGAAAATTTTTTTCTTTTGAGATTCTAAAAGATTTATCCACTAAATTCTCTTATTTATTTTGCTCATTTTGGTTATGCATGTTTGGTCATTGATCGTATTCCTTTTTTTAATGTCTTGCTGAATAGACTACTTTTCTAAATTATTTATTCCCAGATCTACTGGCATAGCGCAAAAATTTATTGGAAATGAGATTTAGTAAAAAAAAAAAAGAATAGAATTATTCAAATCAAAAATGTACAAAGGGAACCCTGGGAAAAAGAAAGGAAAAAGGATTAGACTTGAAAAAATAAGATTCATGAACATATGTGATAAACAGAACTCATGATTAGGTGCAAAATAAAACCATCTGCTTTCTTTGTTTTCGACATGGTGGATGGTAAGAAATTAGTCCCATTATACCTGCAATAGAAAAAAATCAGTCAGTCATTTAATGGATAGACAGAAAGTAATTTGCTTTAGAAATAATGAACAAAAAATTTTTATGAATGTTTGAGTCATTATGACATTAGAAGTGCTTCTCATTTCTATCACTTTAAAAATTTGTGAGGATTTTCAATGTCATATTCCAGCATCCTTTTCAAATTTCTTGTGATAAGCACAAAGATTGTCTGCATTAATGGTATCAGTATGTACAGGAAAAGTATTAAATGTAAATGCAGAAAAACTTGAAGAGATTAATGTCGTAAGAAATGCAGAAAAGAAAAAAATCATAACTTTCATGTGATTAAATTGCTTCAAATGATTGAAATGATAAGAAATAGACGAATTAATTGAATGATTCATCTTGCACTGTTCATTGTTGTTCCCATTCTTTCTTTTTTTGATTTGTATAATGCAGGAAGTGAGAAATAACAGATGTTTCGGAAAAAGCCCTGACACAAATTAATTTCTGCTTACAATGCACAGATAATCTTTTTGTATTATCGAATCTTAAATATCATGGTCATGCAAATAAGAGAAATATCAACAAATAAAAGTTTCATTTTTTATCTAGTTTTTTAAATAGTGAGAGAAAATGGATGTATTCAGATATATTCTTCTGGGAGTTTTTACTAAACTAATTATGTTGCCGTAAAGGTCATCAAAATATCACAGGGAAAACATTTCAAATATTGAACAAAAAGTTGTAATTTCATTTAATTTAATTACTTCGACAAAGATTTGGATTCGTATAGTCAAATCTCTCAAGTATTTGTCAGTACTTACCACTGAAAGTTTATGCTACGCCTGCAGATACTAATGTCTGTAAAATGCCGAAATCCAACAACATGTCATAGCTTGTCGAGAAGATAGTACCGATATATATATCACATCTCTATTAGATATCATGTCTCTATATTTCGAAAAATTCTGTGATCGAAAACTGGATCAATACTTTCTGTTTGTTAATCGTTGTTGTATGCGTAAATGAGCACCCTTATCCGTGATATCAAATGATGCTTCCAAAATTACCTTTCAACACAAAGTTGTGGAAACGAAGAGAACGAGTTTAATTCATCTCTATTCGTTCATGCAGAAAGTGGGATCAAAAAATGGTGCTTTGCATGATATCATTCGAGGTCATCTTGCCGCATATGTAAAATATTCAGCGAAATTTTGAGGTTATAGGGATTGAAACAACTGCAAATCCTGGGAATATTATATATACCTAATTTTACGGCTTTACGAATAAAATAATAATCTGTTTCATTATGTGCTGGTTAATATGGTGGATTTTTTCATGATTCTAAGATTTTTTGTGCGAACTCAAACATAATTCACAGAGATATTTCTTCTTACTGTGAGTGTTGTACTTTTCTGTTATAATTTTCATTTCTTAAAATTGTTTAAAAAAAAAAAAACTAACTAAAAAACTAGTTCAATCATACTTTTGTGAGTCGATTACTGGAATTATTTTTTAACAGTTTGAGATGAATGTCTGAAGTTGTTAAATAATTGCAAATGTGAGGATGAATATTTCATAAAATTTCTTTGAAAGAGTGTAAAATGAATTTTGTTTTCACCATAAATATTTCATTTTTGTTTTTTTCAAGTGCAGGTGTTTTTTAAAATAATCTGTCGGGAACAGGAGAAGAAGCAAAGAACAGTCTTTATTATAGATTAGTATTATCAGTTGTTCTCATAATATAAATCCTCGTACATTAGCGAAAGCGTAACATTCATTTGATCTTTTTCCAAGACTTATTGATAAATTTAGTTAATATACTTTTTCAACTAACAGGAATGAATTTCACACTGTAAAAAATATATCTGTATAAACATAAATGGAACAGTTGAAATTGAAATATAGTAATAAGACGATTTATGTTTATCCAGCAGACTGCTGGATAAACATAAATCGTATTTTTTTTTTTTTTGGTTAACATGTCAAAAGAGAATATTAACATAAATTATGAACTGCATATATGTCTCTTAAAGAATATTGAAATGATTCTCTTTCTATGGTTTGCAACTTTTCAAAGAATACTAAAGAACTGAAGTGGAAGTCGTTTAAATGATTGATATTATCAATTAGCAAATCAGAATTTTTTTCTCAAATTTCCCTCTAAAAATTTGTTTCTTTTGCTTTACTTAAATTCTTTTCAATGATATAAAGAAATTTGATTTTATAGCAACAGAATTTCCATATAGTCATTTCGAATGCGTGATTTCGAACCTTGTTGATTTGAGAAGAATGAAATAGGTTATGGGATATTTTCTACAGTCTTTTCCACGGTCAATTCCATTTGTTCATTAACTGTTGTTTATGTCTGTCGGATGTGGCGCCATCATTTTTATAATGCGCTGAACTTTGTCGTGCTTTTGAGCTTTTTAAATGTTGTGCAGTAAAAATGGTTGCTGGTATTAAAAAGTGCAAAATTGATTGGCATCATGAATTTAGTATGTCAGCTCGCCTTAGCTGTCTTCTGATATTGTGCATCAGTGTGGATTGAATTCGGAACACATTCAATTAAGAACACTGAACAATGATTTTTTTATATGATAACACAAAAAATTTTTTTGGAGAGAGAAGAGATAAAGCTGATAAGTGGGGTGAATCGTCATGACGTCTGAGAAGCAAACTTATATGAGGTCAATCATTCAAGAATTCATATATGATAATAAAATGGTGAGGATTATTTCTAGCAGCTAAAAGGTGTTTTATTTGACAAAAAATCATCCAAAATCATGATAAAAGATCATTACAAACCAAGTTATTTCTTCTTTCCTTGATTTTTTTTATTTTAAATTTAAATTTAGGGAAGTTGTTTTTTTATTGTGAAACAAAAATTATTGCGCAGCATTACGCAGCATATAATTAATGTTTAAAATGCAAACGTACAACATCTATTACGATGAGGTTCTTAAAGATGACCAATGGAGGGAATACTTCATCTTCAACGAAATGTGCATTAATTAAACTGAAGATCAGGGCCATATTATAATACGATTTTACAAGCCTTTTTAATTTAATTATTTCGTTTTATGAAGTTTTTTTTTTTAAAACTTTTGGAAGAAATTCGGTTTTTTTTAAAATTCTTTTTTCCAATTTCTGAAAGGCTTTCAGTTATTTCAACCAAACTATAATTTAGCGTGTTGTTTATATTTGAATCTATTCATTGCGTTCATTTCCAACTCTTGCAACTGTGAGATGAATTTTTAAAGTTTATGTCATTCCATAGGAACCGACAAAAGGTTAAGCCCAAATAACAGTTTTGAGCAGTTTTTTTTTTGTACAAAGTTAATAAAATTCAATCTTATAAACTGTAAGCTTGGCAACATTTTATAAGTCTCGTGGATGCAACAGTTGCACTCAAAGATATGATCAAGGGCTACAAAGAATACTCAGAAATCTTATTTAAATTGTTGGAATTTAGATTTTCATGCTTTTTTTGAATTCTAAAATTTCGTTTTTCTTTTCAGACGACCGTTTTCTTAAATTTCACTTCACTGAGGAACCCCCAGATACGGTAGCAAAAGCTGGTCGGATAGAATTGAATTGCCGATATGCCGTATCGACGAAAAATATCTCGTCTCGCATTGAATGGCGGAAAGATGGTGCGGAGCTGAGTTCATTACGATCTACGGGAAGAGTGTAAGTTGCATTGAATGATAGTTCACATGTATGTGTAAAACCAATTACATCCTTTGCATCGATTGAAATGAAATTCGTAGATGAATTCTTGAATTGATGAATTCCTAACTGATACTTATCAGTAACAAATTGCAATTTTTCATCGTTTGTTTCCCTAGATTTCAAAAAAATTTGACGAAAACGGGCAAATTGTTAATTACGAGAAAGATTTTTTTTAAATGCAAAATTCAAATTCTATGATCATCTTTACTATCTAAAGCGGGATAAGTAACATTTATGTGTTTAGTTTATTTTTTGAAACAATCAAAAAAATTTTCTTTGTTTCCAAAATTTGATTAATTTTTATTGAATATATAGGAGTGAATTTAGCGAATTTATTGCTAAACTTATAGACGTTCAAAATATACATTCACTAAATTTATTAGAGATTGATGGTAGGAACTATAATCAATCTTATATTTAATGCTTTGTGCCTACAACTTGCTTGTTATTTATTGCTTCATATCATTTCTTTTTCTGTTCGTTGTTCTATTCTCCAATAATAGCTGTAATTTTATTTCCTAAACTGCAAATAAGTTTTCTTCTAAATATTAATACAAATCATTTTCCATCTACGAAATTCCTATTATTTTTAATTCTTTTTCTGTAAGATTCATGGCGAATGCTATTGGAGAGCAGTAAGGGAGAGAAAAGAATACTTGAAAGGAGATATAAAAAAGGAAATTTAGATTATGAGCAAATGAACGAATTTAGTGGTAGGTGCTAGAGCAGATGTTTTTCAAGTTGTAATGATTGTGATTTATTTGGTCTTGTATGATTTTTTAAATTTTATATTATTTTCTTCCGGAAAAAACTTTTTTGATTACCATTTCTTCATGCGGAAGATTTGTTTAGCGAATCCGCTTCTTCCCTTTTGTATTTAGATTTGAAAATGTTTTACTAATTTATGCAACTTTAAATTCCCTTAATCCCTTTACGATTTTTTAATTTTTGAATGATATTTCTTTTTCTGAGCAAACGAAAGTTTCAGCCTAGTGATCGGTGAACTGTTTGAAGTCTGCATCATAACAACTACTCCATGTCGGGTGGGTAATCCAAATATAATGGCACGAAGACTGGGGTTTTACGAGTATGGATTAGAATCAAAGGGGTGCACATTACTAATTTTAGCTGGATTGGGTCGCTGGGGATTTATGATGAATGGATAAAGTAGCTTAAAATGGACCTTGCTTGAATAGTTGAATGGTTCATTATCTAATTTATGTCATCTGACTTGAGAAATTATCTTCAGGCAGCATCTAGTGGCAGACGATTGATAGGGAAGGGCTATTCAAGAGTATAGAAACTTGAAAGCTTAGTTGCCATTGTTGAAGACGCAGACTGAAATGATTTGCGCAATAAATTAAGCTTTCTGGCATTCGTACTAGAGACATGAGCAAAACAATTCAATCGCTATGAAAATTATATTATTCTTATAATGAAAAGCAATAATTTAAGCTGTATATTGGATAGATAAATCAGTAAAGATACTCAATTCTATGGAAAAATTTGCATTTTATGAAAAAATTCCATTCCTGCTACTGGTGCCTTCGAATAAAAAAACAATTCGACTATTTTTTATCAAATTCACATCCCAAAAAATAATGAAAAATAAGAAATTGAAAAGAGGAAGTGTTGCTTTCACTAAATAGAATTCCAAACAGTCGTCTTTCATTGCAGTCATAAATGTATTTTTATTTCATTTTTACATTTATTATTGTTCGCTTTGTTCTGTATGGATGGATATTCAGGTAGAATAGAGAGTTTTATTACTGGTTTTTCTTTTTGAAAATCGGGAAAATTTTATCGTCGGTTTTTCCAAGTGGGAAGAAATGAGTGTAAACATTAGTAAATATAAATATAAGGTGAAGATTAAAAAGAAAGAAGGGATTTGAAGAGTTTTAGAAACCTTTTCATAATATATTTTTTTCTGTGACAAATTATATATAAATGTTACTCATTATGATAGGCGAAGATATAATAATAAGTCTCAGGCTTTGATTTAGCTGATTTCAAGTAAAATTTTCAAAACTCTCACCTGGTTAAAAGAGAAAAAACGTAATCCTACTGTGTGTCATTTGTGTATAATAGATTTTTATTTTACCAGCCTTTTAAGTACAGTTTCATTCTGCAATTTCATTATTTTTATTGAAAGCTTAGATTCTTACAGTAAGCTATGGTAGGATCGGACTATTACAGTAGTGCTTATGAGTGCACCTGAATTGTTTACTGTTTGGTATAAATACGATTGTATTTTTAGCAAAATGGACTGAATGTAATATTTTAAAGGCAAAAATTAACTCAGCAATGCATGTCATTAGGTAAGCATTATCTCGTTTTTGTTATTCAGTCATTTGTTGGGTAATTGGAAAGGAGATGCTAGGATATTGTACTGCTTAAGTGTGTACGGTAGAAAAAAACAAAAGCGATAACCAAAATCTTGTTAGTGTAAACTTTAGAATATGTAGTTTTATAATATCAGATTATGTTCTTACGGAAGGTTGGCAGATGTGATTGTAGTCGAATGTTTGCTTTGACGTTGAATTTTACTGAATTATCTTTAGAAAAGATGAAATTTCATGGGAACGTCCCTTTTTTCTATTTTTGTCTACCAGTTTACTAGATGTTACGATGCTCATCAATGATAATGTGTTTTCTTCTTGTTATTTTACGTTTATTGCTCCTTACAAGTGTCCTTGTTTTATTTGTATGAGATTCGCTAGTGGACCACCATTGATGCTTACAATTTCAAAGCAGGCAGATGTGCAAGCGAAGTGAATAATCTCAACACAAATGTCATTAATTTTCTCTGTAGGCATGAACGAAAATTTTATAATTCACTGATGAATTGAATAATTGAATCTCGGTCTTTTCTAAGTTTTAACTGAAAAATACTTCATGCTCGTATTTCTGTGGGCATGGGTAACGTAATACATTGTGAGCATCTCGGATTGGTTGACATGAAGAAAAGTTTTACAGGAATGAATCTGCTGAAAATAATCTACTGTAAGCTATTTCATTTAATTTGCATATATGTTTTAATAGTTCAGTTCAGCCGGAAATTAGAAATGCTACTGAAATTTTTAAAAATATTAAAATTGTTGAAAAGAATTATCAATTACGTTAAAATTAAACGATCATTCGGCAACACTTGCTTTCTTTCTGATAAAATAAATGTTTCACGCAAAGTAGGACATCGTCTTCTGACCAGAACAAAGCTATCTGATAATGTTCCATTCTTTGTCTTTGATCATGGAACGACAAATTAAAACAACAAGCGAATCTAGACGGGGAATGAAAGGAACTGCTAAAGCATTATTACTGGAAATATTCATGAATGTATCAAACGACAACAGTGATATGAAGAAGATGGGGTATTTTCAGGATAGTCACTGTATGAAGAGAAAATTTCGGACAGTTCATGTTTTTGTCATTTGCTATTAACAAATCTTTCCATCAAAAAAGGATTCAATTCAAGTAGCAATAGAAAGTAGCAAGTGTCAAAGGATCAAATTCTTCTATAAAAGAATTTCTCAGAAAATGGAAAACTATCTGAAAATAAGTCTTTTTTCTCAAGATCACGGAAAATGAGAAACCGGGATTACAAGTCCAATTCTGACAGATTCAAAATTTTTTTCATTCACTTAACACTACTATCTATTATATTTGTAACTTCTTGTTCTGAAATTCTTCGTAAATGAGAGTAGATATTATCGCTACTGAACTGATTCTCATTTTATGTACTAAGTGAGAGAGTTCATTTTTCTCAAGATTCATAAATATTTCATTGTTTTTTCAAACGTAGCGTTTATTTAATTTTTATTCTTCAGCAAATAATAGTAACTTTTTAAGGCTATCATCTTCTGGTTTATTAATCATCGAAAATGTTGGACCCTCCGATGAAGGCTTATATCAGTGTGCAGTCCATGTAACGGATCAAAAAAATTTTGTTTGGACATATCTTTCTCGGAAAGCAACTGTCCATCTGCCTTCGCTTAGCAGGTTTTATACTTTTTTTCACGAAAAATCAGTCTATATACGTGATATTTTTTGCTCAAGTGATCCGGCTCACTGTTTATGACTTATTTATTCGTTAATAAAGCATTTGTAACATGCAAAATTTCCTTGTATATTGTTTATTTTTAGATTTTTTCACTGAATTTAATAATTGCAGGTTTGAAATACAACCAGAAAACCGTGAAGTGCACGTTGGACAGAGTGTTGCTTTTGCTTGTGTGCTGGTTAGTACGGCTCTTGTATTTTCTAATATATTATGTAAAATTTTGAAATCTTTTGAGGACCGTACTTCTACAATAATCCAAAGCAAAAATTATGTGGGATGTTTTGAAGCCACTGTAGGAACATGTATTGATTTTAAGTTATGCAGGTAAATGAATTATAAGTGATTACAGGATTCGCAACCATCAGCACATATTGAATGGTTTTTCAACGGGAAGCGAATTAATGATCGTACGCTTTTTCTTTTCTGCTTTTTTTTTGAAAATATTTTGGCAAAAGTATAGAACTATAAAATAAAATCAAATTAATCATTCTTTATTGATTACGCGAAGATTAATGAGTTTTCGACAGGAAAAATTTTTTTCATTATTGGAATATGTAAAAATGGAATTGTCTTCATTCACACTAATTTCAAATTTAAAAGCCCTTTCAACTTTGAAACGAAATCAGGAAAAAATGATGAAATATTCACTTTTGGTCAAACTTTCCTGATCAAGTTTTTCTATTGTATAAAAGAAAAATTACGATTAAATTCATGTTGTTGTTTGAAAAAAAACTTTACATTTTCAAATTGATATGCTGTTTTTCAAGAAATGAAATTAATGCTGAAATTTTTTGTTACAGGAGATAGTTCTATAACAATATTTCCGATTACTTCAACGCTTGAGATTAGTAGTGTCTTACCCAAACATGAGGGTATTTATCATTGTGTCGCAACGAATGAGGGGAAAAGTCGTTCCAGCCGTGATGCTCAACTTACTATAAAGCCTGAAAGCAGCGGTAATTTAGTGACTTTAAATGATAACCGATTAAATTTTATAATTAAATTCTGCTGATGGATGTGGTATTTTTATAAGGCATATCATTCCTACTTAACTTTACTCACTGCTACATGGTTGTATTGCTTTTTAAGATATGTAGAGACGTGGAAGAATGCTATCTTCTTCCAGAATCACAACTCAATGACATGTTCAAAACATTCTAAATTTTTCAGTCGGCAATGAGTTTTCGGAGCCGTATTTCATTCTGGAGCCGCGAGGTAATGTAATAAACGAAGGCGAATCCGTGGTACTAGAATGTCTGGTGAATGGATGGCCAAGACCAGATGTGCGGTGGTTGAAAGGTGCCGAGACAATATCCGTAACTGGAAACAGAGTAAGCATTGTTATTGCTTTTGTAGTTCTATACAAATTTGGCTTCCTTTTTAAAATTTGATGCAAAATATATTCTTTGATGCCTTTACATTTTTGAACATATTGGCTTTTTTCAGCGTCAGCTAGGTTCATCTTCGTTTATGATTCTAAAAGCGAAAGCACAGGATGCAGGTATTTATACATGTAGAGCAAGTAACAGTCAAGAATCGTTAGATGCCTCAGCTACTGTGCAAGTTAAAGGTAGTATTTCCCTATAATGAATTTTAAAAAATTTTTCACGAAAAGTTTAGTTTTGTTGGCTTAAGTTTAATTTTATTGGCTTCCAGCAAAGACTTGGAAATTATTTGGATTAGGGCTTGAAGCTAGGACAGTTTTCATTTTTTATAACAAGGTTATTTTCTCTTATTTATTATTCTTAGCTTCTTTTTTTAACACAAATGAAGATTAGAAGGAAAATATCTTTGTTATGATAAGTTTTCTGTTCTTTATTCCTTTTTGATATCTTTAATCTTTTTCTGGTATTTTCTTGTTTTTGAATAAAAAAGAAAAAAATCCTTGAACTATCATCATTTGAGTCTTCTATTCAAGTGCTTAACTTTTCTGTTTGTTGAATTTAAATATTTGTAAATGCAAAATTGTTGACAATAATTATGCATGTTTTATGATTTTTTTTGCAGTAACACCGAAAATTATAGCCGAGCCAAAGAGTGTTGTAGCGTTAGAAACGGCAGATGTCGAGGTTCTTTTTTTTATCTTTATTTAAAAGACTTTGAACTCTTTAAGAATTGGAGGAATAGTCTAAAAGCTAATGAAGAAATTATAAATTCCTAACGCTAATTTAATTCACTTAACTTATTTTTAGTTCAACTGCGAAGCTTCGGGAGAACCTGGTCCGGCTGTTAGTTGGTATAAAAATGGCGAAACAATCATCGCGAGCGAATATTTTGTGGTAAAAATTAATTTATTTTCTACGGAATCAGCGAGAGATGTAATATTTAGTAGTTTTTTTAATCTCTTAATGTGGAATTTAGAAAAATGTGGAATTCAGAAAAATGTCTACTTTTCTAAAACAAGATACAGTGAGTGACAGACGTTCCGTAAACATGCAAACTGAGAAATTTTTCTCGGCGATGAGAAAGATTTTAATATCATTATTTATGTGAAAGTAACAGAATAATTCAAAGCTGAAACAATGTTCAAGTATAAAATCAGTTTCAATAGTTCTGCTAAGTTTTTTTCTGAAACAGATAGAAGCAACTCGTTTACGAATTCTCGGATTGGTGCGAAATGATCAAGGTGTATATCAGTGCATTGCTGAAAACGATGCTGGATCTGTGCAGTCGAGTGCTCAATTAATTGTTGATAGCTCCGGTAACTTTTGAAGTATTTTTTTACATTCGCGATCATAATGGTGCATGGCTGTATTTATGCCGTCCGTATTCGGAGTTCTTAATTATTCTTTCTTTTAAATTGTACCCTAAATGTGCATTTTGTTTATTTCATATGCGATCGCTTTTAAAATTCAGTGAATTGTTAAACTTTAAATGGGCAAAACTAATAATTAATATTTCGAAAAATTTGCACATTTGGTGGTTCTGGACTGTGCAACCAGTCTTTAATTTTCGATGTTTCGATCTTTCAACCACTTTAACATGGTTTTAATCCGTATTTCTGGATTATACTATGCTTGATTCTATCTATTGTTCTTAGAATTTTAGCAGTAATAGTATTACTTTATAGAGGAACTACTCCAGCTTTATGTCCTAAAGTTTTATTCAATGAATGATACGACATCTATTTTGGAAGAAATTATGAATATTAATAACACGGGTGAGAGGAGTGTGCATGAGTGTGGACGCGATTTTCTTTTAATAGTTTGCTGCTCGTTACTATCTTTCATTTAAAAAAAAAAAAAAAAGAAAAAAAAAAACAAAAATATTGCAAATCTAAGTAATTGGTTCCAAATTTTTATGGGGTTCAATCAAATTTCCCTCAAATTAGAGCATGACAAATGTCTTTTTGGAACTATTCCAGTAATCTATCGTTTATTAATTTCTAATGTTTAATTTTTGCCCATAGCGATTAACAGCACGGAGTTATTAATACTTATTTAATGCTTTGTGTGGTGTAAGCTGTTAGATTTAACTACCGAAACCAAACATAATTTGAGAATTGTTTTAAAATTAGCCACTTGTATGTGAAGAGCAGATCGAGTTATTTATTAGCTAAATAATTGTATTATAATGCATGCTCCTTTTACTGCAATTCCTGTAGCAGAGTCCACTATAATGAACTGTTGTCTTAACTATGTTGAACTCATTTGCAAGAATCTTATTTGCATGTGAAATACATCCTTCTTTTTACAAACGTACTTTAGATTCATTTGCTATGGCTGCTTCAAGTGGACAACCAAAATTGCCATCGGAACCACTAGGTGTTCGTGCAAGTGTTGTTGGAAGTCGTTTTGTGGTACTAACTTGGGATCCTCCTGTTCAGCGGCATGGTGCTGTTTTAGCTTATCATATTTTCTACAAGGAGCAAGATTCTTCGAGGTATTACCTGTTTTTAATTGGTATTTTTTCGGAAAAATTTTATGAAACGGAAAGGTTTTGGCAATAAACAGTCAACTATAATAAATTTTTATTTTTGATTTTAGAAATTGAATCACTCAGTTGTAGTAATTTTTCTACAGAAAATTATTTATGCATATTAACATTTCAAAACATGTAAAAGTAAGTTAAATTTAGGGAACGAATGCTGAACTCGTCAGCTACGTCGTTCACAGTGACTCCATTGCAACCGAATACTACATATGTTTTCCGGTTGGTTGCCGAAAATGAAGCTGGTATGGGAAAATCAAGTACACATATTTTTATTACGACGACAGAAGAAAAGGTTTTTTATTTTACAAGTCACCACTTCGGGCAGGTAGAAACAAATAATCTGCGTTGGTACAATTGGTTCTTATGAGTACTATTATGGATTGATTTGAAAAAAACTTTTTGTTCTTGTTTGAAAAGATCTTTTAAATACATTGATAAGTTTTAAAATGAAATGTTGGAAACTTTTAGGCAGTTCCTGGAAAAGTGAAAAATCTACGTGGTACGGCTGTAAGTCCGGAAACTGTCGAAGTGTCCTGGGAACCACCAGCTAGCAACGGACCTGAGCCAGCACAGTACAAATTGTTCTATATTCGGAAAGATCATGAACCGAATGAAAAGGAAACGCAAATTGTGGTACGCTGTTGTCGTTATTTTTTACCATGTTTCAAAAGGTTAATACCGATATAGTCAAGATATATATATATTTGATTCGTGATGTTAAAAACAGAATTCAGCAACGGAATCTTGTTTTCAGACAAAAAAGACATCTTATACTCTTCATGGCATGGAGAAATATGTCGAATATGTCATTCGAGTCGAAGCAGAAGGAGTAAATGGTGCTGGTCTAAGCTCTGAACCAATCACCGTAAGAACATTGCCTGATTTACCATCACGACCTCCAAATGATGTTAGGTATGTTACATACTGCCATCTTTGAGATATTATATAGTCTTGTTTCCAAGTTTCTACTTTTGTTTATGAATAATTTATCTAGAATGTTCCTAGAAACCATAAACGAACATTAGGATAGATCTCACATATTGTCTTGCAGAGCCGAGGCAATTTCAACTACCGCTGTTCTTGTACAATGGACACCACTATCAGTGGAAGATAGGAACGGTATTCTGACTGGATATCGTATAAAGTATAAAACAAAGTTGCGTGGTGCAAAGGGCAATACGTTAGTAGTCGATGGAAACAACAGTTCTTATACTATGTCAGGTCTCGAACCTGGTACACAATATATGCTTCGAGTTGCAGCTGTTAATCAGGTTTTTCATGGAATTTTGTGAATGAAATAGTATGGTGAAATCGGCAGGATTCCCTTATATTTCCATTAAATTTTTTGAAGGTTGCCAAAACATCATTGAATATTAAAACAAGTGCATTTAAATTTTTAATGGTTTATAGTTTGATAGAAAACGTTTACAGCTGAAAGTAGAAAGCTAATTTTTATTTTAAGAAGCACAACATTTTCTGCTGCGTTTCAAAATGATGATTATTCATATTATTTCAGAATGGATCTGGTCCAAATTCGGATTGGCTTTATGTTGATACACCTCTGGAAGATAAAGATGAAGGACAGGTGGCTGGACCGCCACTGTCGCTTAAAGTTCAGCCATTTGTGGATTCAATTCAGCTTTCATGGTTGCCGCCCAGAGACGATAGTGTTATGATCCGTGGTTACTTAGTGAGTATATACAGTCGTTGATATTTATACGAAACTAAGTTTTATGGTATTATACTTAGTAAGTATAAAAGATCGAAAGGTAGATGTAGTAATAAGTAATGTCTACATTTTCAAATATAGTAATAAGTAATATCCACACTCATCATCATGTCTATTAGCATACAATATAAAAGAGACTGCAGCTTGTATAAGATATAATTTGTTTGGATTTTTTTGTAGCAGGAGCAAAATTCACAAATTTTCCAGATTGGTTGGGGAATCAACATACCGGATGTAGACCAAGTGAAAGTTCCAGCAAATTTACGGATTTATACGATTAATGGCTTGAGACCGGGTCGTGATTACGTGATTTCGTTGCGTGCATACAATATGATAGGTAACGGTTTTCCAATATATGAGACTGTTCGAACTCTTTCTCCGGATTCTAAATCCATCGCAAGTAGACAACAAAACAGTAAGGATTTGGAACGAAGTGAAACACCGATTGGTGTTAGAGCATTTACACTTTCGTCATCATCGATCCGAGTAACGTGGAATGATGCTGAAATGGATATACCATATTCAAGACAGTACACTGTACGATATAGTTCGAGGTTTGTGGGTTTTTCAACAGCGAATTTTTAGAATCATTTTTTAAAGAGGCTTTTTTTCTGGCCTACTTCACTGCATATGCATTCAAAGTATACAGTTTTTATTTTTATTAAATGTCCCTTTTTGTATGCTCAACAGATTTCAATAAATTTTGATTTATGCAGTGCTGGGCAATCAGTGCTTGATTAAAAAGTAAGTAGTTAATTAAAGTGCTTGTAAAGTAAAATTTCTTTCACATTTTACTAGTAAGCTTAATAGTTATTTTTAATTCAGTGTCGACAATGGTGGACAACGACGTTATATCAATACATCTGAACTGGAAGTTGTTATTGATGGTTTACGTCCCAGTACACAGTACGAATTTGCGGTACGAATCAATGCTGGAAAGTAAGAATTTCACGATATTTCAATCAGAAAGAATAAAAAATAGATTAAAAATGAGGAAAAAAATAGGTTTAAAAATAGAGAAATAAAAATAAGCTTGATTGTTTTTCCGTAGATTCTTCCTTATTTTGTCTTTTTGTTATAATTAATTAAGTAATTTTAATTAGTTATCTGATGGAGATACAGTTGTTCTGCTTTTAAATCACTGTTTAATTTAAACGCAGGTTTAGTCTGATAAATGATTTCCGGAAGTTGCTTTAAAATGCATTTTTAAGACGTTATTAACAGTATATATTCCAATCAATGAAATTGATTGGATTAAAAATGCAAATAAGTATGTGTTTTGTCGTTAGAATAATTCGATAACTATAATTTTAGCCATTAATAATGAAATTATTAGATATTGCAATTTGTTTGTTAGCCTACTAAGGCATTCCTTATCGAAGCGGTTAGGTGTGCTTACTCTTAGTTGCTAACATTGTGGCATAAATTGAAATCATCTCCTACATTGATCCATTTTTGATGCAAATTCTTTTGGTAGCGTTTTAAAAAAATGAAGCGCTGTTTAGAAAAAGAATGTGAAGAACTGAGCTAGACAATAGAACAGTTTTCTTTTCAAAAAGTATCGTTAGAAATGCTCTGAAGTGACTGCGTAGGGTGATCAAAAACTATCGGTCAGGAACAGATTCAAATAAAATGCTTATTTTTATCTTAAAATTAGTCCAAAATTGCATTGATGAGTTGGTGGAAGAGATGACGCAGCCGGTATCAGTCCTATCTGGCAGTTTTGCACTGTTAGTTCAGTTTAGAGTTCTGCTATCCACTGTGATAATGGTCATTAGAGAAGCCAATGATGAATGTGTCATGCTAATCATGAAGGAAATTCGGTTATTTCCATATATGTTGTAAAACAACTTAACTGAGGCTTCCTATTACGATATAAAATGCAAAATGGGGAAGTTTGGAGTGTCGTAGAGGTTTTGTTAAAACGAGAATTCTTTGAAGGTCTTCATCCATGTGGTCCATGACTGCAATAAATTCAACAGCTCCTGCACCACCATCTAGTGCACCACGTGATCTTACCATAATAGAGCCAACTGATGGTGATCCACAAACACTGATACTAAACTGGCAACCACCAAAATATGCAAATGGCGATATTGAGGGTATGAATTTGGAAGACTGTTAAAAATATACTTGCTTGACATTACAACTGTAGTATAAATATCTTATTTGATTTTCAAATTGTCACTTTTTTTTCGGTTTTTACTTGACATTTTTTTACTAACAGATGCTCATTTGTGAAATAATAGAGTTTTTAGCAGTTTATTTATTACTTACAGATTTACTTTCAGGCTAAGTGTTGAAATGTTCTCATTAGCGTTGGATTCGTGTAGAAAAAATTTGAAAATTAAACTGTCAGTCAAAAATGATCCGTTATGGAAAATCATGATTCAGTCAAAAAATGTTTTATACGTAAAGTTTTAGGGAATTTTGTTTATTTCAGAATACTTAGTGTATTATGCAGATCGACCCGACGCACCGGATAAAGACTGGGTTCTAGATAGTGTCAAAGGTGACCATTTATCAATCAAACTAACCAATTTATTGCCGCGACAGACATACTTCTTCAAAGTTCAAGCGCGTAATATCAGAGGATATGGTCCGTTATCTCCGACATTACAGTTTGTTCCTGGTGCACCACCGCCGCAATTATTCCAAGTTTGTCCTAAAATCATTTTTTCTAAACCTTTGGATTTATTTACACAAATAATCACTTAAAACTTGTAGTAAATATGAAAATTCTTTACACGTTGGTAATGGATAGATGGTGTTGATACTAAAAGACACTGATTTTACTTCATTTGCCTTTTTCAGGGGTACCTTTGACTGCAGGATTGATTTTTTAATTACAACTGTGTTCCAGCTAGCTTTTTTTTTTAAAATTTTTGGAAATTCGTATTCTAGAATGTTGGCATCAATTCGGAAACTCCTCATCTGACGATGTTTTCCACGCCAGCTTATCTGGCGCTCTTTGCGGCAACCATTGTTCTATTAATAATGTTACTGATCACTGTGGTTTGTTATATGAGATCAAGAAACGGTAAGAAATCAAAAGCCTCAGGTTATATGCGTGGAAGAAAACAAACGAGAAATGGCAAAGGGCCGCCTGATTTATGGATTAATCATCATAGTGCGGGACATCAAATGCATGAGTCAGGTAATTTTTACTTTCGAATGGCAAATTGAATCAAATTCTGATTGATTTTGAATGCATCTTTTGTTTTTCAGCTACTCAGCTACCAGTAGTTTAATTTACGTTGCTTGATTCGTACTGCTTCTTGCTTGCTTATTTTGTTTGCTTTTCAATCTATAGATAAGTTCGGCCGTTAAATTAGAGACGATGGCATATATAGCTTTATTGTTGGCATATATTTTGATATTAATGGGAAGAAATTAACTTTGTTTCTTTTTTTATTTTCATTGTAGATTGAGCATTACATTTATGTGGCATTTTTCTCATCTAAACCTTGGCTAAAAATCTATTAGTTGCATCTTATTATAAAATGTAGCAGGTAGAATTCCGTAATTGCCATATTGAAACAATGCCGTATGGTAAAATCGCTCACAATTTCTTCTATTTTTTGTTCATTTTGATTTAGAACTAATATACTGTAAGTATTTTTTGTGTATAATCTTTCCAATTCCATCAAAATACATGGCAACATCTAATGCGCTGTTAAGTTATTTTATTTTCAAGTTATGTCAATTTTTAAGTTTACAACTATATAATTACTAATTGGTTAGCTACCATCAATAGATCGTCCATTTTGAATTTTTCAAAATCCGCAAGTTTGTAATTGGGAACCGGAATATACATCATTATAGAGAATCTGAATGAAGAAGTTGTTGCAACATCGTCAAACGATTTAAATCATTGTGGTGATGTAATTGAAATGGTCGGTACGCCGCAATCTCAATATATTAGTGTCCAAGGTGCTACTTCGCTTTTATTTTGCACGATTCAATATTTTTCTCCATATTTTTCGTTTTATTTTGCTTTCAATTTTTACATTGTTATCTTTTGTCATTGGAAATTTAAAAGGGAAAAAAGAATTGCATATTAATGGTACACATTTTGATTTTGTTCTGCTTCACACATGTTTGTAAAATACAGAGATGCATGCATTGCAATACAATTCCTAAAAGTTTATTCCTATGAAACTTTTTTGGTCCTTCAGTAATGTGATCAAATAGTATTGTTTTCTTTTTTGTGGAGTAGTGTGTAATAAGCAATATTTTAACTAATTTTAGTTTTACTTGAAGCAAACATTTCAATTTAGTTTTCCTATCCTTCATAGTTTATATGTACTTTGTATTTGTGCACAGAGAGATGTTAAGCACTTGCAGCATGCTGAAATTTCACTACAAATTAAGAGAGTTAATGCTGTTTTAGCGTTGTGATTTAACTGTGAGGCAAAAATGCATTTAGTCAAAACAGTATAGCAATGTGATATGAAGGCGATGTGATGTTATTCAATTTAGTTGCATGCAAATCACATAATTTTGCAAAACTCTATAATATAAGTTATACAAAACAGGTAACTTGTATATCTTCGTATAGTATGCACTTTTCAATGATGAACTATCCGATGGAAGGTCACCAAATTTCAGCTCACTTCACCGAACCTGAGTATATTGAACCGAGGATGATTCAGTCAGCTCATGATGGCGTTATTCAGCGACAGCATCCTTTGGGCAGAGCAGAACTAATCTCCACTCATGCCTTTGTGTCTCAAAATCCACTGCCGGGTATTGTGACTAGTGATTGTAAGTGTGATCGTATTGGTAATAGTGTTACTGTAAATTTGTCAAAACTTATAGTATTCATCCTTTTCGTTGCCTTATGAGGGAAGTTTGCTATTGATTTTATCGTCTGTGCTTAGTTTGTTTTGTAACTCTTTAAAGATGGCTGATTTCCCTCTTATATTTGTCTCCACTGAATTCTTTCAGCCAAATGTTTTTAAAAATATATACTATGATACGTAGCATGCAAATTTTCTTTAGGTTTGCTGTATTCTTTGCCTATTTTTAAAGCCTAAGATAGTCGTGATGGCATTTTATAGAATGAAATCAAAATGCAAGTAAACAAGATTGAAATTTAGATGTTTAATACAATTTGTGTTCAATCTCTTTCTATGTAGGTAATGTGTTAGGTCTCAAATCATGTTCAGTCATGTTAGGTCTCAAATCATGTTCAATCTCTATATAGGTAATGTGTTAGGTCTCAAATCACCCTCTTGTATTGCTTAAAGACTTTTTAAAGAGGGAATTTTGCATTCGCATGGTACTTGCTCGTTTAGTATTTTTTTAAATAGTTAACCAGAATCTCTGAATTGTGTCAGTAACTCTCTGTTCAATTTTATTTCTTTTCAGAAAAGCACATTGCACTTTTTGAGGAGCACGATAAATTTTGTTAGTTTATTGCTCTTTCTTAACTTTTTCACATTTCTTCCAAGTACTTCAATAAGCGCTGGATTCAGGTAATGGTACTTTATCACGAAGTTATCATCAATCATCGGCCAGTCTTGAAGGACGGCAAAGAACTCCTCAAATTGTTTACACAAATGCAGGCCGACATCAGGTGTTTTTTGTATTCAAGTTTAGAAAGGATTTAAGTAATTCTGGATGTACTTCCCTTTTGGCTTTCGTTATTTCATAAAGAAAAAATTATTCTTAAGAAAAGAAGTAAGCAGTAGCAGTTAATGTCGAAAAACTGGATATTCCATGAGGTTTTTAGAAATTACGGTGAATTTAAATTAAGTTGACATCAATCAATGTAAATCGTGATGAAATGAATTAGATCTTACTATCTTTTCTACAGGCATTTTTGTGATTAGCTAAATCAGATGCATGATGGCATCATTCAGTATGAATTCAATTAAAGAGCACATATTAATTTAAACTTAAAAGGTAAAAATTGTTGGAAGTTTATTTTCTTCAGGTTGCTAAAATCGATTTTCCTGACTCGACGTACAGTTCATCTCAGGCACTTCACATTTCGAGTCCACCACCACCTCAATTACCTAATCAAGGACCACCCGTTGCTCCACCTTCTCAATTGCTGAACGGCGATGGTTATCGGACCTTACGCAGAAATTCCGTCAATTCAAATCCATTGAAATCATTTACACAGCTTGCTGGAGCACCTCCACCAATCACTCCTCCATCAGGTATATTAACGTTTATTTGAGGAAAAGACTAAATTGATTTGTATATGTATATGTTGTATATGTTGCGAGCACACATTTTTTTTTTTAGATCTTAACTAATTACTACTTAATACCTGTTCCTTACCTAATTTTTTGGCATAAACTTGAGTATAATTGAACATCAGAAATATCATCTATAGATGAACATTCAGGTGAACGATTGGCACATGTTGTCAGACCTTTAGTTGTTACATCACCGAATACTAGAAACGGAAAGCCTGCTGGTGTTGTTATTGGTCAGAAATCGTCTCATGTTCCCGTGGGACGTGCAACTGCACAACCACGTGTTAACGTTAATAATATTTATGCACCATATGCATCTTGTGCAGTACCTGAGAAAGTTACATTGCAACGTGAAGCACAACCATTGCAGGTTCTTTTTTCGCCAAACAATAAAACTTTGACTTAATGGCCTCATGTGCTTGTAGTCGAAAATTCATTTGATTCTTAGTCTTGCATCCAGAAGCAGCGCTTTCTTCATTACAGATAAATTTTTACTTTTGTAATTATTTGAAAAGTAGTGGAATTCTTGTCTCGTTGATACTTATCGATGCTGTATTCAAACGAAAGTGTTAAATTTCGTTGATTAGTAAAATACTAGGATGCTGAATTAGAATCGTTACATTTGCCTTAAAGCGTTCCCAAATTTCAGGCTTCTGCTTCTACAGAAGAACTTAATGCCCAGATGGAAAATCTAGATACAATGATAGATGATCTACAAGCGCTTCAGCATGAATTCAGTGCTGCTACATAATTGATAGTATTGTCAAATTGGTTGTGACTTGCTATTCTCAATAATTTCGTAGCAAGCTGGTTGATGACGATCTCAGTTCTCGCTTTGTTTTATTCAGTGGATATATGTTATAATCCTGATGTATAGCAGCACTCGATGCAACGGTACACTTAATTAGTTTTTGTCTTGATCATGGTTCATTTTATTATGTGCCTGGTGCTGAATTACTGAAATAATTTTGAGCGTCGACAAGTTATTTAGTGTAATTAGATAACGGATCATAGGATGATTTTCAGAACAATAATTGAATCAGTTTTTATTTATATAATTTTGTGTCTTTCTTATAATAGTCTTATCATCATTATCTTTCTTCATTACAGATAAATTTTTGTTTTTGTGATTATTTGAAAAGTAGTGGAATTCTTGTCTCGTTGATACTTGTCGATGCTAAATTTAAACGAAGCGTTAAATTGCGCCTTTTTGTTTTGTTTTGTTTTTGGAATTTCCAGTTAGGACTCATTAAAAGATGAATAATCGCTTTTTCTGGGAACATAAATAATCTTGTTATTGAGATGTTATTATTATCTTGAATTGTTCTGAAATATCATCAGGATATTTAACTAAACTAGCCTCATTACGCTTCTGGACTTTGGATTAATTAAAAACAATTACGGCTCTGTTAATTTATAAATTCGAAGTCTTTAACAAATCTCTATGTAAATTCAAATCTTAAATGGATAGAATAATACACAGCGATGTACATTGGTTTCTTATTCTGTTCTTTTTGCATTTAGCAAATAATGCTTATGAAATTTTATTATTTGGCTTGCATTAAAATCACTAATATTAAGTAGTAAAAGAGATTTATTCGGCACTATATTTCCCAGTGTTTAAAAACTGAGGAGATAAAGAAAAGGAAATTGAATTTTTCCTATTTTTCACCTAACTCGAGCACATTTGAATCGTTTGCATTTCATGTCATTCTGTTATTTTAACTACACTTTGTACTAATGTCTTACCATATTCTCGCTACTTCTAAGTGGCTGGTTTTGGCTAGATCTCGTTGAAATTTATTAACTGGCCAGCAAATTTAATTTCATTGCCTTATTTGATCATATGCTTTCATCTTTTTTGCATTTCGATTTCCAAATTATTTTTTCTTTTTATCTGAAATATCAAGAAATTTCGATGTATAAATTGACATTCAAAGCCCACCTGTTCCAAACTGTTACATAGCATTTGCCACATCCGTTCCTAATTTGCTTCACCCATATAGGATCAATAAACTGTAGTTGGTAAGTTTATGATCTGTATAATTGAGGTCATAAAATATTACTCGGAGGGATCACTCATTCGTTACAATTGACATTAAAAAGCATGCATCTAGAAAGCGTAATAAATTATTTGAATTTTGAAATGTTGAGCTATTAATTTGATGTTTGTCAATATAATATTGAAGTTTCAAACATGTAGTTTATATGTAAGAAGTTAGTTCTGTGAGTTTTTTGACATTAGTTTACTTTTCTTCTGCTGGATGTTAAATTTAATAGATGTGAATAAATTTCTAAACTATTGGATTATTTTTAAAGAAAAGTAAACTGTAGTGGTTTCACAGATTGGGAATGTTTTATGAAAAAAAAGAACTCATCCTAACTAGCCTGAATTATAACTATCCTACAATTTATGCTTTATTTTCATCTTGTTTTTTTTTCCTTCTTTTACTGGTGCAAATAATTGAACATTTCTCTTTCACATTGTTGATCACCTTGCGTTACCTGTGCATTAGAAGTTTGTATGTATCGATCGCTTCGATTTCCTTCATCAGAATTAAATGGGTTCTTTCCAGTTTTATTAATAATTTCTTTTTGTATTTTCATTGAAAAAAGCGGAAAATAAAGATTTGATTACATTGAAAAAAGCAGAAAATAAAGACTTAATTACTTAGTTACAAAGTATAAATTTTAATTAGAAGAATGTATAAAAGCGGTTGGTTCATTTCGAATTATTCATTTCTTATACTTTAATTATTTGCTATGCTGCTTTATCGTTTAACACTATTACTTGTTGTTTTATTTATTGGTAATATTCATACTCAGTCGTGGCACTGTTACGATTTGCTAAAGCAATGCACTAATGATGATAATTTTTTGGATATCAGTAAGATTAACTCTAGTAATATCTATTACTTCTGTGAAAACTATACACAGTCAATTATACCATGTTTAGCAAATGTAGTAAGTTATAAAGATTTTTTTATTTTAGGTTTTTATTCTATATTTTATACTGTCCTTAATAGGATAATTTTGAAATGTTCATGAAATTTTACTAATACTGATTTAAGCATTAATTATACGTCTACTTTTTTGTTTGAAATTCCTTATCGATTCCTAAGTAAAACTAAGAACTATTTACACTGCTTAAAGAAACGGGACTTTTTATCCCTTTGTTTTTTGTTTATTTTTATTTATTTACTAACTGAAAATAACATTAAAAAAACAAAATCGCGGTATGAAACATGTATAGCTAAGTTTCGATATTATTATTTTATTCAGTTTTCCAGATGAAAGAGAATCCAGGTGTTACCTATAATGAAAGATTCATAATTCTTCGTAAATGCATCGATAATGATCAGTCGAGATGGAATAATTCGGTATGAGATTAGGATAGTAAAAAAGTTTTGTGAAATTTGTTAGTGTTTCGGAATGGTTACATCAAAGTCATTTTAGGAATTTACAATGAGCCCCATTAAAATTCTACGTTTATATCTGTATGGCTGCATTTACAATAGCATGGCAGATTTGTCGCAGAGTAGCTGTCTTAAGTAATAAGTTGATTTCATCAAATTTCATTTTTTAAATAACCTTTGTCGGATAATCCTAAGATTGTAAATTTTGGGCAAATTACACAGAAGTTTGTGTGGGAAATTTGAATTATTCCCAGAAATTAGACTAAGATAATATTAGAAATTTATTTATAATTTAAATTTCCAGTAAATTAATCCAAAATTGTGTAGAAAAAATTCCAACAGCCCGCAAATGCTATTACTGGTCCTGTAAAAGTCAAAAATTTCTAACGCTTAAAGAATCCAATCTCTTACTTGGAAAAGACGATGAAGAAAGTAAGGAAAATGAAAATTTAAACAAAACCGGTAAAGAAATGTAAAAGTTTAATTCTGAAATTATGTGGTGGCATTTCGTTCTCGCTATATTTCTACGTTCAAAAGTGATAATAATGATTAGAGCCATACTGGTGGTGATGATGATAATGGGACGTGGAAAGATAGCAGGATTCAGATTACAGGTAGCCCTGTTGTTCCAAAGCGGATTCAGATTACAAGCAGTTCTGTTGTTCCAATCTGGAACTATCAAACAATAAAATGGAAATTCATCGTTTATTTATTCACATGTTTGTTATATCTATTTACTCTTTCTTCCTTACACATTTATTTAGAATTCAATATCAGTTCCGGAAAAAATGAAATAATAAAGGATTTATTGCTTCCTTACTATTTGAATTTATTCCTCTTCATTAAGTATATTACATATAAGTTGATAAATTTGAATAGAGCAGCAAAATAATGAGAACAGAGGTATATCACAAGTGTGGAAAGTGATAACACCGATCACATGATGGAAAATAATCACAATCAATAAGTTATTACTAATTTAGGCTACTGTATTTACTTGTTACTTTGAAACTGCTTCCATTGAATGAGCCGAATACGAGAATGAAACATTTTTATTTGTTCACATCATTACAGGTAAGTTGTTCCATACGTCATGCATTAACTGAAGCAAATTTCATTTCCTTCCTTTTCGTGTCGTGTATATAATAATGACTGAAAATTTTTGGTCAAAATAAAAATTAGTTAAGAGAGAAAAAATTTTGGCCAAAAATAACTAAGAAGGAATCAGTGAAAAGAATTGAAATGGAATGAATTTTATTGACAGACAGAAATATATAATTTAAAATTTTCTTCTCTTACTGTGCCATATTGAGAAAGATTAATTTCAGTCTGGCTAAAGTAATTCGAAATTTGCCATACTTATGTTTAATTTTGAAGATAATTTAACTGCTCAATTAATTAATGCTAAGAATTAACTTTTCAGTTTTCTTCCAATGCATATTTCATTTTAAAAAGAAATGAAAAAATTTCTAATAATTCCATATTTATTTTTATATGCTTTAATTTATACCAACGCCTTTAATTTCACTGACACTTACCATTCCAGGTAAACTTTCTGCAAACATTCTTTCCTAGCCATTTTGTCTAATTATGAAATCTTCTGAAAATTGATTTTTTATGAAATCTTCTGAAAATTCCTGGAAAAAAATTAAGCAAATTGAAAATAACGTTGAAAATCTTTCTGTTCCAATGTTAATAATAAATTTGATAAAAATGAAAAAAAGAAATTTGGAAAATCTTTGATGTATGAAGAATCAGTGCACATCGTGAGAGCATAATCACTGCATATCCCAGAAAATTTTTCTGATTAATTTTCTGGCTTATTTTTCAACGGTCAATGATTTTCATCACTCAATAAATGTATGAAATCGCTTTTCATTTAAGATCTTCTAATCAGTTAAATCATCAATACTGCAGTAAAAAGACGACATAATACTATGCGAGAAAAATCCACCGAATCCACCGGATGTATCCATTTCTTGCAATACATATATGCAAATTACAACGTGCTGAAGAAATTTGATGATAGTAATGAGAGGAAAAGAATAAATTTAACACTGCTATTGAAGAAATGTCAGATTTTTTTAATATCAGAAGTGTCACCTATAACTGTCACTAAACTTTCACATTCCCTTCTAACCGGTATTGAAATGCGAAATGTCGATAACAATGAATGTATTCATGATACTGTAGATTAGAAACAATTCGCTCTCGTCACTCTGTCGAATTATTGTTTGCCATGTCAAAAATCAATATTTTCTAGTTTTCCTAGTGATTATGAAGCTAGATCATTGATATTCTGATAATAATAGTGAACTACAGAAAAATGGTTATTACCATTTTTTACAGTCTGTAACTTCTCTTGAAGATTATATAAAACTGCATATGCTAGTAATCCAATGCTTGAAATTCATGATGATTGGATAACCCACTTCTTGGCCAGTCTCTCGATCCATTTTCTGGAACTCAATCCCAGTCTCTCGATTCATTCTCTGGGAGCTCAATCTCCACTGCCAAAACTCTCATTTTCTCCAATGAATTCCATAATTATAGTAGAAATACTTCACAATACAGGAACACTGTTCAGACAAATAAATTCTTCACATTCTTCGTTTTCTAGGCAAGAATTCAAATTTTCGAAATGAAATTTAAGGGCAAAATTGAATATGAAATTATAATATTATTTTATTTGGAACTTTAAGTAGGATAGTGAAATAAACCGCATAAACATAAAAATCAAGAGAATATTCAAAGATACAAAATTAAATAATCCCTCAAACAGAAATAGGAATACGACAGAAACAGCAAATTTATTAAAAATACGCAAACAAATATTTCATTATAAACGACAGAAATTAAAGATTAGAATTCAAATTCAAAACCGAAAGACTATTAAGTTGCTAGACTGGAAATAGAAAAAAAAGACGGCAGTTTTACTGAATATATTGAAGGGAAGATGAAAGTCTAGTAATCCTGCTGCACTGAATACATTGCAATGCAGATAGATAATTGTGCTGACAATTCATTAATTAGACATATATTAATTAAAACAATTCCATTTAAGCACATTTTGGCGTGCAAACCATCACAAAAAAATACACCACAGACAAAATTGAAATGTCCAAAAACCAAAGGTATAAAGTTCAAGAATATTAAATAATTAAACAGATTCTGCATTTTATTCCCTTTATTCTATGAAACAATGCCATGTGAGAAAAAAGTCGAAACACAAATTAAAGAATTTTTAAAAACTCAAATGAATTCCGCATTCTCTACGCTTCATCCTTAATTTTATATTAAAATTAAAATTATGCCAGTTTTACATAAATTCCCAGACACCTATTCAAACACAAATAAATCACAGCATCTGAATCTTTCCCAAATAATACATAACATGACAGTAAATGAAAAAACCCTGCCTATGAACAAATATTACGCCGAATCCTCAACCGAAGACCTGAAATTTTCAATAAGCGAGGATCAATAAGTATCAAAAAAGTCAAAACCTTCCCAAACTTTTAATAGTTTCCAACAAGTAAAACTGTTGAGTGCATAATTTCTTTCTAAGAAATTATCAGTTCATGCTCTATTTAAGAAGACTTCCCAAAAATAATATTATAAGAAAGCCATAATTTATAGGTCCGAAATTAGATTAGAGCGTATCAGATAGAATTAAAATAAATTCAATTATTTTCGGCAAAAATAATAAATAAATGAACAATTTTCCGAAAAAGAGAAATGAAAACTAGCGTAAACATCCATTTCGCATGCAAAATTACTTTCACTGCTTTTTGAAAAAGATTATAAGAACATCTCATGACTGTTTGAGGATCCTAGTGGATTTCATGCTATCAACAAGCTATGATAGAACGTGTATAAATTGCATCAAAAACGCATTTCGCAAGACGAGATATGTTTTAAAACGGAAACAGCTTTTCAACGACTTAGTATAAAAATCGTGAAGCTGTAAAAACAAAAACAGTGATGAAATGAAGTCAGAAAACATAATCTTCGTCGGCCATATCAATGGCCCAACGAAATTTTTCACGTTGCGTTTTGTTGAAAATTTTCTCAATTGGTACTTCATATTTTTTACACCAAGCAATCGATATCCGCGGATCCAAATAATTCAGTTTTGATGTTGAAAGCGCAATCTGTTTATTTTCATCCTAAAATTATCGTGTTCAAAAAAATTCTAGTTATTCTTTCAACATATCCTAGCCATTTTTACTTTATACAATTCAATCAAATTGTTTCCTATGCACTCACCTTATCTGTCCGCTGAATTTTCAATTTCCTCAACTGTTCTTTGATACGATCAACGCGCTTGGATGCACGTTGTTTTGCTGCATCACCGCGCGCTTTTTCTAATTCTTCCTAAAAATAAATATCCAACAAACAAAAAAACTCATCAAAAAAACTGCAAAACAGATTTCAAGATCGAATTCAAAATGAAAAACCATGCGAAATTTAACCTTAGCCTCTTTTAGTTCTGCTTTCTTTGTCTTTATTTTCGTTCCCAAATTTTCCATACTTTTTTCATGACTCTTCGGCACTGCACGTTGATGATTACATAAAATTGCAACCTGACGATTCGCTCTATTGTAACACAATAATAGCTCAGGCGTTGTAGAAGCGTCTAAAAATGCTACTTAAGTAAACCCATATCGTGCAATCCTTTGAGATCCACTATATAACTTCCCTATATCCAAACCACTAAGAAAAAAAGCTACTGAAATTGGATGGAGTCGAAAAAGCATCACGAAAGGGAAAAAATCAGTTCTCATAAAAACTATTTCCTACATCAATATTTCTGAGTGATGTTCATTTTGAAAAACGATTGACCTTTGGTCAATTTGTCCAGTTGTTGTTGTAGCGTAATCGATGCGTTATATGTACGAAAAACTTTGGCAGTTAATCCTGGCATCAAGCTTTGTAAATATTTATTTAGCGATGCAGTCTGCAACACAACATTCACAGATTATAAAAATCAGAATATGAAATCGAACCGAACTACGCAACAAGTATCTTTTTACTGTCTAAGAAAATTGACAATTAGTTAAAGCTAATCTTAGCAGTTCTTAATAGTAATAAGCATGTGTATCATCAATTTAATTCTAGTAGCACTATAAACGGGACTACCAATTCGAAAAAGAATAAGTGGTCGACTTTTTCAAACATTAGTAATATAATTAGGGACTGAGTAAAACGAAGAAAACTTTGCGCTGCAAAAAATTCAACATAAAATGAATATTTTAAAGGAAACTTACATCAAGACGATCAAAAAGATCATCGCCACCGCTTTTATTTTCCATGAAAAGTTTCAAATTTTTAAAAACTCGCTTCTCTACCGGAACTTTGTTGTAATAACGAATACTATCTTTACCAAGAAAGTCAAATTCAACCACATAACTGCAAACAATCACCCAACTTTTACAGAAGTTAACTGACGAAAACAAACAAAAACTTTATGAGCACAACAAGTGAGCCACATTCAGATATTCAAAATCTCCTTTGTAACACTGTGTGAAGGAGAAAAAAAAAGAAAGATAACCTACTCCTCATCGTCCAGCTTTTCATGAAGTTGTATATGTTCGCATCGCAACGAACAACAACCAACAGTATCTGCTGCTTCATCGACATCCTTTTCATTACCCGCACGAAGCGCTAACTAAAATTTGTGTTTATAAGTTAAAATTTGTATTTACAAGCAAAAAAACTCTACTACACATGAAAAATTAAAAGAATTACATGCCTTATCAATAAAATAAAGTGCCACTGCTCGCTGTCGTACGCGCATCTCCTTACTTTTCAAATCTTTCGTGTAATTTTCTCGAATATTTCCAACAATATGTTTCAATCGTCTTGCAGTTTCAAATTTTTCGTAATCCTTCTCACCCTGAAAATTGAATATCGACACTCCGTAAATTATCTCGAAGTTTCTATAAAAAGTAAGTTACACCTTCAAGAAATTAATTGCCGCTGTCTTTTCTTTTCCGTCCATCAGTAAAAATCTCGGAAAAATTTCAATACATTTTTTTGTACCAAATATTACCTTGATTTTCGATGATGGATTTAGCATAATGTATTTGATAGAACCTAAAATATTATCACTCCATGAGCAAAGCCATGTCACCGTATTATCATGACGCACTTCTTTCCATTTATGGCCTTCAGGAGGTTTTGGTATTTCTGAATCTCTGTAATATAATAGATATCCGAAAACTGCAACACTGTGAAGTCAAGGTCAGTCATAAATGGTAACATTTTTTTTAAAAATATTTCTTACACCTTACATTAAATTATAATATAGATTAAACAAATAATGCAAATATATTCAATCAGCTGATAATATCCTTGCTATCTTTCGAAAATTAATAATATCAGAATTTCTGCATCCAATCCACATATAAAACAGTGGCCTGATGACAAAAAGTGTGCAGAAAAAAATGACAAAAAGTGAACAGGAACGGTTTACACTGAAGCAAACGATCGCAGAATTCGAAAAAACGTTACTTTGAACAGTTAATAATAACATCCTCCGGATTGACTCGTCTCTTTAAACGACCCATTTTAGGATGACCACCACGTCCTCGGAATAAGTCCGGTGGTTCAATTCGAAAGTTTCCTATTTTCTGCTTATGTCCATCAATATATGCAACACCATACATTTTAGCTTCCTCCTGCTTAGCCTAAAAACAAAAGTAATAACATGTTCTTTCTGACTGAAAGATCAGTTTTATTTTCTTTGAAACCGAACCTCCTTAAGTTTTTGTTTTTCTTCCTTGCTTAAAGACCTCCGCTCTTCTCTCAACTTTGCATAATAATTATGCATTTCTCGGAAATCGCATTTCGTCAAATCAGTAATCTTTTCACGTTCTGCGGGAATCATCACCTGCAGTGCAATAATATATTTCAGAAGATTCAAAATAAGAATACCTGCCAAATTTGTGCATTAAACGTACAAAATATGAACGGTAAAAGGTAAAAAGGTAAATGTTTGCACAAAGATGAAAGTGCAAACCCTCCTCCAGTCCATAAAAAAGTTTTTGTTGAAAGTTTCTTTCGTTGTATATTCATGTTCCAATATCTTTGCGTAGAAAGAAGCAACTTCCTCCGTCAATGGTGCCAATTTCATCACCTATAATAATTTACGTCGAATTTCAATTTGAAACCACGTTCAATAAATTAATTAACAGGCGACTTTTGCTTACCTTCCCATCATATTTGAAGTGAACTGATTCAGGAAGTGGCACATAGGGCGGGGCAAAAATGGGTCCTTTATGAGACAGACTAAACCATTTAATGCCAGTCGGTTTCTTTTCTTCTTCCCACCTGAAAAAAAAATAATACTAAAAGCACATTTTTCAACTGTGGCACTATTTTATCACTCATAAAACTGCAACATTCAAAATTTAGTGAATTTTAATTTAAGCGAACAAAAAGAAAAAACCATTTCCAAACTTCCTCCTCTTCTTCTTGTCTTTTCCGTCTATTTGATGTAACTCCATTAGTTTTTTCATCCTTTATGTGGATTTTCTCAGAATTCGAAGAAGTTGAAGCTTTCTTTCTGTCATTTGAACTTTTCCGCTTTTCTTTTTTCTTCTGCAACTCAGTGAACAAATTAAACAGCGTACAATTCCATAAAATTTAAGTTCTAAATGTGAGTGTACATAAGAAAAATTTTACGACTAGCTAACCTCCAGTTTATAATCTTCATCGTCTGATTCACTTTTTTTCCTTTTCTTGGTCAATGTGGCAGCTCGTACGCTCAGTGGTACATCGTCATCGCTATCTCGTTCTACCTTAATCACTTTTTTTGTCGATGAAGAAGTGGAGGAGGACTGCTGCGGCTTTTTAACTCGAATGCTCGAAGCAGCAGCCAGTGTTTCTTCGGATAATCCTGGCTGGAAATTGACAACAACTATCACGATATAATGTACACTCTTTTCATATACTTATTCATTTAGCAGCATCAAAAGCACCGTGAAAAAAGACGGCAGAGCAATGAAGTTTTGATAAACAGCATTTAAAGGCCTCTCACAGGAAGAGCGATAATAATTTTAACTTCATGGAAGAAATTAAAAATAAAAAATTTTAATAATAACTTTAGCCTTTTGCGACAACGGCACATCATCATCATCATCATCATCAGCAGTATTACCAACACGTGTATCTTTCATGATTTTCAATTTCTTAGCAAGCGGTATGTCATCATCATCATCATCGATAACCTCCTTTTTCAATTTATTACACGTACCAGAGCATGTTCTGCAAAAAAGAAATTGAAAAAATATTAAATGATAATAATAAAAAGGACATTTACACGAATTACCAATGGATATGAAGGAGAACCAATAAAATTTTACATGTTTTTTTTCCCCTACAACATACGAATAGAATTACAACTGTTTAGCAATCTGTACTTGAACTATTTTAATCTGATTTGGATTTATTTCTGCATATATAATTGCTGATTGCTCACAAAATGCAGAGTTTCATAAAATTTCACTTAATCAGAGTCATGTTTTCAAATAATTAATTTTACTGCATCGAAAAATCAAATTTACAAAAGTACATATTTCATAAAGTATTGACCTTTCACCATTTGAATAAGAACTTGAATTCGGATTTTGTAGCACAGGTGCGATTGTGGCCATGGCTGAAACATTCCACAAATAATCATTTTAAAACAAAATTTCCAATATGTATGCAACGAGGTATAAAACATTTTTTAGATAAAACTATTAAATTAAATTGGTTTTGGAAGAGCAGATGAACGAGCGATTTTTTTCTTGTTTTGTATCGCAAAATATCAAACCCGAAATTCGTAAGGACACAAAAATTCAAAACTTATGAGAGTACCATCAGATATTTCTTTCCTCTCATCATTTTTTTTTTTTTTTTTGAATATCCAACTAAGTAAGAAACTTCTTTCTTAGCTGAGTAAGAAACTTCTTTCTTAGCAGAATCTTTGGAAAAAGTAATCATGTTATTAAATCTCATATTTACTCCAACGATTGAAATACCTACCAGAAAAAAAAAAAACGGAAAAGATATTTCAACGAATTAGAAAGTTCATGATAAACTAAACTTGATACTACCACTACTTCGTAACACGTCATATTAATACTTAAAACTTCTAATTCCTTTCCACAACATTCACTCTAATCACAGAAACTTGCCTCTTCCTTCAATTTTGTTCAATGGTTTCATATTTCAATAGATGTGAAGTGCCTAAACTAGTTATTTGGAAACTTTTATGTATTTTCCAAACTAGATTTCTCTCATAATTTAGTACAAAAGAAATAAAAGAATTCTATTCCATTGCCAATGTCATAAGGTTCAGTTCAATTATAACGTCCAAATTGAATTTCTTTTAAATTTTATATTTCTTTACAATTTCTTATTGTTTTGGTAAAAATATTGCAAAAAAATCCATGCAAAGGTAAAACAAACAATTGGAGGATTTATGTGTAATTCTCAAAAATGACTTTGATATAGTTAATCGATTATATCTCCTCCACTTTCTCCCTATTTCGTATTCTAAGAACTTCTACTGACCACTCAACAGACAAATCTCCTGCTGACCGCCCATAAGACAGATCTTCCACTGACCACTCACTGGACACTGCCAGACTCATTGGCAAAACCAACATCTTCCTATCATCACCAAAGACAAATTTCAATCTATGCCTGTAGAAAAGACAAAAATTTTCGGAAACTGACAATTATAGTTCATGTGGGAACAGTAGAAAAAGCAGTAAGGTCAATCAATAAGTGGATGACAAAAATTGACGAATTTTCGAAATTTAACATAAACCATAGGAACAAATTTCTTGAATTCATGGAATTTACCAGAAAACCCGCGGGAACTTATATACTCATCCATAAACACCAAATATATAATCGTCGCAACCGCTCAAAAACTAAGTCCATGCGTAAATTGGAAGATAGCCTCTGGAAATGCTGCTCGTCATCTTCTCATTGATCATCAACACTGATTATTGCAATGGATTACGGTAGCTGGAAATCTTCCAACATTTTGAAATTGATCGGTCAATGACGTGATAGACGTGACTGGCATGTTTAACTCGTTACTCGTAAAAGAAACGTCTATTTATGTTATCTCTTCACTGCTTTCATTTCTGTTTATCTTTCATTTACCAAAATGAGAGAATGGTATTTAGCTGATACGTAAGAAATCACGTGAGATTTAATAAATATCATCGTAGATTACATTTCAACGAGCAAAATAGCGTAGTCGGTTAACTTACGTGATCCATTACTGATAAGCTGATAGTTTTGAAAGTTTTATATGATCACAAAATATTACTGAAAATTGAGATAATTTGTAATTCAGTTAATGTTATAAGGAAAAACAGCATGTAATTTGGTTGGATATTATTTTGATTGATAAAAGTATGAAGTTATGTCATTATGCTTGTTTTATAAACGTTCCTTGTATCAAATTGATCGCTGATACGATCGTATTGGATTTTCATTCCAATCAATGATTACATCATCTTGTTGAAAGTTTAAAGCTTCCAGGTACATTGTTTGATATAATCCAGAAGTACTCAACTACAATTATTTTCTATCTCAAGGCTATTTCTGCATTGATTCTCACGAAGGATTAATTGGCAGTGGAATATTTTCGATGACTTTAAATTATTATTTGTTGCAATTCAAACATTCCAATTTCGGATTAAAGAGTGCACAAAACAGTCGGCGTATGAAAAACGCGAACATTTATGATGAATAGAACACACTATGTTATGTACTCAACCAAAATAGCTTAAATGCATGATTGAGTTTGATGCTTGGATCCTTTCAGGCCGTTTGTTAAGTAAGTTTTCATTAATTTAAAAATTGAAGCTTAGAAGTACTTCTTTTTGAATCCAGCTGGTAAATATGTTAATTAATGTCTCATCGGTTTCATGAATGAACTATATACTACATATTCGATTAAGATTACAGGATTTCTGTTTTTTAACTTTGCGATCTGATTACCGTAGCATAAATACTACTAGTATTTATTATATCTGATATTCTTTTGATTTCTTTAAGTATTTTTTGCTATGTCTATTGGACTGTTTAGTTTGAAATATTTAAAAAATTTACTGATCTCATTTAGCAGTAGGTAATTATAAAATTCTGATGCAAGCTGTGCGAAGTTATAGCAAAACATTGTGTCCAACATTTTAATGTATGCTAATGAATATTATATACTTCAGAAAAGTGGAAATGCCGAGAACAAATGTGTGTTCAGAAATAACAGTATCAAATATCCGACTCGCAATACGTCAAGCAGTTGCTGACTTTTGTGCTGACCCGGATCGAACGGTTCAAAGTATTGCGAATGCTCAGTTCGAGTGAGTTAGTTACAAAAGGTTGAATTTTCAGTTTAGTGTAATCTACAAATTTATAGCTGGTTATTCTAATTTATAAAAACTTTTTTTTTCCAGTCGTTTAACATAGTGCTCATCATTTCTCATTTACCTGGAAAGTTTTAGAAATTTGGTTGAACCAGTTCAGCGGCTTATCTTAGCTCGTCTTGAACGTATATATGAACAACTGCAGGTGAATAATAAAGACTTTAACTTTTTGATTCCATGTTATTTATAATTCAGAAAAATTTTGCCTCTACCATTATATTTATATACACAGTATCTTAATCTAATAGTGAAGGAGTAATAACTTGAAAAACTTTCAGTAGGATTATGTCAAGTTTAATTTATTTCAGTATAGTATATTGTTACCCTCAGACGAAGCACCCTCATCTGTGTTGAGATTTTTGAGTGAATATAGCAATGAATCGGAAAAAGATATCATCCGACGTTTTGGTATGTTTCATTTATGCGCATAAATTGATAAAGTTAAATTTCAAGTTATTCATCCTTTATCCATGTTATGATTCAAACTGTCAATGTTCCATATCTCTGAATTATTTTATTAATTTGTTTTCCATTTTCTAAAAATATTCTTTAAAAAATATTTATTTGAATTAATATTGTATTAGTTTATTTTCGCAATAATTTTTTGTTTTTCAAGAAAAAGATAATACTTCATCACGAGGACATATTCACAGGCAGTCGCAGAAATTTAGGATTCCAACTCAAATAGCTGTATCTCCAGCTGTCAATGTTCCGCGTTTGGAGAATCTTACAAGTGGTTCTTCATCGAGGTTAGCAGATCATAATCCCTACAGAAACTTGCATGTTCGTGTTGGGATTTTGTTTCTTTTGAATCATTTGTTTATTTCTAGGAATAATGCAAGTGACAAGCGTCAAAAGTTGACAAAAAATGTACAGAATTTAAATTCTTTTCCTTTCTCAAAAACTACTTCAACCACATCATCTGTATTGAGCGATTCGTCCTTTTCAAATGGTGGTTCACTGGTACAGCCAATTCAGGAAAGCGAACGTAATAGTCAAGAACTATTTTTATCTGAAAAAAAGGTATATTTGCTTTTTTCTCAAGTTTCCTTGGCAGTGTTTTAACAGCTCTTAATGATGTTTTATTTCGAAAAGTAATAGCACACTAAATAGTTCTCTTTAATCAAATGTTAGAGTTACACATATGCTAACGAAGATTACGGGTGGGACATCATCAGCGAGAAAGAGGAATAGTGAAATGTATATCTGGCATTTTTTACAGCTAAATTTTAAATAACAGATCTGATTTTTTTTAGTCGAATATTACTTCGCTGTGTAATATTGCCGAAGAAGCATCCCAATACATGCGAAGTAGTGAGAATGCAAATATAAATGGCGAAGTTTTGGCAGAAATTAAGAAAGTAGCCGATGATTTGGTCCCAGTTGTCTTAGAAGAAGAATTCGTACAGAGTGTTCCATCGATTGAAGCAACCGTATATCCAACATCGGCAATTGTTGGTTTCGTATTGTTTTTACTTTTTTTTGAAAATAGAATTCATTACTTTCTGTTTGTGGCTCAGTTATTTTTTTGTTTTAAATGTAATATTGAAGATACTCTTGTTTAGAGATATATGTTGTGAGTGTTTTGCTTACTGATACGTTACGGTAGTACTCGTTGTTTCATGTTCTTTTATTTCCTATGCGAAGCTTTAAGTTATGATGCATATAACTCCATAAACTAAAGTAGCCTACATATGTCATTCCAGTGTTTTTAAACACTGGAATCCATATTTCTTTTTTCTAGGTCCCAGCACCAGCTGGATTATTTTTGCAGACATTTTTATGCCCTATATAGACCATAGAAGGTATGTAAGACTTTAGATTATCATATATGTCCTTTCCACAGTGTCTTATGTTGCCTGATACTGGTGGCAACAGTCCGGATAAGCTTCTGATTAAGCTCGTTTTACCACTACCATTTGGACCAGTGATTAAGATCTTAGATTTTGGCTTAGCTTGAAAACTTTTTTTGTATATATAACGTGTGGAAGATTCACGTCTTTCGGAATAAAAATGAATTATTCTATTTCTTAATGTTTATGACTTCCAGGAAAAATCAAAAATACCAACCAGTTTGTGTACATCGCTGCGTTCAGATGATGACAAAGTGACAGTGCAGTACATTCCACCAAAAGTTCTTACAACAGATGCAGCAGTTTCCACTGATTCTATATTTATGGATAAGCAATCAGTGGAGAAGATTGAAGTCGGTGTTAATACTATTGTGGAAATGGGTAGCAATATGGCAGATGGTAGTTCAAGTTCTACAACCTCTGATAGCGCCGGACAGCTACCGAAGCGATTGTTTGATACTGTTCTTCAGAGGTTAATTTTTATTGAAGTTGGAGTTTTTTGGTAATAAGCATTTCTTATCCATTGATTTCCACTAGTGTCTGTGCTGAATTCTTTTGATCGAAAATTTCGAAAAATTGCACAAAATGAAAATTACGAATTTTTGTAGACCTTCGTTGAGAATTGTGTCGCTTCGACCAGACGGAAGTATCGTTCCCACAGTTAATTCAGCGTCGAAGCATTTCCCAAGTGTCCGAGAGTGGACACCAGTAACTACTGAAGGAAATGGAGAGAGGTCAATTCTAACTTCAGAAGCACAAGTTTGCAGCAAAGCAATTGAATTGGATCTTAATCATTCAGAAGACAATGGAGTGGAGAAATTAGGTGACAAATTTTTCTCATTTACAAATCGTTTTTTGAATTAACTTTCAAAAATTTATCTTTAAATGGATCTTTATGATGTAAAAAGTTTTACGGTGTAGAACTTTTTCTGATTTATATGATTTTGAAATGCGTTTTTATATCGTCAGTTGTCCCAATGACGTCAACTGTTTTGATCGATAGTTTTAGTTTATTTTTCACTTTTGATCGATAGTTTGTTTATTTATCAGTTTCGATCGGTAGTTTTAGTTTATTTATATAGAACCAATTTTTCATTTCCTTTATCAAAACATCAGTGATAAGGTGTAATTTATTCGGCAAAAGGCTTTAAGTGCCAATTCTGAATTTCCACCATCAAGTTGCTAATTCTTTGTTCTGAAATTTTCGATGTTATTAACATTATTCTTGCTTTAGACAGTGTCTCAGCACGGGCATCACGACCTGATCCTCTTGAAGAAGATTTAAATACTCTGGCGAATATTTCACCGCTTCCACATTCTTAATGTATCAAGCATTTCTTGTACAATAGTAACTTTTTTTTTTATATATAAGGAGTGATTTTGTCATTTCCACTCATTTATTTTTTTGGAAGCACTCAAGATTATTGCTTTTCTGTTCTGTGATTTCTGTGCTTTTTATTTGTTACTGATGTTAAAAATTCTGACTTTTTAACTGAAAAGGCAATGAGAGAAAGGAAGTAAAGTTTCAAGAGAGGAGAAAAGCATAAGGCAGGAGGAAGATGAAGACAGAAGAAAAAACTAACAGGAAATTTTTGATGATACTTGAATGACATTTGAAAATAACTTCGGAACGTGGACTAAGAGTTAATGGACAAATTAGTATGGCATCTGTTAAGCTGTTAAAAAAAAAAATGACAACCGAGGAGAAAAGCCTCTAAAAGAACTAATCATTTGAAAGCCCATTCATCCGTGCTGTTCGATCGGATAGGAGAATATAGCATTGGGAGGAGAGCTTTTTATTTTACACATTTTTTTTTTTCAAAATAGGAAAAAAATCTTCACATACTGACCGAGCGATAAATTAAATTTAATATTTTCGGTTTTTTGTCTTTTTTCGAGCTGATTCTCTGGGATACTAATTATGAAAATAAGATTTTAAATTTGACTTAGAAATTTAAGTTTTTATTTCTTGGAAAATCAGCTGAACATTTCTGCAGCACTTCCTGTTTTTTTAATTACATTTTCAATTTGTCAAATAAAGCTTATTCATGCGTCCATGTACACTGTTCCTCATTTGATTAAAATCCATCAAATTTTAATTCAAATGGGTGATGTGTTTTAATGACTGCAATATTTTGCTCTCTTCGCTACAGCTTATGTACTACAGAATCTGTTGCAGACGGTTCATGTTAGGTGGCAGTTTTGAAACCCGGTGAGAGGAATATCCTCGGACGTAAATGGTACTAATGTTATTTAAATGAGAAGATCCGAAAGAGACCACGTTATCCGGAAAGGAAACAGTGAGTACTTTGCCTAAATATTTGATTTGTAAAGTGATGTGCTTTTTTTCGCTTTGTTGTGAGATCAACGACTTTCAAATTTTAGCCATAAAAATTTTTCCTTCAAATTTGGAAAAGAGGATTTGAATTTTCAGCCGTGAATTTTAAGTACGTTTTTTCTTTTTTTGTGATTTCAGTATAATTTAGCCAAGTATTGAACTTGTTTTCAGAAATGAGTACATACGCATATATTCTTACAGTCTAAGATTATTTCAAAACTGCAAAGAGATTACTGAGGCCCTTTCGAGATAAAAATCAATCTGTACGTTATGAACATCCACAGTGCTATTAGGTAATTTGCAACAATTTTTTTCTTTGATTTTTTTACAGACTTCAATTAATTGACTTGTAAAAGAAGTGCTCTTTAATGATCCAGTTCTAGAAGTTCATATAATTGCAAAATTATTTATTTATATTTTTTTAAGCCCGTATATGAATAAAAGGGCTGCTAGAGGTGAAGCGTACGAGCCGACGCGATACGAGCATATTGCAAATGTCCTCTCTCACGCAGTGAGCTAACTTTTAATTTAAAATTTTTGCGTATAAATTTCATTCCTGATGCAGATTATGTCAAAAGTTTCTGCTGTCCGTTTCTAGTGTAGCTGAACATCAATCATCAAAAAAGTTAAACTGCATCATTATGTCAATGTTGTTTCATTTCACTTCAGGCCTCATTTCTTGCATAAATACATCTTGATAGTAATCCGTAAAATTAACTGAAAATTCTGTAATTATTATTTTTATTTTATTCTACTCGCCTTATTTCATATTATTAGTTTTTATTGGCGAGATTTCTAAAAATGTTTTTGCTTTATTTTTGTAAATTTTCTCAGAAATTTAACTACACAGGTAGCAATACTTCCGAGTGTATATGGAACATACTGGTTGATTGCTGCGTCACGTCATGAATCAGAACGAAACGTATCAATAATTTATTGTTTTTTTACTGCGGTATACTTTTGATTATCTACTTATTCATATTAAAACTTTTCAAGATTCATTTATCTTACCTTGTCTTGGTGATATTAACTATTATTTGATAAAATTTGATAGAGTTATATATAAGTTCCATTTTAAGTCTCATAGAAGTTGTTTGTCCTAATTTTTGTTATATCTCGAACTATTTTAGGCACTTTTCACAACATCAACAGCTTATCACACTTGTGAACTTCTTTTTCGTCCAAACAAAAAGTATGTTATATCGGTAGTCACCCGTATTTCTGGCTAGTTGACTAGTTTGAATTGAGCAATACTGGACTCGAATATTCGCTTTTTATCTGCAATTTCATGTGATTTGAATAATTTCCAATTTCATTTTTCAAATAGATCATTTTGCTCTTTTTTCCAGAAAATTTCGTTGCTACCTTCATATAATCGATCGCGCCGCTATTTATTTTTTTATTGCTGCTTCATACATGCCATGGCTTACGTTAAGGCAGTATGAAACTCCAGGAATTAATTTTAATTGGCTTGTTTGGTTTTTTGCCTTTTTGGGTTGTATTTACCAGTGCTTATTTCACGAAAGGTAAATTCCCATATTTTCAAATTTTTCTATACTTTGCTTTTATTTAATCCTAAGCAGAAATATTTCAAATTTAAAAAAAAAAATTCGCTGAAGTTAATGCCAAGTGAAAGTGGTTTTTTTAAATCCAGTTTTTTTGAAATCAATTTCAGATTCAAAACGATAGAGACTTTATTATATATTGCCTTTGCTGTCGTCCCGTTTAGTGTTATATACAGTGCGGTGCGTTTGATTACTTTTTAGGATGTGTTAAAAAAAAAGATGAATACTTTTTAGAATAATTTGTGAAGTTTTTCAAATTTTTTTTCTGTCAAATTTTAGTGCGATCCCAGTAATTTAACTTTGGTGCTAGCTGGTGGTATTGTTTACAGTGTCGGCGTCATTTTTTTTAAGTCAGATGGCATCATACCTTTTGCGCATAGCGTCTGGCATCTTCATGTTGTTGTTGGTAAGTTCATTATATGCAAATTTTCAGTATGAAGTTTTTACGATCTTAATTTATATGTTTTATTATACACTAACTAACAATAGAGTCAAAATTTTTAATGAAATTGCATGTAAGATATTACTTAAAAAAGATATTACTATTTATTACTGGTACACTTTCACAGCTCTGAACAAAATCCAGCCATTTATACCAATCTCAGTAATGTTCTGATAATATAGTTGGCTGAAATCGTCATTCAAGCATTCGATGTTTTGACCGTGTGGATTATTATTACTTGACAGATTACTTCTCTTGTATTATTTTAGGTGCAGCATTACATTGGTATGCTATCTACAGCACACTTCTTGGACCAAATAATCAACTTCCATTCTATCAGAGATAAATACGGTAATAGATTATCAAAACGCGTTTCAACTATGCTAATACTTAATTGGAACGGGTGATGATTCTCGCTGATCTCAGCTAACTAACATTTTATCATTAATGGATAATGATTATTGTTGCGGTTCTGCATAATAACATGTTTATTTATGATTCTGTATTTGTCTTTTTTTTCCTAGTAGCAAAAATGTACTGTATCGTAGACGAGTATATTTTATTTTAGAGCATTAAGTGTACTACTAACTACTTAACTACTGTAATACATGCATTTTATATATCTCAGATATTGGTAGAGATATAATTTTGTATAATGAAATGAATATTTAAATGTTTTGAGCTGTCTTCTCAATTTTTTGTTCTTTAAATTTTAAATAGTTTCAGTATTTTGCATAATATGCATTTTTAATAAAGCTTGGTGTACTTTAAAATAACGGTTACTTTTAAAGGATTTACTTATATGGCTTTATGTTAAATAAATCTTGCCATTATATTGTCTAATATGCTTCCCAATTTTTAACCTTTATTAAAAAGCAATAATTATTTAATACTGAAGAGAAATTAGAAAGAACAACTGCAATGAATTATATAACAGCCTATCATCATTGTATACGCTTCTCTAACATTTTAGATGTTGCTAATCAAAAAAGTTTGTTTTCTTTAACATATCGTTTGTAAGGATATTTCATAATAAAGAAAACTTTAAAATTTCCTTTTTGAAATTGCAGGCAATGTACGATTAATGACTTTCTTTTTTGTATAACTTAGGACATCCCCTTTAACAATTCAAAATGACATGTGATTTGAGGAAAAAAACTTTACTGTTTTGTAGTAGTTCAGGGTCAGTTCAGTCCATAAGTGACAGTTACGATAATTCATTCTCTCATATTTGCTATTGGAACTGAGTGACTGTCAAATCATCTTGGAGTGACAAAAGGCTGTTAAAGTTACAGTATCGGCAGTTTTTAATTGACAGTTTATTTCAAATTTCTTACAAGTTCATTAATATGCATCCCATTTTTTATTTGTATGAACTTTTTTCTAGAATTTTGTGAGAAAAATTTTGTGGGAGGTAATTCTCATAATTATTCTTGGGGTTGTAAAATGTTTGACGATATTATCGAAAGATGACCTTGGAGCAGATGAGTGACTATCGTAATCCCTTCTTGTCGACAGTATCAATGCTCCCTCGATTGTTCTGAATTCATTGTTTTGAATTTTATTGAAATTCTCTTTTCCTTTCAGATAGATCACTCTTCTATCTAATTTTTAACCTATCAATTTAAAAATTTCAACTGCTTTTGTTCAAAAATGAGTGAAAACAAAATTTAATTATACATATATGCAAATTAAATCTTTAAAAAAATAGAATGTTTTTATCCGAAAGATCCTAAAATTTTTACTATTTATAAACCACTACTTAGAATGCGATAGCAATTTGCTTCAACTTCAACATTTGCTTCAACATTTGCTTCAGCTTCTACTGGTCAATGGTCAATTTGGTCGAAAATGACTTCAATAGAATTAGTTTCATATTGCAGGAAGAATAAATAAAAGCCAACTTTGACATTTTACTCCCTTTTTTTTGTTTTTATTCACCATTTTCAAATGAATGGTTTCAATTAAATTTGTTTAAATGCATAGTTTTTTTTATGGCATAATTAAATAATGATTTTGAATAAATACCAAGTAATTAATTAGAATTCGTTTCGTTCGGCCAATTCTTTCTCATATTTAAATACTATTTTATCAATTTTCGCTCTTCTTTTTTTCATGTTTATTTTTCCTTGAACATAGCCTAAATTTAGTAATGTAAACATTTGCTGTGCCGCACAGGTGTCATTATACTTTACGCAAGTAATTAATGACGTCAAATGAACTGATTATTTAAATGATTCGAAATTCTGCACAAATAATTTTATTTTTCTACGATTCTCAAGTGCACTATTTATGTAATGAATTTTACACAGTGTTTTGAAGCATTAAACAAGAAATGAAATAGGATGTGTATCATAAAAAAAATTGACTGAAACTTGACGTAGAAAGGTTTGTCATACTTAACGCGATGATTTTGAGGTCAATTAATTAAGCGCTGCAGTGCATTTATTAATTACGACTAAAAGTTTCCATTCAATCATTCAATGTTAAAGATAAATGTGGACAAAATTTTTAATAAATAATGAAACGAGAGGGGAAAAAGAAGTTTTGAAATAAATTTTCTCTTTCTAACCCTAAGGAATATGCAAGATTTGAATCGATGCAGATAATTTCAGTTCTCTGAAATTTTATCAAGTTTTGAAAAAACTTTGCATCTATGTCTAATTTAATTAAAACAAAATAATAGTAGAAAAATGAAGCTTTTGGTAGAAGAGATCAGTTTTGAATTGGTAAATATTCTTTTAGCAAATATGAAAATTGATGAAAACTGATTGAAAAATAAAAACTGTTTCACATCAATAAAAAATATTCAATGAATTTGCAGAATTAAATTTAATCTTAACATTGACCATTCAAAGTTACTGACCGTAAAATTACGGTATCAATAATTTATAAATTTGCGCGGAATTATTGCTTCTTTTGTTATTATGCACTTCTGTGAATATGGCCGTTGATTTTTTTCTCAGTCATTTTTTCATTTTCCTAAATTCTTTTAAGATATGCAAAAAAAAGAGAAGAAAAGAGAAAAATTATTCATTTCTCACAGATAAGGTAAAATACGAAAAAGTGGACATTTTTTGTCCGTCAATTTTAAAAAGAAGCCGACAAAGAAGCCCACGACTGACGAAGATATGGTGTGGAGTAATCGGTGGAAGTGGTCGGATGCTGATCGCAAGGAATCTTTCTTCTGATTGTATTCGTCTTAATTTCCTTTAATGTAACATTTGATTCTATCTAAGAAGGAAAAAAAGCTCAAATTTGGTTTGTTTCAATTATCATCAATTTCGTCTTTCGCTTATTGACATTAGAAGTGATGAATAATGCCTCGTTCTCTTCTTTCAATTGAATGTTTAGAATTTCTTTTTTCTTTTTTTTTTTGAAATGCTAAACTTGAATGTTTAAAAATTTGATAGCAAACATTTGAGAATTATACGATGAAAACAAACAGTGATTAAGGACTTTTGAGAGAGTATTCTTTCGTTTATAGGTAGTAAGATTTAAGCTGAAAGATTCAGTGGAGTGAAAACTTCCTTAAAGGTTATATTTTACTTTTTTTGACAAAATATTGAGATAATATGGGAAAAAATTTTCACAATATTTTTTTCAAATACAATTAGTATTTTAACTGATTTTCTATCAGAGCAATCAAAAGCATTGTTTGAATTATTATTGGAATTGAAATAATTGAATTAAAAAGGTTGACAGCACTGTTTCATCTCATCCCATTATTAGTGCGTGCTCCATAAAGTTTTGTATTTGTTAAATATTTTCAAAAGTAATTACACGTTTCGATCATTTCACATCACATTCTCGCCAACAAGCACTGGAAAGAAATGCATACGAATATATATAAATGATTGTCGAATTTCTAGTTCGGTTCCACTTTCCACCAATCATCTCACAGCAACTCCATTCGTAATTCATTTCCCAAATATTTTGAAATTATTAGAGAACTGAAAGGAATTGTTAGAAATGATTTTGCAGCGATACAAAATTTAGCAAAGAAAAAAAAAGCTAAATGGGAGGGAAAAATTGAAAAAAAAGTTCGTCTGTTAAAACATTCTTCATCGACTACTGATTTATTCATTTTTTTGGGCTCAAAGGGGTAATCAAATATTCTAATAACAGCTAACCAGCCTCATAATTCTAGGTTCTCTTCTAATTTCTCTGCTCCAGAATCTCTCCATAATCTACAAAATAGTAGCATTCTTCAAGAAATAGTGATATTTCAGGATTCAAACAATATCATGTGATTTCAAGCAATGCAACAAGTCATAAACTCTTTCTGTAGAAATTATCAAGTTTGAATTCCTGAAATCAAACAAAAAACTGATTAAGGCTTTTTTTCCAACGATTAGACATGGTGGTTTTTTTTGCATTTTTTTCTAAAATTGTCCTCTTGATCCCAGTGATAAGTGTAGTATGGAGCTAAAAGAGACAGGAAATATATCGCGGAGAAAAGGAGGATCGGGTGTCGAGAGATACTAGCAACTCGCGGAGAAAAGGAGGATCGGGTGTCGAGAGATACTACCAATGGCAAATGTTGATCTTCATTATTTGTTACATTTCTGCCTCTCTTTCTCTTCGCCGATCTCAAATTTGATTCATTTTCAGTGTGCGCGCGCATTTTCAATACTGTTTAAAAACTTTTTTTTTGTTGTCTCCTTGATAAGCCTTTTGAAATGATCGTTGTTTACAATACGGGGTTGACAAAATGACATTGCTTCGCTTCCGATCAGTAAGCACAATAGTCTGTCGTGTCATAGAACCGTATCTATTTGTTGTTGCTGTTACTGAAATATCATCATCTTTGCTGGATAATTCTGAATGATTTTTTTTTTTTTTTTTAAAGAAGAACTACTGTTGGATAAGATATGGATTTTATTACCAGTATGAAACATTATGAAACAGGTTAGACTAATTTTCACTCTATTTTTAAATTTTTATTATTTTCAATAATTTTCTAATGGTAGTTTGAGAATTTGAAATATTTTGCTTGCTCCTCAGTTTATGTTTAGTTTTTCATTTACCAAGCTAAATGTGGGTCAGGATTGCTTCTGAATTTGACTTTCGGTATTTCTGAGGCATATTTATCATCATCATAAACAGCCTTGGATAGTACAACGATTTTTTTAAAGATAAAGCTATTTATTTCAATGATATAGTAAGAAGACATGTCGATTAATTTTTTGCTGGTTTGTAAAAAGAAATGATTTTGAAATTTAACAAAGAAACAAAAAGAGTTCGTTAATTTGAAAATGAAACTTCAGATGGTGACAGTGTTGAACAGCAATCCACACAGCATCAACAGTTCAGCTCAGCAACTATTGTCATGCGTGCTCAGAAAAAGATCCTTTCCAAAATTATTTCAAGAAATAATGTAAAATTATTTGTGGATGATGCTACTATTCGTTTGTTCGATCATCTGTATCAGATTCTGAAAACGACATACAACAAAACGATCGCTGAAAAGGTTTTAGCTTAATTAATTTCATTTTCGTTCGCAATTTTTAATTTAACCATTTCATTGCGATTAATTCAAGTGATTTGAAGTAATTGGAAAACAAGATAAAGTATTGTCTCAATTCGTTATATTTTCATAATAACTTATTTAAATTATCGGCAAGGAATGAATTCGTTGAAATAATTGAGCAATTGGTAAAGGAAAACAAAAACTTGAAGCATATACAGTATTAAAACAAATTTATAAAAGATTATGGTAATAATAGTATTAAATCAAAAGAGCTGCAAATGTTTGTAATAATTAAACTTATCTATAGGTAGTGAAAAATATTATCAAACTTGTTGTCAAGCTGGGTGTAGTATTCCGAAATGAACAATTTACCGTAGAGCAACAAAATCAACTTGCAAAAATTCAACAGCAAGTTCATCAACTTTGTCTTACGGTTATTTCGTTCGGTAAAGTGGCATTCTCGTATGAATATACATATTTAAATACATTACTGAAGGAGACCTATCGTCGATTGCTGTCACTAGTTGAACAAATCCTTAGCGATAAATCCAAACAACGCTTAGATATGATTTTTGAACATCTGTGCAAGGTAAATTTTTTTTTATATGTCTTGTTTAAATAGGTAATTGAATAAACTTATAAAATAGTTAATTGGTGTGAAATAGCAATTATTAACAATTCCATTAACAATCTTGAGTTATTAATAAAAGATAGCATTAAAGCTCAATTTATGTTTGAACAGGATTCTGTATTGGATTCAATATTTCGAACAGATGGTCAACATCGGAAACTACTTCCAAAGATTATAAGAGATCTTGAAGTACTCATTGACAGGAAAGAATTGTAATTTGACGATGAACTAAGTATGGTCGGTATGGTCATACAGGAAAAACAGATGATACCTTACTTTGTAACATTGGTACTTCCATATCAATTGATATTACCATAACGTTTTGAATTATTTAGAAGCATATTTGGAGATCGAAATTTCGAGAATTTCGTTTTTTTTTTCTGCTCTTTTATTATATCCAAATATTTTAAATTATGTAGAAGTAGAGAATATATTTCCATCCGAATACGCTTTCATACTAATATCTCTATGTAATTCTTTCATTATTATAAATGGTATTCCTTAAATCATATAAGGAAAATTCAGAACTGAGTCAGATTACAATTAGCATAGAAAACTTTGGCTATTATTTTATTTTAAAGTTGACATCAAATAATAAGCTCAACCCTCAGTGTTTTTATATGGTTTCTATCTTTGTTGTATTTTAATTCGTCTTCAAATATTTCTTCGGAGATTTTTCTCTGAATCACTATTTTGTTTCATTAGTTCGAAATGATCAATAAATCATTTAGCAAAATTATTAGTCCCAAACAACATTATGAACCATAAACTTGCGCATAATTAGTAACTGCAAGGTAATATATATTATACGGAAAAGTGATCAAGATAACATCAGTTAACAGACTAATAGCTTCTCAAGTTCTGTCACTTCTCTTCTACCTTTTATAGATTCCCGCTATTTCCCAGCAAGCCATTGTTCAAATATAATCAGTTCTAGTTACCGCTCCATGATAGTAAAAATCCTTCTACAGATGGATTTTTCAGAAATATGACAGAATTCGAATTTTGAACAATTTCATATCGCAGTTTGCAAATTCTTGAAATGAACAATGAAATCATCTTTTCCTGAAAGCAAAGACAAATTTATGAGAGAATCAAATAACTTTTATTCTTCATTAAGACAATACGAAAGCGTGCTAACATTTCATTGCTGCTGAAATTTTATTTTACACTGAAGACAGTACTGATAATAAATAAAGCAATGATCGAATCTATCAGTAAAAATTGCTAATATCATGCATGGTAAATACAATTTAAATAATTTTAAAATTCACTTTTTTTGTATTTGCGAATAATTTATAAAATTTTTGAACATTCTTTTCAACTGATAAAATTTCATTTATTTTATTTACTTGAAATCATGAGGATGGGCTTAATTCTGGATCTTACTGTACTTTTCTATGAAATTCATTTTATTTTAAGACAAATTTAAAAAGCTACCTCTACGCAATCATAGTAATTTCATATGTATTTTCCTCTCAACTATTCACTTCTGATTCATGTGAAGTTCGAATCTTCGAAGCAAGCAACTTCATTTTGATTTTAACTTAATATATCAGAAAAACAAACATCAGTGAGGCATCTCTTTGAGATATTCAAGGAAATTCTATCAAGAAACATCAAACATTTCTACGCCAAATCAAGCATGTTACGTAACAGTAACACATAGACTGTACAGTCTCCCCTGCTGTAGAACGTCTAGGAGTAATAGAGTAGTAATACTTTTGCATCTAAAAATTTGAGAAGTTCATTTCAAAAAGTTATACTTCTCTCAATGCAACAATAACTTTCGAAGAGAAAGAACAGTTGTGGTATTTCCTGAATCCTCAAAATTTTTAAATTTATATTTTCTAAGCTTTCTGAAAAAAAAATTAACAGTATCAACTATTTCCTTCAACATCCTTTCAACACTTCAACGATATCATTTTCTGTCATCCAGTAACGAACGAGCTGTTTAACACTAACTTTTTTTTTTTATTTACTAATTCTCCCGCAAATACATCACATTGGGAGGTGGTCATTGGGAGGTGGGTCATTGGGAGGTGGTCATTTGGGAGTTATTTGTGAATTTCCCGTGCATCTTATTTTTTAGAGTGATCTTTGGTCAATTTTAAATAATTATCGATTTGATGAATTTTTCAAAAAATTTGGTGAATCAAATGAAGACTTCAAATTTCCTATAACTTATCGATCAGTGTTGTAACATTTATCGGTGCAACAAGGAATTTCTATTTAGTCGTTCTAGATTGATTTGATGAAATCTCGAAAATTTGCCGATTTGAATTGGAATTAAAATTTTTGTTCTACTTTTTGGACTTTTCCCAGGGTTACACAAAGTTCTTGTATTGTTTGCATTACATTGAACGTTATTGGAGAAAGAGTTGAACAGGAATACGATGTTTTTATGGGTTATCTGAAGGAGGTCTTAGAACTTTAACTTAGGAAGTTAAAAAAAAAAAGTTTAGAAGATGAAGAAGAGAAGATATTTATCGTAATGTTTTTGTCGAATTAATCAATCCTTTTCTAGACTTATTTCATGACCACAGATTCAGACGATTATGGTGCTCGTAATGTGGATGCTAAATTGCAACAAGTGAGATTTTTCTTTCTCATTTATTTCTGTAATGTCTTTTTTCTAATAATTCTATTATGAATTTATATTTGTTAGGCAAATAGTAATAGTATCGATCATAGTGTTTTATCATTGAAGTTAATCGAATCTGACCACTTTGTGTCACTTATTTCCACCCATTCTTTTTAGTTAAATATATTTATGATATGTAATCTTATTTTTCATATATTGGAAGGAATTTTGAAATGCTTTGATTTAGGACAGCGAATGGTTAAAGACTTTCGAAGAAAATCTAAGGAAGAGTAGGAATCTGAATAATGAGATTACAGCACTACTGGAAAGTTTTCGGAATCGCTTAGTGCAATTGGATCAAAGCATCGTTCCACTCTATGAAAAAACCGCTCTTTTACGACAAAAACAAGCAAGCGAGTTGCTTTGCTAATTTTTTTTTTTAGAATTTTCATTTTTTACTTTTATTGAGAAAGAAATCAGTACAACTCTTTATGAAAGTAACGAAAGGGAATTCTTCGCTTATTTTGATACGGCAATAAACTAATAATATTCATGATGATACTAATGGATTTAATTAATTTCAGGATATTTTAACTTTTTTTCTTAATTTAATTTTTCGCAGATATTCGGAAAGTATTAAAAACCGTTGATGCAATGCAGCAGTTTTATGGTCAAGCTACAGAATTAGAATGTTCGATACGTGAGGGGAATACCTCGGTGGAAAGAGAACAGTTCATTGAAAGAATGGAACAGTTAGCTGAGGCTATTTCTTTCTTCTCTTCTCATCCAACTTGTCAAGATCAGCTCGATAGCATGGTTTTTTTTTCAATTTATATTCCAGCACAAAAATGCTTTCAACTGAATTTTTCACTTGTTAATGAAATTCAGCTTTAGTATTCCTCATCTCATTGCGCTAGTTACTGCGGAAGATCGATTTAGATTCAGTACTAGAGAATTCTCGAATCTTACTGAGATGCTAAAGCTGAAAAAGCCCATAACACGTTTGCCTGTTTAAGATCTGCGAGTTCGGAACTGCGGCAGCTTGGTTGGAAGAGGAACAAAATGACTGACAGTTTGCATTGTAAGCTTTATTAGGGAAGACAATATACATGAATGGGCCTTTTAGTGATTGTGACCAGAATATTAATTATCATAAGACACATGTTTCTTTTAATTGCAATCGTTCTCATTTTAAGACATAAATTGGAGCAAAGCTTATTTCAAAGCACAATAGCTTATTATTCATAAAAAATTTGTTTTTATCGGTTCAGAAATTACATTTTTTCTTTTGGTCTCACATATTTTATTACATTACATTTTATCACATACTTTATATTTTATTACTCACATATTTTATTACACATTTCTTTTCAGAAGCTGACTTTTGAATCGGGTTGCTGTGCGCTTGAAAAAGAATTTAGGAATATGCTACTTGCAAATTCAGCAGTTTTGGATGCAACAATGATCAGCGAATCCTTAGATAATGAATACGGCTAGTAATAAATTTTCTAAATTTGAACATGAGGCCCTGTTCAGGAAGATTTCTTACTGATCATTTTTTTTTATTTTTAATGAAGAGAAATTTTTAAAGGGCTCTGATTTCGCATCACTGATACAAATTTTTAGTTATTGTTCCTCAGCTATATCCGCCATCATCAAAATTTTTTTTGATATTCAGGTTAATATAACCTTAGAAATAGTATATTTGCATATTTTTAGATATAGAGAAGCATTAATGAACGCTGTTGCTAATGTGAACTACTCACCATTTATTTTCCTTAATTTATTTGCTGATTAGACAGTTAGGAATTAGAATATATTCAGCTATAAAATTAGGAAAAATTAAAAAAACGATGAGCACTTGATTAAGATTTGAATTAAAGTATAATTTAGAAGTAATAAGTGCTCGATTGCGTGGGCTGGTCACATTACGCAACATTGAACAATGTGCACAAATAGCTCGTTGGTTGCTAACATATAATCCAGCAGGTTCTGTGATCAAAACATACGCTGATATTCGATGTGATAATATGCTTCGAACTCTGACCGCTGCTAGTCAGCAAGGATTTTCTTCAAAAAGTAAAACCAATCTTTCATTGTCTTCAAAACCAGCAGCGTCGTTGAGGCAGTAAGTTTATACATTTGCTGGTCTTACATTGATAACTCTAATATTCTTCGGGCAATTCTGAATTTATTAAAGTAATTATCACCAATTTATTTGTGACATTCAAAGTATATTTTTTCAACTATAAGGCTTATAGAAGACCAAGAAGGAAAAATTTATTGTAATACTTGAGTTCATTATTTCAGAGCTTTACGAAAGGCAACTGGTCGTTCTTCTGAAAGATATGGTTCTCATTTTGTTGTTTTTAATGCTGTAAGAGAAAAACAAATTTTTTCGAGTTTTCCTAAGAATTTAAAATTTAAAGCTTCTGTCACTTTAATAGGATATTTTCGTATTTCACAATTGTTAACTAAACAATTTATTATCAGATTCAGCATGGGAATGGCGTACATCAGACGAAGCTATTGAAAATATTTTGGTTTTATTTGGAATGCTGCTTGCACTTATAGAGGTTTTTCTTTTTAATTTAATCGGTTAAATTCAGACTTTATAGCGGGCATAGTTGAATGGTGCTTTCAACTTCAAAGCAATAAATTCAGTTTTTCATTCAGTGATACTGCAGATTGAAGCAGAGCTGATAAGTAAAGTGATAGCAGATGTGAGTGCTGAAGCCAAAGTGCAGCAGTTATTATTTGGTCGTCCATTATTGTATGTTATGGATCATGGCAGTAATTTGATAGATGGAATCAGTTGTTCTTTAATTCCATTTTTACCGCTTCTCAAGCATGTTAATGCACATTACTTGCAGTTACTGTCCCTTGGAAATGTGTGTTTCTCGCTCATTATATTTTGACTTAACTTTCTGACTAATTTACCATTTCATGTATTTTATCGCAAGATTCGATAGTTTTCTAGGGATCCAGTCTCTGGATTTTAGGATTTTAGGATTTAATATCCTCTGTGTTGAACATATGTCAATCACAATACTGCCATGTAGTTGAGATCATGAGCGTTTCTGAATTATTTCACAACTGTTTTGCCTAATTCTGAAGCTATGCACTGTTTAGTCGAAGTGTTGTAGAATGAATTTTTTGAGATAGCTCCATTTTAAGATAGCTGAAATAAGTGCCAAAATCTAGAATAACAAATCAATGTTAAGCATATTAGTAACGTTGATAGAATGCAGATAGTGCAAAACGAAATAACTTATAATGTTTGCAGAACGCTGTTGAGGATGTGCCATATGAAAGTTTTGTAAAAAAGATTAACGAAAAGGCAAAGGAAGCTCTTGATAGCTTTTTCGATCATTTGACAAATGATTCCAACAGATTTGTGCCTCCAGATGGTAATGTACATCAAATTACATCGAATGTGAGTAATTTGTTTGAATTCAAATTAAATTCCTCAGACTTAACAAGAATGTTTCGTGCCTATTTTTTTTTTTATTTTTCAGACACTTAATTTTCTGAATAGTTTGATGGATTATCGACAAACAGTAACAAATTTGTTGATCGCGACAGGAGCGAAAGGAAACTCGGCGACTCATTTTCCGCGACTTTTCGGTGAGTACTTTATATATAATAATTGTGGAAAGGGTGCATAATATCTCACAGAATGAAAATAAAATCCATATTACAGTAGAAAAATCCATATTTCATTCAAAGAACATCAAAAATTTAAGACAGGTACTGTGGGACAAAGATCAACTTTGTCATTCTTGATGATGGTTTGAATTACACATTCGTTTCAGCAATTTGTTGTATTAGTTGTCTTAATCAGATTAAAATGTATAAGATACTAAAGTAAAATAATTACGCTGTTTATATTTAGTTTCATATATTTGACAGTTGTATTTTTTGAACTAAAATATTTCTAGCACGCGCGCTTTCTGCATTGGGTTTGAATCTGAAAAACAAAGCAGGAACATATGGCGACGAGACATTGGCTGCTGTTTTTCTTTTAAATAACAACAATTACATCCACAGTGCCCTTCAAACTAATGGAATGTTTGCGGTGGTTGGTGAGCATAACTCTCAAGTGCGCTCTTTCTATCGTTCCGAGATCAATGCATACAGCAAAAAATACCTTCAAAGGTATTTCCAAAGAAAAATAAAATACAATTTCAAACAATTTTCAAATATAAATGTAATTACAGTATGATAAAATATAATTTCAAATATGATTCCTTGCTTTATTACCTCCATACTTTGTCCTTATTTATCCGCTTGTGACCACTATAAGAATTTTTCACAATTAAAAGTGAATTCTACTAATAATAAGTAAATCGTGTAGTAATATCAGAATTTCTCATTGATTATAAATTACATTAATTTTAACATTTCAGTTGGAACCGTGTTGTTTCAATAATAACTGTAGATTTATTTACTTTGGACGACAGAACTGCGTTAAAAAATGCACTCGTGGTTTGTTTCATTATTTAGTACCTTTTCCTTCATAAGTTCTTGTAAATGCTGTTTGAATTAAAGATTTTATCTTTCTTAGGGATTAGATCCAATTTTGTATACTCCTAAAAAAAAGTTAATTAATCTGTTTAACTTTAGCACCATACTACTGATCTTTCAGTCATTTTTAATTGAATTTTAATTTATTGTTGGCACATGTCTCCATTGACTTATTTTTACAATTGGAACTGTTAACATTCATTTCTGGAAATCAATCATGTTATTTCCATAAACAGGTGTAGTTAGGACCACACAATTGGTACATAGTTTTGAAGCTGACTAGTTTTTAAAAAAATAATCATTTGCTACAATTTGAGCTTTTAAAGAAAAAACAAGGTGTCAAAATGGTTGCAGGCATTCAATGCTGAACTGGGAAGGTTGATTAGTGCACAGCAAGAGTACTGTTTTTCTGATATCAAATTGGCGCATGATATCAAAGCAGAAATAAAGTCATTAATTTGCGAACCCTATGCAGAAGTTTACGCGCGGTAAATTCTCTACAGCTTTGCGCATCCTAGCTCTTAGCGAAAATTCATGTCAAGCTTCATAAAAATTCTTTCATTCTTTATTTATTCTATAACACTATAATACATTCCATAAAATCCATCTGTACATCTTATCGGCATGCAATAAAGATCGAATAGTGTTAAATAAGGCGAGATGTTTTTTATAATAATAGACAAAATGTGAAATATAGTTTGCTTTTGTATATTCAGCAAAAGCAGACTTTGTTGTATCTGTTAGCTGAAACTTATAAAACATAAAAAAATTAAGAAAATTCTTGCTTATTATTTCTTAAAGATTGTAATCAAAACTTCACCCTTAAAGTGAGTCTCCTTTTATCACACAATTTCTAATGACGAATCATAGCTAACATGTTATTAACTACGTAGATGTTAGTACAGCTTTATACTGTATAACCCCTCTGAAATGATTACTAAGCAGCTAATGTTTTATTCCAGAGTGATGCGTTCTACAGTGTCGAAAGGTACCGAAAAACACTTGAAGTATACACCTGAGTCGCTTGGCATGGTTATTGACAGACTTTTTGATGTCACAGCATAATTCGGTCATATTGGTTTGCGAACTTTCAAATTCCATTTCGTAGAATTTCTGAGAAGTTATGACAAATAACTTCAAAAACTGTACATACCCGATCACTTGACCACAAGCACTACTTAATATTCAGCATCTAGTCTGGTCACCGGAGCTTTTTACACTTAGAAATAATTTAGATACACTCACATTATTCTTAAAACTTTTGCATTTGAGTAATTTTGTTTTTAAAATCTGAATCCAGTGCAAAAGCTTCGAGTTCTTTATTTCCCAAGCAATTACTTAAATTTAATAAAATGTGCAGTTTTGATGAATCCAGCTCATTTGCATTTCATTTTAGCATCCTACTTAAGTTTTATTCTTTTGTTTAATAAAAAATGAATTATATTCGATTTTCACAATATCAGACGTCCTAAAAGATGTTATGCCTTTTTCTCTACCATATCCATTAATGGTGAACCTGATCCTAAGGAAGAAAACTTAATTGAAACATGGACACAGATGCTACATCCGACTCAGTTCACATGGGAACTCAGTTGGAAATATCTTGCTCTTACGACTCCATTTTGCTAACTAAAATGTAGAACGCTGGACCATCAATTACAGTACTGTCTATGAAGCATTAATAATATTATTGATGGGCTGATTCTCGCATGACCAAGTAATCCAATAAAATTATGATAACTTTGCGCATATCCTCAACAATGTGGATTTAACGAATATGCGGTAATTCTTACGTACACTCATTTATTTTCAAAAAAATCGAACATTTTGAAGTGTATTATTGTTCCCAAATACAACAACTTGTTAGTGGTCCATTTAAATTACGACAGTATTATAAAGGCAAAATTTCAGCCAAAAAAAAAAAAAAAAAAAAAAAACATGCTGCACAACCGTATATCAAAAGTAAAGCTATTTCGCTTACACTGTCACAATAACATTCCACTCTTCAAAAGTTCGTTCATATATCCAAAGCTGTCGAAGTCCTTTTAGTGACTGACTTCCGCCTGATTTCTCTCATAGTTGACTAACTGAGTTCCTACCAAATATCTGCAATAATGATAACTGTGTCAAAAATTATTTACGGAGATTGTCTTTACTTATTTCCAAACAAAGCAAAGCCTTTTCAATCAAAGTCATTGATTTAATTCAATAAATTGATTTTAGCATTTACTATGAATTTCATATGAAGAGGCTGATTTAATACATCGATAACTTCTAATAATCAGCGGAAGAACTGTTTTCTCGAACACCCTAATACAATCGTTAGAAAAAATTCTCCTAAAAGTTTGAGAACACACTTGTCATTTCGAATTTTTTCCGCCAAAGCCTTTAGTTTGCTGCATTGCCAGTAAACGAAATAGATGCAAAATACACAAAGCATTATAGCTGGATATGAATAACGCAAAAATACAATTTGCTCTTCCTTTGAAACATCGATGACCATCGAAATTAATGAACAGATGACACGTGGTGCAGAAAGATGTATTGCCAAACAAGCGATAATTGGCGCGACCAATTGCTTGTATAAATAATGGACCCTCAAGCCACGAATGCCATCAGCATATAACTAAAATAAATAGCTAAAAAGAAATAAAAAATAAAATACGTGGATTAAATTATATATTTTCATGTTTCCCAAAAAAGTCCTCAATTTTTAAAGTTCTGAAAAAACCGAGCGATCCAATTTAAAAAGCAAAGATATAGTTAGTTCCTCAAAAATCCAATTAAGAAAACAGAAAGCTTCACCTGTTCAAAAACATGCTTCATCCACCAATTAGGCCCCATCATGACAACTGCACAAAATATTTTACAATGCAGAATACCCATTGCCCAGTGTTGCCATGGAAAAATAAGTGCTGTTTGATGCGGCGCAATACGCACCGGAGTGATTACAGCAAGATGGAAAGATATTCCAACGAGGAGTGGTATCACTATTAAAATCGGAATAGATACAGCAAAAAGTTTAACAGCTGTGAGTGCCATATTACGAAAAGCTGAGAACAAAAAGAACGTCCCCTGAGGAGCATATTCCAGAATTAGGAAGAATAATTTCAGCAAAACCCAGCAGCAGTACAGTCCAGCAGCTACTGTGTATAAATCATGAATATTCGTATGACCTGATATTCTGTGCACTATGAAACGTCCAAATGTCACTGAAATTATTTTTCCTTATTATCATCATTATATAAACAAAACTCAATTACTTAACTGTTTACATTTCGATGGAAGAAATTAGAAATTGACATTTTCGTAGGTGTTTTTAGCAATAGCTTAACTGAACATGATTCTTTTGCGTTCTTTAATCATTCAGTCAGTGTGTTTGCGATGATCCGCTGACCTCTTGATATATATATATATGTGCTAGAACACCGAGTTTTGGCACATCTATAAATGATGCTACCTATCAACTTAATCAGGCCTTCAATTCGGTAGCACCATTTGTTAAATGTTGAAGCTCTACAGAAGTCATGTTATGAGGATTATAGAGTAACTATAAATTAAAACCAACCTGGAACCACACAGAACGTGATACTGGTGAGCATTGACGTAAGTGAAAGAGCTATGAGCAAAGCAATAATTCGAAGCGAAAAATGTGACGGTTTATTATAAGTTTGAAATCCCTGTGGTTCTCGAACAAGAAGCAAAGCTTGATGTTGAGCAGCCAAGCCTAATGCAGCAACTGGTTGAACTGGTGGTGCTTCGCGTTGCTGACGCTCGTTCTCGATTACCTCAACAGGTAACAAATAATGTTCCAGTTGCAGCAGTCGCCCAAAAATACAGCACCAAGTGCGTACAACTGTTTTCAAAATCGTTCGGGCATGAGTCTGCTCAAGTAAAGCTGGAAGTACTACCTGCAACATATTCGTTCCACAATTCATCACAGAAAAACACGTTAAGCAACTAGTGAATTCAAAAACGTAATTAATTTACCTGCAAAACAAGTAGCTCCAAGGACAGCTCGCTAAGAGGAGTTTCAGCAGCCAAATTCAAGTTGAATGGTAGTACGGATGGTATATAGCGCGATATAAAACAAAGTGGGACATAAACTAGAAGCAGGATTGTTGTAAAGAAGATTGATGTTGATGCAATAAGTCGCCTTAAGTGCCGTGTAACCGGAAGTTCAATCATCTAAATATTTAACTTATGTTTTGGAAAAAAATAAGATTAAATAATAAGATTAATAACAAGATTAAATGAATACACTTCTTTAAATTCTAAAAGTTCTAAATAACTCTAAATTTCAGCGGTATCAAAAATAAGTTTTCACGGCGCGTAACATACCTCTTGTACTGGATTGAATTCTGGATCATTCAAATTTCTTAAAAACCAAAGAACGCCTGGACGGAGCACCTCGCGCAAAACCAACACAAAAGAAGCCGAATAGAAAACATAAACCATACCAACAAGCCAGTGCATAAAAAGAGATGATGCTGGCGATACCATAAACGAAGCAATTCGGCGCGACAAACTTGAAGCAAACAAGGGCTAAAATAAAAGACAAGATACAAATAACATATCATGTCTCGTAAGAGAAGCAAAACTTCCCATTTGACTAATTATAACATCTGTGGATAGTGTACTTTGTAGTAATCAGTGAACTAGAAAAGAAATGATGATAAAACTATATAAAACATACAAGCGAACAGATATCTAACCACCAGCCACATATTATTGGAAAAAAACCAATTTCGGTAAGTACGAGGAGAAAAACTTTGAGAACAAGATAACACATTCCCAATATTCGATACATTCTGAAACATAAGAAATTTCAAAATATTTTCAAAAATTTTCCTAGGACCTGCTTTTATTAAAGCATTTTTAGGACTCAGTAAACTTACGGCGCTAAATTGGAGATTTTCGCTGTAATATGAAGACAGCGAACAATTAAACTAAGAATAAAATATCCGAGGAGCACAGATGTAAGTGTCGGAAAATACGCGATTTGGGATGCCAATCCAACAGCTTTCAGAAAGAAATGACCAAGTTGATAAGGCAAAAATGCTGAAAATATGACAAAAACATGTTGCCACTTCCGAGTCTTCTCAGCCTTTGATAGTTTAAATAACAATTAAAATGTAGATGAAAAAAACCACAAATGAAGAAAAACATACCGAATAACACAGTAAACAAGGTATTCAGTGAAATAACCCAAAAAACATGTTCAAGAAATAAGAGTGATCCATCCAAGCCAAGAAGCCTCTGCCAAGTCAGTTCATCCGCTACTCTTTCCCATTCCCTCCAATTCTCATTATCGACCTGATCTTGAACTGCAACATCTTCTTGGCCCTGCTCAGCTTCGTCTCCTCGCTCTTCTATTTCTTCTTCCACACCGTCATCAACAATTTCATCCCTTGCCTCAGCAACCTGAAAGTTTTAAAAACGTCATTATAACCGACATACTTAAAACAGTAGTCTCTATCAAATATTAAAGTTTATAATTTATTATGATTGGCTTCATTCTTTTTGGCTAATGATTGCTTATTTGACGAAAACTATAAACTTAAGCAACGAAAATAGAACGTTACATCCCACATTAAACTAACCGCAGCATCAATATTATTATCCATCGCATTTTCTGCATTCATGCCCCTATCCTCTAGGTTTAGCCATTCCTGTGGGCCACCATGAATAATTTGTTCGCGTAACCAAACAAGAGATATAAAAGCGCAGAGAAAAATCGAAACAATAAAGCAACCCTGAAGGAACGATGACAATGAGACTTAAAATGCATTGCTGAACCAACAATTTTTCATATTAATATAAGAACTCCAGTCATTAGGCGCACTGCAACCGTCATTCCATGATCTGTTCTGTCCAATGTAATACAGAAACCTAAAATTTGAAATGAAACTTCAGATCTGCTCTACACAATCGATTTCACATGCTATGAAACTGGCAATAGTTAAACAAATGAATACTTATTTTTGCAACAACTTACTTTAAAACAGTCGACCAGCAAATTGTCTAGTGAGAACAGTTGAAAGGGTAGTGATAGAATATTAGACAAAGAAGCGGAAAAAACTATTCTGTATATACGACAAGCTGTTATCGGTACAATACCTAACCAAGCAACCAATACAAGCGTATAAATTGCCCAAGAGCGTAATATACGACCCATATTGAGTAAAATGCCTAGAAGAGTTCAATAAATATGGCAAAGTATGACAAAAAAGAAGAAACAATGATGAGGTGATGTATATTGCAGTAAAATATTTCCTTCCGGTATGAAACATTTCGTTCGAGACTCTGTGAATGCTCAGTTGCATTAAGCTATGCAATAATTGCGCAAAGATATTTACTGAACCCTTTACGATAACACATTATTCTAGCTAAATTCGTTTCAATTTCGAAATACTTGCTTTGAACCAAATTTAAACTAAACAAAATCTCCTGCGATGTTCAATATTCTCAACAAATGTGTTGAAATATAAGAATGTACCTCGTATGATTTCCGAAAATGGCAACGTTTGAGGCATATCAGATCGGTAAATAGGTTGAAAAGAATATCGGTAACTACACAATTCGCAAACTTCCTTTTTACTGTATTTTAACCATTCTAGAAGACAGTCCTGATGAACGTATTTGATGCTTCCCGTGCAGAGACACGGGTAATATAACGCGCTGTCACCAGCGCTTCTACAAACTCGACATATGTCTGAAACTAACAAACATGAGCATTTCGTTCGTTATCACTTATCACTATAATATACCAAATTTCAATTCTTAGTCTTATATTATCCTTTTATCAATACAGTGCGCAGCATTTTCCAAATGAAATGTATTGTTCAATCTAAGCCTTTTCAAAAAAGATCCCGAAGTTGTTAGATAACTGGCTGCACGAAAGCATCAGCAAATTCCCAACAATACTAATAACTATGTTATTAGAGAAGAAACAATCAATATAAATTATAATGAATATTCTTTGTTACAAACACTTATTCGTTCCTAAAATCTTGATATAAGAATTTTAAAAAGAAAAATAAAAAATAACCAGTAGTTTCCCCATCATCCACCATTTCTGAAGTACCAGCAACCGCATTAAATGCACTGTTACTTGAACCGTTTTTACCGTCTTCCATCAGTCTATCTCGAATCCAGTATACAACCTGAGAATTATTTAAATGCTTTAGTGGTAAAAACGTTTGTGTAACTTGCCTTGATCACTTTCTCTCTCAAAAATGTTTCATCAGCCAAATTGTCTGAACTACTGATATCTCAAAAAAGACCTAAATATAAATTCATTATGTTTCATACAGTTTACCTATCATTTATACAGTAACAAATAGGATAATAGATTAGATAAAGAATGAAGGTAATGAGATACAAAGTAATTAAATTCTGCAATACTAAACGTGCAAAATGTAATTGTAAAAGAGATAAAAGTAGTGCGCTAAAAAGCCAACTAATTACTCTTAATTCATTTTCTCTCGTGTAGTAGTAGCACTGAAAGAAAATACTTAAAAAATAAAAACTGAAATACTTATCAAACAATTAATTTTCATTCAAATAATCATCATGTAAGCAATACAATAAATATTAAGCAGAAAGAAGCGAAATATTTAATGCTTTTAGCTTTCAGAATTCTATGGAAAAGTCTTATTACTAATTGTTAATTTGTCATAGCAACAACGAAGGCAACATACTCCCATATAATACAAATCAATCAAACATTCGCATATAATGCAACAAACCGTTTGAGTCACAAATTGAAATGAAACTATGAGAATAAAAAATATTGAAATCTGAAATTTAAATATAAAAAAGTGCAATTCATTTTAGATGAATGACATAACACTAACCGAGACTGGATATTTGCCAGCTGTTGAAAAATTTTTTCACTATTAACGACGATTTGAAAACTTGAATCTCAAAGTCGTATCAATTAAATGAATGTTTCAAGAAATTCACAATTGCCCTCTTCACGTATATTCGAAAAACCAGTTTCCACTGCTGATATTTGTCAACAATAGTACAATATCGGATACTGTCACACCAAATCTCCGACAATATTGCACACGTTTGCGTATCACTTCATTGGGAACGCTATGAAATTTTTAAAATCGTTCCTTTATTATTGTAGTAAGTTTACAAAGTCAAATAACGTAGTAACGTGAACCAAAGAAATGATTGTTCGGTAGTTGCTAGTGAATTCATCTTCTATTGAAAGGGAGAACGTTGTTAATCACGTTTATTTTTTACATCGAATCTTTCTAATTTCAACTATTGGCGTACTGTGTCATATGATGTTATATGTTACGTGTCAAGTCACGGACATTTTCCGTTGCTTACTCGTGAAAATAGAAAGATAAATATAATTTGATATACGATAAGCAGTTTGGTAAACTTTAAACATATCCACCCACATGCATATGTTAACATAAACTTGTATGAAGAAATATGTAATTGTTGTATATATGTACAAAAAAGAATCATATTGCAGCATAGATTGCAAAGATTCGATAAAATTTTTAAGTGTCTTCAATAAAATTTTCGAGTTGATTAATTAATGTGTGAAATGTAAGATAGAAATATATTTTATTTCTGATACGATAAATGACAAATTACAATGATGGAACAAAACAGGGAAAAGCTTATGGAAAGTTCAGAAAAAGTATCAGTAGGTAACGAACTTGCATCACCTCTTCTGCAACAGATCGGTAACGTCATTATTCAGGTTAATTAAGCTCTGTACCGTTTCTTATTATCCGTGTTATGTTTTTCCATTCAAATCATTTAGAAACGGAACATTGACGGATTTTTTAATCGATAAGTCTAAAGATATCTAAAGATACCAATGAATAGAATTCAGTGTTTTTTTTTTGTACATTTAGCAAAGAGATATATGAATCATTTAATTTACTGGCTATAATTCAACAGTTTGGTATATTAGAAGTAGTGTGTATTTATTTGCATTATATTCCAGTTCTCTTTGATTTTTGCTTCCTTTATTCAGATGAAAATTTATGATTGACATTCAAATTAGTGTTATTTAGGATTTAGAATATCCATGGAAAGATGTAGAAGACACGAAACCAACAGATTTAGAGTATGAACTCTTTTGCGGTGCTTTGGAATCATTTTGGTCCAAACCACTCATTGAACTTATGTAAGTTATTTTTAATCAGTTTGATCTGCTTGCTCTGATCCACACTGACTATCAATTAATTTTTGTTATAAATTATGATATCATAATACTGTTTGTTCTTGTTTTTTGATTTGTTTTTTTTTTTTTTTTTCAATGAGAAAACTCTCATTTTAAGTGACGATTGGACAATTTCTATGGAAACTATCTTACCAACAATACGAAGCAGTATACGAATTTATACCAAAGCAGCATCTTGTGAAGGTATATGCTCACAGTAAATTTCATTTATTGCTCAAGATTGAACTCCAATTTTGAAAGTTTCAAGCAGAAATGAACTTTGAAATTGATAAGATTTCTTTCATTTGCAAAACGTGCATGCCTTATTATCTTGATAATCTGTATTATTCAAGATGAGTTACAGAAAAGGTACATGAAATGGATGTAGAACTGGCAAGATGGGTTGAATTTGGACTTAGCTCAAATCATTCCACATCGTATGCCGGAAATAGTCAGTTGGTCATTATCGGTTGTAGTCTAGCCAAGCAACTCTCAGCTATGCATGAAAAGGATCTGAGCGTGACATTTTGTGTATGCTTATTGAATTATTTGATTGATCAGATCATTTAATTTTATTTATTTCCTTGAATTTGTTATCAACATTAATTGCTATTTATGACGTTTCAAGCATGATAAAAGTGGTAAAAAATAGTGGTAAAAAAAGTGGTAAAAAAAATTGTATTCAGGCTCCGCATTATTTACGTTACATTATGGATATCATTTCCTCTAAGCAATATTGCTCATCAGTAAGGTGCGAAGCTACGCAAGCGTTGCTAGAAATTCTTTTCCACCCGTCGGTATCCTGGAGATTCATGGTGACAGAAATTAAAGGAAACAAATTTACACCGTACGAGCAAGTTATATATCTTTTTATAAAGCCGGAGGTTTGCATTTATCATTTTGCAGATGATTATTTTGTCCTTCAATTTAGCTGTTGAAGTGCGCCTGAAGCGTTTTGTTTTATTTATTTATTTTTTTTAACGGTTTTATTGTACTTTGTTGATGTTTTTTCGAAAAAAAGTGATAGAGAAGATTTTCGTAAAAGTGATACTGTATACTTAAAAATATACAGGTAAATAAACCATCATCATTTTTTCTCTTTATACCTCGATATTTTATAGGATGTTCCATTGGATTTGTTGGTGGTGCTTCGAAAAATTGCAGTTTATTTTGCATTTAAATACAACATTGATGTAATAATCAACAATGCACAAAAGTTTTTTGTGGAAGAAGATTGTGACGTCGATATTGACATTCCTCAGTTGTTTTCATCCTTGAAGATTCTGAACAACTTCTTCTCGAAAATAAGAAATGATTTCAGCTGCATGTCACGCAGTGCACATCGAGTTGTTGTGAAAAAGTAAGGATTGTGAAAATTAATGCATGCATGCGATCAACCATACTGTTTAGAATTTTTCTAGAATTCGTAAGCATGCATCAGTGATGATATGTGAAGCAACTTTACTTCACATTCTAATATGCTGCTTTTTATGTTCGAAATATGATAGATCTTTTCTTCTATACTTTAGTTGATAAGTAACGTATTTTTAACATAATTATAGTATCAGTTATTCTATATTCAAATAAAATATTTGAAGGAAGTAACGATAATTGGATCGATATGATTGCAGATTTCAATTTCACTTAGGATTTTTTTTTTTCTTTTTATGGTCTGGAATGATATTTTTTTTAGTCGTGTAATTCCACATATCTGCGCCCTTGCTGCATCACCCAATCAGGATGTAAGAATAAGGATTTTAGCAATTCGTTGTCTCCGATTATTATGCGATTTCGATGGAACTGATATTGCTGGAGCAATTTTTCTATCATTTATGGACAAACAAACAATATCATTAGTTGGGCGATTATTGCAGCAAGTTTCGGTAGTTTTGATTTTCCCTTCTTTCTACATAAACTGTTTTTATTCGATTTAAAAAAAAGAAAAAGCTATTCTTTTGCATTAGTTTTTGAAGTTAGTCATGAATTGTGAAAAAGCAACTTCTAAAAAGCAAATAAATTACTCGCGCTGTACTGCATAGCATTCTATCTGATTACTATCTGATTGTATTGCAAATTTTCCAGCTTTTCAGATTCTTTAAAGATATTTTTAAAACTTAGTTTTTAGAAAGTAAAATTAATTAGAATAATAAGAAATCGCTTTCTTCAAAAAAGCAGCTTTGCTTACATTTGAGCTTTATCTTAACATTTGTAAATTGGCTTTCCAAAATTTTGAAATAAAGAAATTTATTTTTGAGGAAGACAGCAAAGAAAGGTCGCTGTTGCCTTACGCACTGCGAGCAATAGTATTAGTTGATCAGCTCGCTGCTGCTAATGAGAAGCAAGTTTTAATTGTATTTCATGAATTTATTTGCAGTCAGTGTTTCTTTAGTACATAGATTCTTTCCAAAATTCTAATTAATGAATTCGTTTTATATAAATTCAGTTTGAAAAATATGATCTCAATTTAGTAATTTTAGATGTGTTCTTGTGATCGATTCTCCAGAGCATGTTACTGTTCTGCAAAATATGTTGCATATGTTATTAGTCGAGGAGGGTTGTCTTGCGATGATTTCCGCATTGTCATTTGGAGATAATCTAAAACATTTATTACATATGTGTGATCTTCAAAAATCAATCTTGATACCTGAAGGTCATCTCGATGATGATATCAAAACGCGCTTCAGACAAACTGCTACTTACGGATATTTATGTGAAATTCTGTTTGCGCTAGCACGAAACCAGTCTAGTGGAAAATTCTGGCGAAGATACGGTCCGGAAATTATCAAACTAATTGATTGTAACCTCATCTCAACTGCGACATCGTTAAAACAATGGTTGGAACCATTTCGAGAGGAATTAACGCTTGGCAGAAATATAAATGCGTTAGACTTTCTCACAATGAGGTTTGAAATTTCTGTAGTCCATGTAAAATTGATTTATCTGAATTTTATGAGACTTAAATTATATGTCATACTGAAAGATCAAAATTAGACTGAGATGGGAAGTTAACAGATTGAAAAAAAGGAGCCGAAATTTAGGATTTAAATGAAGAAAATAGATAAAAACAAATAGAACAATGGACTGATCAAAGAGTACTGCAGCTTGATGAGATTGTATGCGAAGGGTAGAAATGATCTTCGGTCATCGTGTTAGCTTTGAAATTATTTACTTTGGTCTATAGACGAATACTTCTTTATTAGTCTATAGACGAACACTTCTCCTTTATTGCTTTATTTTATGAAATCTCAAAAATTTTTCGCGATTGCACTAGTAACATATGTAAATTAATTTGTCTGTCTGGCCTTATGTCAACCTAATAGTAGGGGAAATTGTAAATTCCGGCCCAGTTTCATTTTCAAAAATATTAGTATACTTGATAATTATTATTTTAGGTTAACTTATCACAGTGAGAAATATGTGGAAGGTGATCCACCGCTAGCATTGGTAACTTTACTACGTCTAATTGATGCGATTTTGGATGAGCCAGAAAATGAAACATTATTTGATGTTTCATCTGATGAAGTTCATTTTGACTACTACGCAAGATTTTATGAAGAAGGTGGATTAGAGAAAATTGCAAATGTGCTAGATGTAAGTTTTCTGTAAGGGATATTCCATGAATTATATTATATCATTATTTGACATTAGGGAGGCAGAGTTTTGTAATTCCTTCGGGAAATTCACCTGAGTTTGGAGAAAATTTTCTAACTGTTTAGGTAGCAAACACTCAACAGAGTAAACGAGTATGTTATCGATGTACGTCACTTACCGGTGATTCATACATTTATTGCCAATTCGTTCGTTCAGCTGCAAGCATTATGTGCAAGTTATTGTCGTCCTTGCAAGCTATCAATCAAAATCCTGATAAGCTGATCATAGATACCTTATTGAGGACGTATACACTTTGTTGCATGGATGAAGCATCTAACGATCGCATAGTCGGAGAAATCATTATAAATTCATTTGCTTTATTCATTTTTCCAACTCTGTCAGATCGACAGGGATTACGGAGAGCTAGTCAGCAGTCATTTTTGGAGCTTTTTTTGGATTGTGGATTTGAGAGGCCTCAAAATTTCTTTGCTACATTGGATATTATCCTGCGATTATTTCCGCTTTCATCGGATTTACTCGCAGACACTGTTGGTATTAATGCGCAAGAGATAACTTCGATGGAAAAATTATGGAGCAATCGTATTTTAGAGAACGGAAAACAGTTGCAGTTTGCGATTATGGTTATTGTTTAATTTCGACATATTGAGCACATAAAATTTTTATTTAAAGGCCTTTTCCAGTTTGAAGTAGTAGTGCTATCTTTACAAATGGGAAATGATTACCATTTCATTAACTTCGTAATATATTTACTTCCCAGCTTTATTCTATTTATTTGTCTGATTCAGGTTCTTCTTTTCCACTTGTCACTCATTGTTTTTCCAGTTAGGTATCTCGTCCTCGCAACGATTAAAACGACGTTTATTTGATCTGTTTAAACGTTTATCATACAGTTCCGAGAGTAACGCATTGCGCTTAATTGAGTGAGTAAATTTCTTTTAAGCACAAATACTAATAAATAAATTGTTATGCATAATCTCATAAAGACGGATTTCTTCAATTAAGTTAATTGTCCTAAAAATGCTTGTTTTTTAATATGCTAGTTTATATTCAAATGTTCGTTTTTTTTTTTTTTTTTTCTGCGATTTTGTTCAATTACGAAATTATAACTTTTTTCTAAATTATCTGAAATATATTTTATTTTTGAGATTTGTTAATCTGTTATGTTTTGTATTTATTTATTTTATACTGTATTGCAACCTCACCCCCTGACTTTTTTTAGTCATAAAAATTAAATAGTTTTTTGTTATAGTATTCTTATAAGACAAAGCTTACGAATGTTGACATCATCGGTACACGCGGCTATTGTTGATGCTTTCGATGACGATATTGTGGAAGAAGAGGAATCAAATGTTCGTTTTGGCAATGCTGTCGATCTTATAACAGCTTCATTTTACGCGTTCTTAGCTACTTGTTCAGGAGACTTTGTGCTTCGAAATTCTATGGTTATCATAATTTCCCAACGGAAAAGTTATATTCCTATACTGCTGAAGTTCTTCAAACTAGCTAGTCCGAAAACTTTACCTCACGTTTCGTTCCAAACGCACGTTATTGTGAGTTCGCGATTTCTCATTACTATTAACATCAATATAAGATATATTTATTGAAGTTAATGATATGAATAGTATGCTTAGTTGTTGTTAACCAACCCTAGTCTTTACAATACATTTTAATTTTTTAGTCAATTTCATAATTTTTTTTGGACATAGTTTGTTATTATTTTGTTAATGTCTTTTTAGAAAATTTTTCGTAATCTCTGCATTGTTGACAATAATATTGATGGGAAAGTTGATTGTTTGCCTCATGATATCTACATCAAAATCTGTGATAGTCTTGTGGAACATTTTGGAAACGTACAACATAATATAGAAACAGCGATGCTGGCACTGGAAAGCGTTTGCAGCATAGGACGTTTTTCAGCATTTGGCTGTGCTGTGGTGAGATTTTTTTAAGCGTTTGAAATTTTGTTATTTTTCTCATTGTATGGAAACGGAAAGAGTTCCGGTGGGCAAACAGTGATTGGCAAGCATTTATTCAAATTATGAAGCTGCTTTTCAAAAGCAGAAACTAGAATACAGTAGCTCGTTTCTTTTTAATAAATCTATAGAATTCCAATAAAAATAAATTGACTAATAGTATTAAACATCGTTTTCTCAGGGTTTTTCTTAAAGCACTTCAACTTGTTAAAAAGTTTTTCGTTTTTTTGTATAGATCAGCAATGCTCTGATTAGTAACGAAGACGCCCTGTTGCATTTTATGGATCGTATTTTGAGGGGAGAACCGATTGTTGAACTACTTTTTGAGGTAGCTACTCGACTGATTGATCTTCTCGAAAACATTTTAAAAAAAGTAAGTGAAGCGATGGTTACTAAATTTCGAATTTGATTTATTAGGATATACCTGTTTATTTTTAAATTCCGCTTCACATGAAATATCTGCTACATTGTGAAATGTTCTTGGAAATGTTTTGTCAAAGGTATCAGTGCCTGTAGATAAAAACTAAAATGAATTAAAAACTGATCATTTTCGCGAACCAAAACTACCATTCCAAATTTTTCTAATATTTTTCCAAAATGTGAATTTTTGTTTATAAAATCATTTTGGGAATCATAATGCTTTTATTTCTTTTACATTTCAGGATTCAGTTAAATTTACTGTATTGAAGCTGCAGTCTTACACCGATTCCGAAGAACATCCTTTAGTCCGGTTAAAAAATCGGTTAACAGAATTAAATTGTTCGAAAGATATGCTGTTGAGTTTGCAGAGAACGTTAGATATTTCGACCGATGCAGAATTTGATGAGGGTTCGATATTTATTTGTTTTATCGTTCGCTATAATTTAATAAATTGTCATATTTTTAAATTTGTGTTCAACTTCAAGAGAGTTTGACTTCTGAAAATTCTTCTAAATTTCTCGAAAAATGGATGATTTGTCATTGTAGCAGTAATGCTAGAAGACTTAGAATCTTACGAATGGCCTGAGAATGTAACTAGCGTTCAACAAGTTGATAGTCGACAAATAAATCATCATGTAAAGGATATGTCGAATTCGTAAGTTACTGATTATTTTATAGCATTTATTTCGTTGTTGTTGTTAGTCATTGATAAAAGAGCAGAAGATACAAATATTTTCTGTTTTCATCAACATCCATACGAATCTCAAGTAGAAATTACAATTCAGACATTTTTTGTTTTGAAATTTAAAGTCGTTTGGCGTTCTATGGTTTTGCTGGCTGAAAGATTTGAATTTTTTGTAATAATTTATTTACTTTGCTAGCTTTTCATTTTGCAGAGATAACGAGAATTTTCATAATAGTGCTACACTTACCATCGTTGATTTAAATATGCTGAATGACGAATTCTTCCCAGAGAGTACATTACTTTTTCCAAAGAAGTTAGTGTTTATTAATATTTATTAAGATAAGATAATGTAAAGTTTTCAATGTAACAATAAATTCATTTAATGAATGGCTGTGAAAGAACAATACTTTACATCATTACTTTTTAGTGAGGTTGAAATTATCTCATTGTAATGTTTATTCATAACCGAAAAGTTTTGCGATTTGGGAGATCATTGGTCTAATACTAATCGATGAGTACTATATAGTATAGATCTGTTACTTGTTCATGAACATTTGTGTATGATTTCTTTAAAATCTAAATGAAGCGGAAAAGGTTCAATTATCTCTACTCTTTATTTCAGGTCAGCATCTCCAGTTCAGCAGCAGAGTATAAAACCAGTGAGTTTTCAGTTGTTTATGAATTTTTTAGTTTGAGTAAGTAAGGAGTTTTGTTTTTTTTCTTAAATCAATCAAGGCAACTTTTGAATGAGACTCTTTTCTGAGAAGATTATCAGCGGTGAATCAAGTACAAATTTTAGGTCCAAAAATGGAAGACGTTTAATTTCGATTACTCGAAAAGGTTAGTCTTTATATACAATCTGTTGTATTTTTATATTGGTTTCTCAAATATCAAGGAAAAAATTACAGAAAACGTCCTTATGTGACCAAGAAAATTGTGGTGAGACCAAAACTATGTCTTCAATAGATGTATAAAGAAGTGGCTTGTCAATTTTATTTCGAAAAGAAGATTTTAAAGAGGAAAAGGTCAATTGAAAAGATATTTATTTATCCAGCTTCACATTTTTTGTATCCATATTATTTAACTATTATAGGAGATTTCAGCTTCTCATTTCAGTAACATAAAGAAGTTGAAATCTTTTCATTTCATTGTGAATAATTTTTATCGTTTGTGCTGCGCGTAAATGAATATTAATGAGTTAAATGAATTTTATTGGATTTTATGCAAATTCAGTAATGAAAGAGTGAAGAATGTGTTGATAGCACTTACTGAAGTCATTTTATACATATTGAATAGTGTGCGAAGTGTGCATTAAATTAGAATATTTTTTACTTCAAATGTTCGAACATTGAAAAATCGGCAATAATCATCCACTTCTTCTGCCAGTTTAGAAAAATGAATAATTAGGATTTTATTGCTGCTGTCTCAAGATGTTTTTCTTTTCTTTTTTTCGAAATTTTCATTAAATTTATGATTGAAAAAATTGAAAAGTTTTTTGATTGTATGTTCAAATGGCATTGTGATAAATGGATGAAATAATTTTTAAAAAAGAAACAAGATAAAGGAGCGTTACTTCCTAAGCATTGTCAACATTCATTTATATTACAGTGAAACGAATGACGATAAAATTTCATAAAACGAAATGTCAGATTCATATACGAATCACAAGTAATTGACATGTATTCGCCTATCAACTTTTTTTTTCTCAGCTACTTTATTTTACATACAAAAATTATTTTTGCAGACCTTTCTTCATTTTTGATTTTTCAGTTAAAAACTTTTTAAATTGTCTCAAAAGGAATTATTATTTGATGATTACCGTCCGGATATATACTGTAAGCCGTCGTGCTGCAATCCATTTGTACGTCGTACTGGTGTTGGCGTAGAAGTGTAATACTCTTGACTGCTTTCCGTACATACTTTCATTGAAAATGTAAGATGTAATAATAAAGTCAAAAATCAATCAACTTACACATTATCAGATATTATTGCACAACAATTATCTATACTACAATAACCGTTATGTGAAACTGTTACAAATTTTATAGACTAAATTGAATTATAATCAAATTTAACTATTAAACTGTTAAATTTTATTTTTGATAATTTAAGTAAATTTTTGCAATGCATTACTGTCTTTCAGGAGATGATGTCTTTTTTTCTCGATGATGTTAATTTCTCGATTCCCCTTGGAAAAAATGAAATTGATATACGATTTCTATTTTCGGATGCTTTTGAATACGGTATCTCATTATTTGCTTATGCACACGATGACGTATTCAATTTTTTATCATCATTTAATTTCAAAAGCTTAGATAATGAATAAAATTAATCGAAAATATGAGTGAAATTTATTCAGTTTTAAAAACAAAAAAAAAAAAGATGGAGGAACATGGAAGTGACAAAAAAAAATGCAAATATTAGTAACTTTTTATATTTGCGTCATAAAAACAATGAAAGTCTTTTAACATTAATTTATCATTAGCCTATCACGACGTCATTGTATTTCTTACACTAAATTTGCCAGTTCTCTTTTCTCTTTAATTAATTGCTTAAGCAAAAAAAGGGAACGAAACAATTAGAAAATGAAAGTACAGAAGGAAAAAAAAATCAAACTAACACAACATATAAGCGATTTTCAAGCAATCTTTGCCATTATTTTTTAACAAATTATATAGTAAAAATAAATGTGCAATTTTGCTCACATTTTATTGATACATTTATTTGCTAATTAATTAATTAATTAGTTGATTAGATAACTTGAAGTAAACTGCAATTCTATCTTACTTCAATTACTTTTTCCCTTTTAATCTTTTTTTTTTCTCACAAATTATTCGAAATTATCATTGTGAAATGAATTTTTGAAATGAAAAAGAAAATTTATTACCTATAAGATAGTCATAATTGCTTCTCACCTAAATGAGCTTTTTTTTTTTTTGCTTTTGTCAAAGAAATTAATTGCTAAAGCAAGTAATTCAATTACAGAAGGTAAGGTAAGGTGAGGTAAAATTAATGCATTATTGTAAAATGTATTGCCCAAAACTTTTCACACGTAACAATTTTGAACAAAATTGCTTCGTCGTTTTTTAATTTTTTTTCTCTCGCTTACATTATCATATAAATTTATAATCTTTGCATCTTTTTTTTATTCCTCTTTTCAAATATACTTTTTGTTACTGTCATGCTTTCGGTCTCTTTTTTTTTGTTGTTAACTTTTTTCTGTCGTCTGTCATCATCATCATCAGCATCATCAACCGTACTTTTTTTTTATTTTTCATATTTCAAAAGTTGTACTTTCAAAAAATAATTGCATCATTTTTGTTTCGTCTACTTTTTGCCCTCCTCTCCTATTTCTCTTTCAACCATCATAGTTCTGATAGTTAAAATATCTCGTCGATTTTTGGTGTTTGCTTCTTTCTTTTTTTTTTTTTTTTTTTTAAATTAGAATTTGTTCGATAAGTTCGCAGTAATTTCAATCATAACATAGCAGTATGATATTAGATTGTACAATGAAGAAACCTTAGCTAAAGATAAATGTAGTAGAATGGTTTTCAATTCGACTGATACAACTTTGTGCAGATGTTTCAATTCGATTGAAATTTTGTTAAAAAATATGAAAGGACAATTATATTTCATTCTTCATTGAAAAAAACCATTTTCGTTCTTTTCATTTTCTGCAACATATAAAAGTTGCTTACTATAGATTGAAGTTTCCGTCATTTTTTATTTGAAACAAAAAAAAAAAAAAAAAAAAAAAGAAGGAACAAAACTATGAAATGATTGTCACATCTATCTTAAAGTCATTTCTAAAAATTTTTTCACAAAGATCATCTAGCTAACTGATTAATTTCTTATTTGAATTCATTGCTTTGCTTTTATTACTTTTCAGTGAATTTCACTAAATATGCAAAGCTAATATTCGAATTTCAAATTTATCAATTTTTTTTTTTTTTTTTTTTTTTTTTTGGAAATATTTTCATATTTATCAACTGGATTTGGTTTAAAAAAAAGAAAAAAAAAACCGAAATACTTTTTTTAAATCAATTCAAATAATTCGAAATAGATGTAACTTTGTTAAGAATGGCTACAAAAAGTTCACATTCAAAATACAATGATTTTTTTCGTTAACAACAAACAATGAATATCTAATTAAATCTCAATATTTCATATGCCATTCAATCCATCCATTCATCCATTATTTGTCCATTGTCCAGTTATCTGTCCAGCTTATGTCCATTTTGACCACCTGTCCTTTTGTCCATCTACACATACTTCTTCAAACAGAATAATTGCAATATAAGCGATCGATATACATACACATATGTCTGCAAGCATGTATGTATGTAAAACATACATCGTCTGCATCTGTCTGTCTACCTGTCCGTCTGTCTGTCTTGCAAAAATTGTAGTGCAAAATGCGTGAAGTAAAAAAAAGGCGTTAAAAATGGAGGAAGGAGTGTGTATGTATGTGTGTATATGTGTGTACGTCTATATGTATGTATGTATGTGTGTGTGTGTGTGTGTGTGTGTGTGTATGTGTGTGTGTGTATGTGTGTGTGTGTATGTGTATGTGTATGTGATAGTGACATAACTCTTACAAAAGACAAAAATTATAATGACATTGAAGCAAATAAATGAAGCAATCATCAAAACTTTAATCTGATAGATTGCACGTCAAAATCTGATATCATACCTATTTGTGATAGTAATTAGGCCTTTCTAAAGGTAATAATCATTCAAATATATTCCCTAAAATCAATCATACCCTTTTATACAGCACATAACAACCAACCAATAACCATTGTCGTCCCATTTTTCTCTTTTTCATTTTTTCCAGATGGAATGTGTAACATAATGCAAAGACAGATAATATGCCTACACAGAGACATAGGCCTTCCTTTTTGCTTGCATATATGTTTATGTGTATTCTGTGATGTCTGAATGAGATGGATAATCAGTCGGCATCTGAAAGAATTCAATTCATACTCGAATCTGTCCTGTTTCGTTTTGTTGGCATGGAGCTTTAATATAGGCCCGATGAAAAACAATTTTGTACTCATTCAAATAGCTTCAATTCAATTTTTTCACTGACACAACAAGTCAGTAGTTATTTTAGCCAAGTAGTTTAGTTTCCCATTATGCTAGGCTTGTTTCTTCTTATCTTTTGAGTGTGATTAATTTAATTCCATGCTCATCCATAAATTGCAATTGATTCTACTATTTCCTGATATATATATATATATAAATAGTCTTGTTCTTCGCTACCACTTGCAACAATAAAGAATAAAGAAGACAGCAAGCAATATTTGGACATGTGTTCTTCATTGGTAATGATGCTTTTGCTAGAGTTGTAGATCAGATCAAATCAAATCTTCAGGTTTTGTCATAGTTGTAAAATAACGCGGATGGATGGATACAAATTGATCTGATATAATTGATGCATTATTCATTATATTTCATCTGCAATTAATCACTAATAACCAATCTATCTTCATTCTACATCATTATTTGACTCTTTTTGCTTCCTGGTATCCATTTATAGTTAATTACTCTGTACTTTCATTATTTACCTGAAGTAATTCTCTTTCTGTCTCTCTTTTATGTACCATCAATATTTGCATTATACAAAAATTATTGGGACTGCTTATTTCAAATGTAGAGATCATTATGCCCAAATATATCGATGTTAATTAAAGCAGGAACAGTGACACCAATAAAGATTTAAAATTCATACTTAGAGATATCAAAAGTTTCGAGAGATACTTTCTGAATAGTTGCTAGTTGTAGAAACGCCTTGCTTGCAGAAAATTGGTCGAAATAACTGAAGAATCAAAATGATTATCGGTAATAAAAGATCAGGTGAAAATAAAACAAAAACTTTGTTCTTTGATTCTTTAACTTTTTTGGAGCATTAGTAGTCTGATATGGTGGGCCACACAGACGTACTATCTTATATCAAAACTGTCTAGCATGTTGTTTCGAACAGAACCCTGACATTTTGCTATCACCACAACTGTCCAAAGAAATTATCTTTAATTGATTGTAGTATTCCGGAAGAAATCTGTCTCTATAAGCAATGTCAGGTGAAGATTTTTGCTGTATCTTTTCAATTTCAAATATACTAAAGGAAGCTATATTGATGACAAGTGTAATGGTTTCTTCTGGAAGACTGTAATGATAATAAAATATTCAACAGTTTTTTGTATTTCAATTCAATCACATTCAGCTGGATGTCATCTATACAAACCAATTTTCATCCTATGCTAGATGTAGCATTTTCGAAAAAACTGTTCCAAATGTATAAAATAACAGAGTAATAACTTTTGTTTCTGATAATATATGACCATTTACATAGCTTTTTCATCTTTCCATCTTTGCTTATCACAAAATGACCCACACTTGCCATTATTAGAGAGAATTAGCTTCAATAATTCCTCTTCTAGTCGGTCGTTTTCAACTTTCGATGACCCATCTCACATGTCTCATCTTCAAAACTGTTCATCTTTCTCCTTCAAATTTTTTCAAACACACATTTGCTACATTACTTTAAGAAATTATTTCAAAGTAAATTGAAGAAAAAATTGCTGTAAAAAGTTATTGATACCTTTTTGTTACTTAAATTTTTATTTTACCGAGCTAGTATTATTTCATTTCAAATATCAAATTTATTAGGAATAAAAAAGTACACAAAATAGCATACAAATAATGTTTGTTTAGTAGCATATGCCAAGTACCAATCGTCGAATTTCTTTTTCTAAATTGGCGTTCTGCTACAAGAATAGCACAAATCTTCTTTCCATTTCATTTCTTTTTAAAATCTTTCTTGAACTCTTCTACTACAATATACGTCGTTATTTGAAACAATTGTGAGGATAACATTTTTTTAATTCAAATCTTTCACTGACATCTTTTTTGTTTTTTTATTTTATCAAAATGTGTCCTTCTATTGATAATGCTGTTAAATATTTTTCCCTTTTCATTTTCACCGAACACCGCAGTAGAATTGAGAGATATCATTACGAGCTTTTCTTTTTCAAATATTCCATATTTGCTTCAGAGAAAGCAAAATGACAGAAACAATTCACTAGTAAACAACTGTTTTCCCTATATTGTTTTTAATGTTATCAGAGCTTACTGAATTCATAGTTCAATTAAAAAGGGAAGAAATTATTGTTGAGAGATCCAAGGAGATGAAAAGGAAAACTCATTGGCAATGTGAACAGAAGAAAGCGTAGATTCTTTATCACAAATGTGAATTCAGAAGACACTCAAATTTCAGATAATTTTAGATTTTTTTTTCAAAACAAATGAAATGAAATACAATTTTGATTGTTAATGCACTAAATGTGGACTGCGGACGCTAGTTTCCACTTCGCTTCGCATTTGATCATCTATATCGAGGTATGAAACTATTCCTTCGTTTCAAAATATAAATTTTTGGACTATCGCTCATTTACTTTATCTAAATCTTGGATTAGCTACTCCTTAATTTTTTTTCCGTCCGACTTAACGTAATCCGATCTGTCAAGTATTTCTATTGAACTGAAGCATTCGTATTTTTTTTGTCACTAAAAGTACTGTTGCCTAGTAATTCCAGGCTGATCTATTAATAAAGCAGTTCCTGGCTACTGCCCAAATACTCAATTAAACGACAATTTCATAAGCATACATAATTATATATTTCATCTACATGAAATTTAATCTTTCATTTGATAATGTAATGGTTCATTCATTTAAATTCAAAAGCAAGTTTTAAAAAAAGATATTCATTAAGTTAGCTAATTAGAGGATACATCCACTAACAATATTAGTAGCATAAAGCTATAAACATGGCAGAAATGATTCCAGAAAAAAGTTCCTGTAGGTTACAATTAGATCCAGAAATCAACACATATGATACCATATATGCCGTAATCGAATGCAATATAATATGCTCTTCTACCGTAATATCAATATCACAAGTTTATATGTAAGCTTAATCTAGAAAGCAATCATATCAACAATATTTTCTCTTGCTCTCGCTTCTTAGAAGATTGTTATCCTGTTTTTTTGTTATCCGCGTAGTCGAGTTATCGTAATCCATAAACAGTGCACTCTTATTAGACAGATTTATGATTATTCTAAGCAGTATTTAACTATGGTTACAGTTATTTAGCTATGGTTAATAATTGTAACTATGGTTACATTATTCATTTTACTTGCGCATAAAAAAGCAAGAGGAAAAAATCACCACCAGATATTAAGAAAGAAATTAATGATATAGTATCCAGAGAAAATTAAATAATTTACCAAATATTTAATGATAGCTGATAGTTAATTAATTAATTTATCAAATATTTAATGATAGCTGATAGTTTTGGAAATTTTTTCAGTATGAATAAATAACGCTATCTTATTAAGTCAAATTATAGCAGGAAGAAAAGAAGGAAATTAGAACTCGAAATTGCTTTGAAAAGTTCAGTGATGAAAGTAGCAAAAAAATTCTAAAAACTTGTTTTCTTCTTTCATTTTTGTTCAAAAACTTTCTCAAATTCATTTCTTGCCAATCTAATCATCTCTTTCCTTCATCTAATTACATCTTCCCTCTTGTAGCTCTTAGTTAGAAAATCAAGAAGTTTGATAATGAATTGTTGGAATACTTACTAAGTTCGTTACAGTAATCAGGTATTCGTTAAATGTCTTGCGACTTTATTCTATGCCTCTATTGTTAAAAGAAAATGAATCACCCATAACTGTATTAGTAAAATAAAACAAGCTAATTCAGACAATTTTTCTTCACAGATATATCCTTTGTGATAATCAATAACTTATCATAGTATTTGTATTACTGTTATAGTTAATAACAGCTAAATTTACATTCATTATTTTACAGAATAGTTTTTGCATCATTATTCCTGCAAATAATTTATAAATTTTTCTGATTATCAAACAAATATTCATTCTTTTATGTCACATTGGTGACATTCCCGACTTCATATGACATTTTTAGTTATAGTAGTTAAAGAAAGAATGGTATTAGAATTGTAAGGGAGATGGAGTCATTTGGGTAAAGCAAGGTAAAATTTTAACTTTATGGATGATTTTGTTAATCATAAAATCTTAGCTATTATTTAAATTCATAGGCCAGTTTATTAAGATTGTAATAACTTGAAAATAATTTTAATTTTATGGATGATTAACTTTAGGATGAAAAGAGAGACAGAGAGCGAAAAAAAAGAAATTCTGAATTGCTTATTGTATAAAATTTTGGGAAGCTAGCAATGTCTCATTAACGAAATTACCTTTTATTTTATTAATGTTTTCATCCATTTTATTTTCACACAGTTAAAGCGGTAAAAGAAGAAGAGTGTTACGGATTATCAGTGAGAAATGAAAAGACATTTACCTGGTAATAAAATCTCTCAAAAAGAGTCTCATTTCAAGCGTAACTTTCATGAAAGCATTTCAAAAAAAAAGAAAAAAAAAAAAAAAAAAAACGCATTTAAAAGTACGAAAAGATGAGAGCAAACTGTCTGCACAGCACATTTATCAAAATGTAATAAAATTGATTTTAGATATACAACGTTAACTTTAAAGTTGCTAATGTCAACTTTAAATGTCTCCTCGATGTTTTCTCTTTTCTTTTTATCATTTACTTGCTATATAGAAAAAGGTACACTTATATATATTTTTATTTGGAAAAGAAAATAAATCCTTTATCTGGATAAGAATGTCCTTCATTATCCATACAATTCAAATAAGGAAAAGGCCCACTTCCTCTCTTCTATAAATAGGTATAAAACACGTATATATATATATATATATACATATATAAATTATATATATATATATATCGATACTTTGCACATTCGAGCTTTTCTCACCCATACTTTTTGACTAAGCAGTTACTAATTACTAAGCAGCTGTAACTTGGCAGTGTCAGATTAATTAACAACTCTGATGACTGATGAACTTACTAAACATATTACCTACTCACTATGTATATATATATTGAGTAGGTAATATTGAGTAGGTAAAAGAAGAGTGTATATATATATATGTATATATATATATCCCGTAATTTCAACACTCCAAAGCGTATTTCACGACAACGAAATATATGCTTGTTATCGTTATCACTATTCATCATATGTAAAATGATATCAATATCTACTCTTCACTTATAGATATGATCTCTATCAAGATTTAGTAAATTTTTATGGATATAAAACTAATAAAAAAATTAATTGTAGCTAAAGAAACAGTAGTGATCACTGCAACTAGATGAATGCATCTGAGATATTAGCAGTGAGTAATGATTTGGATAAAATTGAATCTCTCAGGATAGCTATAAATTATCCGGAAATGTTTCAATGAATGAAAATTAAAATAGCCATAATATTAAAATAATTTAAATTCTTTCTATAAGAACATTTCTTATTGATTCATAATTAATAAACTAAATCGTATTAACTAAACCGAACTTATCTTCTCTTTCAGAATAATGAATGAAACGACTTTCTTTTACAAACAAAAAAAAGAATCATTCCAGTGAATTTATATCTTATCTATCTAAATGTATAATATAATTAGTTCATCAGTTGTCTTTTCAAATAAAATTGAATTAAACAAAATCTATTCATTTCAAATCTCATCGCTAAAAATATTTCACCCATTTTATTCATTACAATATCTTTACGACAATATGATTTATTTATCTGCAAAAAAAAAAGAAAAAAAAAAAAAACAGATGGAAATAATGATATATCCATTGGAACATTTTTTCCCATTCTTCTCTTGTCTACTTTATTGGAAAAAATTTCAGTAGTAGAGGGTAGTTATGGATGAATATATTGATGTTACTCTGATAATTGTTGCATTTTATAAAAATTTTAATTTAACTTTTACCCTTTCTATATTAAGCATGAAAGGAAAATAAATAAAAACTTTTTGATGAAAATGTGCAACATTTTTTCCCTCATTTCTGCTTTTCAACCAACTATTTCTTGTGCTACTACAATGCTAGGCATTTTTCTTATTGCAACCACACGTGTGTGTGTGTGTGTTGTATGTGTGTGTGTGTGTGTGTATGTGTGTGTGTGTGTATGTGTGTGTATGTGTCTGTGTATTAATAATACGTAGTGCGGATGCACTATGGAAAAAGGTGTATCGATAAGAAGAGAGAGAAGCAAATACCACCAAGAACGATCACTGTGAGAAAAACTTTTCTCATTTTTTTTTTTTTTTTTGGAAATTCTAAACTTTTCATTTCTCATCATAAGTTACACTATTTTTTAATTCTTACACACTTTCTCTTACTTCTCAGGTTGCAGGTTATTCCAGAAATATTTTGCTCTGTCACAAATATTTTTTGCAAAAGTAACGAATGAAAAGTTCAGTAGCAGCTACTAAACTTTTCATTACTCATATATACTCATCCATCTTCTTTTCAAGTAATTGATTAATATTACCTTCAATACCTTTTCTGTTTCATATTTATTCATGCTTGTCACAAGAATGTCGCAATTTCTTCTTGCAAATATTTAATGTTATTTTAAAAATTCTTTTTTATCCATAAAAAACTTGTTTGCTGCAAGAGAATAATTTCTTGTAATAGTTAAAACTTTTTTTATTTTATGTACGAGTATGTATACCAATCAGTTCTTGCTATTTCATTTAAATATTTAAATAAATGCATACCCTTAGAATGAAAATGATCCAAAATCCAATGTTTCATGATCTGTCAATAAGAGTTTTGGAAAAAAGCTAACGGGCAATACTAATATTTACTCATCTGAAAGTTTGTGTCGAAATAGATTGTCCTTAATATTTGAATTTGTTGATCTGATGACAAGATAAACTTATGATATAGCAAGATAATCCAATAGGTTACGTAGATTTACCTTTATAAGCAATAATTGATTTGATAATAATACCGTGACAAGGATAATCAGCAAGGAGAATTCCCGATATTCGAGATAGATATTCAGCCGTGGGTGTCAGAAAATGATTTATATCACAGGTATATTTGAGGGGAGAAACTACATGAGGCCAATCAGTAGGTTACATAAATGCCATATTATTTGATATTCAAGCTTTTCAGAGAAATTTTTCTTTATGGTACTAAGTTGGAACAAATGAAATTCCGAACTTTTTTCTACGGAATTTTTTTACAAATTAATCTTGATTTTTATAAAATTAATAAACAATTTTTTTTTATATTTCCAACGTTTTATCTCAGCTTTAAAATTTTCAAATATCGCATAAAGAGTAAATCGAATCAGCCAATGTACAATTTATAGCTTTTGCATCGAGACCTGATTTATTCCAGTTTGCATTCTTTCCAATTTCTCAATTCATCAATTTTTTTTCTTTTTTTTTTTTTTTGCTCGAATATGCACACTTTTTGACGCAATGACATTGCACAAATGTATCTATATGGCTTGCCAGCTGAAAATATAACATTTGTGCATGAGTAAATATAAAGTAAAGGAAAAACCTCTTTGCATCATCTGTAAATATTAAATGAACATTAATACCTATTTGAAATATATCTGCAAATGTAAGACTTGTCCATCTAACGCTCAAATCGAAATGTAACTGCTCAGTCGGATTGAATTGGAAGATTTAGTAATGTATAAGTGGATATTATACTGTGAACTTTTTGTAGAAGATCCATGATGTAGTCTTGTGTAATATACAGATATCAGACCAATGAGAGAAGTAAAAGTAAAATTTTAAAATTCATTGCCAAATATATTAAATATATTGTTAATCTTCCGTCAATTCTTTATTCTTACATTAGATTTGTTTTTTTTTTTTTTGATTTTAGAATTTATATTATTTTTTATACCTAACTTATTATATAAGTACTCAATGTAACTCCTAAAGTTTGTCTATAAGAAAGATCAAAAAAAAAAAAAAAAAAAAAAAGATGATAAAGGTATCATATTTGTTTGCTAGGAAAAAAACAGCAAAGTCTTGTAAATTTTTATTAGCAATAATTAACGACTAGTTTTAATGTGTACATTATAAACAATAGATACGACAAGGTTGTTAAAGTTTTTTTTTTTTTTTTTTAAAAAATCAAACAATTTGTAAGAAATTAATGGCTCTAAAAAGTTAATTAATATTGAATTTAGAGCAATAGTGATTAAAAATGAATTTCAAGTTTGATTTCAGCCAGACACACGCATACGGAAAAGAAAAAAGCGGGAAGGATGATGATGCAGTGGTTGAGAGGAACACTACTGATACTGATAAGAGTTATATCATTTTTCTTCCTCATTCAAATACAAAAATTCCAATATTGATAATTAAACTACTAGGATTTCCTTTAAGCGAGAATGAATGTAAGTATTGTATTTCTAGAATTTCTCATATCTAGTACCATTTCTCTTGTTGTTTTAGGAAGAAATGGCTAATAATTGTTTCTCAAAACTTAAATAAACTTGAATAAATCTTTTGCATGTGCATTCTTTTTACGTTATATAATGTCATGCATGACACGTGTATTCACGTATATGTGAACAAATATAAATACATGTGCCACGCTTAAACAAATAAAACAGTCACTGAAATCATCATTCCGTGAATGTTAAAACACCACATGAAGGAATTTCAAATTCAATAGTTCGGCCAGCCATTTTGTAAGAAGGCAAAACGGCTCGGCCTCTAAGATTTATTTCTACCATTCATATGGGCTTTTTTTGATTGAATAAATTTGATGCTATAGAAAGGATTGGATAAAAAGTTTTTTTGTGGTACTTTTACTTTTAATTTTTATTTAAATGAGTTTAATTTGGATAAAGTAAGCTTGATTGATTAATATTAAATCAGAAAAAAATTTAATATAGAGAACATCTGGTACTTCCTGAATGATTAACGTCGTTTCTAAATGACGTAAAATAGATTGAGTTTTTTTTTTTTTTTGGAAATTGTCTAGTTGGATTATTGATTGGCTGATATGCAATTAATTTTGCGTTTTTTCTAGCATATTCATTTATTTGAATGAATTTAATCTTATTTGAATCACAAAATTGAAACTTTATAATTGTATTATTGCAGAATTTGTAGTGAAAATAATAGCTGAAAGGAAAAGTGGACAAACGTTATATTGGGGCCAAAACAATAGTTGTACGATCGTTTCTATGCAATTTCTATGAATGGTGCGCCAGGGGGTTCTCGGCAGTCGCAGAAAGCACCACCGGAAGGCGGTCCAATCCGCCAACCTGCTACTACTCGTGCCCCTACACAGCCTGCTGTATCGGTGGCTATTTTTTCGCAACCGATTGAAGCTGGTCCAAGCTGTCAGGTCTTTTTATAATCTTTAATTAGGGATAAGAATTACCTTCAGTTTTTTTTTTTCCCAATCTTTTCATATGTATGATTTCAGCCCAGCACGTCATCGCAGGCATTTCCTAGTATCGTACAACAATCAGCCACTCTGAGGGAATCATTTCCTATGCTACATTCACTCGCTATTCAGCATCCGTTGAATTGTCCACCACAGTTTGAAATGCAGGTTGGGTTACATGCCACACTTGAAGTTGATTGTTTGAATTGGTGTGCTAAGTGGTTTTAAATACGAATTCTGCATTAGCAAGCAGTGGATGTCTATATAATTTTGTACATTTCGTATGTATTATTTTGAATAACATCTTCAGTATATTGATGCAGTAATTTGAAATTTCACTGGTAATATTGTCAGCTCGTCTGATAAAATATAAGATTAAATGACCGCTTCACATTTCATTAACCCTTGATTTTTTCTGATTTTTTCTTTTTTCGATGTTATTAGAAAGTTTTTTCTCTCACTTGAAATGATTTTGAACAGAGTAGACATGTGAGTTATATTTTTTTTTATTGCCACGTTTTGGTTTTTTTAAGATGTCCTCAGCTTCGAAAAATATCTTGCAGTTTCTTCACTGCTTTCTACCCCTCTTCTATTCTTCGAGTTTCTAGAAGAACTGTCGCAGCTGAGGCTTCTACATTGAATGGTCGTTCGATTGCAGCATCTGAATTATTGCTATCCACATTTGTTTCATTTCAAATCCATTATAAAGTATTAGTTCTTGGCACAGTTGATTTTTTAGAATTTATTCAAATACCTATTGTAGCTACTGCAGTCCGCCTCCTCACAAGTTGCTGCTGGGTTGCGCTACTCTCAGCCATCAACGAGCCAGCAACCGCTATCTAGAACAAATATAACATTGGGCGCATCAGCACTTCCGTCTCTACCTTCCCCTTCCATTTCCAGTGCCTCATTATTAACGGGTATTGGTTTAAGCGCGGGTTCGGGTCCTGCTTCTACCCCTGGTCCGGGCTCTGGTCCTGACACTGGCTCATCTGGGCAATCACAATTTCTGGTTGCAATGAATCCAGCTCTTTTGGCACAGTACCAGGTTATCCTAGCTGCCGCTGCGCAACAGCATCAAGCTGCTGCAGCGGCAGCTGCGACATTAGCTGCTTTATCCGGTGGACGTTCACCACAAATTGGTAAGTTTCATTCTCGCTATTAAGCAGTAGATTTGTTGTACATCATTTCTCGGATATGTTGTTTCCGTCTTCCATATAAATCACATCACTATGTTCTCCTGTTTTGAACCACGACGACGTATTTAAATCATGCCGCATATTAGCATGTTTTCAAACATAAAATCCTTGTGTGAAATATTTTTCATTTTCATTGCTGGTGTTATAGTGTATGTTTAGGTCCACAAATCATTTGTGATATGTCTCAGTTTATTAAAATTATTGCCAGAATTGGTTTTTAATAACAAGTCAAAATGCATTGCTGGAACTACGATTTTTCAGTTAGATAGCTCAGCTGATATTTCATGTTATTAATAGATCATATACTTTGCGCATGACTCGAACTAAATGACAGTGCATTTTCGTAATAATATATTGTTTTCGCAGCTTCTGTTAATTTTCAGGATCGCGTGTGCCACCTTCGACACCTGCATTAACTCTTGAGCAGAATTTACAGCGGCATTTATTACAGTTGCAACAACAGCAGCAACTTGCAGTTTCGGGTACTGCCATCCATTTACTGCCGCCATCACCACTACCTGGTGCAACTTTAATGACGCAAATGCATGCTGCATTAGCAGCTGTTGGAGTATTACCACAACCTCCGCAGATCCTGCCGGTTCATACAACTGCTCAACTTATACATCCACGTGTAACACTAGCTGCCGTTGCCCAGTCAATGCCATCGTTAAGTGCCGAAACAAGTTCACGTTCATCACGGGTTGAATTCATACAGCCTCAGCCACTTCTTTCGCGCGCCGCTGTTGCTACTGCGCGACAGGCTTTATTACTTGCTTCAACTTCTCATACTGCTGCTGCTGCTGCACCTGTCACCACTATTCCTACACCTTCTGTATCTGCATTGCAGCTCCCTACATCACAGCCATATTCCCAAGGTTTTTTTGCTGCATTTCTTATTTAATTTTAAAAATGATAGTTTTACTTACTAAAGAGAGCAAACTAAGATGTTATTAGTGCCATCTAAAAAAAATGAGAACTTATGATTAGTGAAAGGAGATGAAGATGGAAATCTATGAGTACAATATTTATCCTTAACTTACGATGAACATTCGAAATCACTTATATATAATACTGTTAGATAAAATGTGGAAACACAGAAACATATTTCTTGAATATGTAAGGTTTGAGAGCAATTAATTGAAATACCAAATAACCATAAGTGTTATTATGAGATCATTCTTTGGCAGTAATTAAACTTAATCGATTGAAAATATTTTGGGGAAGATGATACTCATTCACTGCACTGCGGGCAAACTATAGTTACGGATATTGTCGCATTTTGTTTTGGCAAAAATATTTTCAGTGAATTTTCTGAATTTTCTATTTATCTGATGCGATCTTCCAACCACTACTTAGTTGCGAAATAAGGGACTAAATCTCCAAGTTTACTTTGATTTGAGCATACACTCATTCCGTTGCATATAATTTTCAATTTGAGGTGCTGAATTTAATAAATGTCACATCAAAAATAGCGCTTGCGTAATGCTTTTTGTAGCTCTCGGTCGTATTGTGATGATGCCGCCACCTCCACTGCCTCGTGTTCGCCATGTCTTAACTCAGGAACGCCGAAGGTAATTTCATTGCATTAATCGGTGAGACTTGTTTGTTTAACAAATAAATTGTGATTCATATGAAGTTCAGTATCAGGCAAATTGAAATCCTTTAAACTGTAATGATGAATAAAGTAAAGAATTTATAATTTGCTGATGATTATTTGATTTCATCTGTTAGTTTTTATTGCTAAATAATTTCTCTTAATTTTTTTATATTATTTTTTCTTAATATAATTTTTTAATATCTTACAATCGGTGTATATATATATATATAACAATTTGTCAGTTTCAGCTTCACTTTATTGATAAAATTGTCATGTTTTTTTCCTATTTCTCCTCCTTTCTATCATTTCTCATTTTTCTTTGCATTGTCAAACTAACTTCTTTGAAATTCTAAGACGTTCATAATTTGAAATTTCTCATACCCTTAGTTAATTATGAAATTACTTTGTAGATATGCTCCTTATCAACGTCCCACGTCCGCTTTTCCGATGGCCAGTGCTCCATCAGCTGCTCTTGCTGCTTCTACCGGTGCTCCAGAACGATCGTCTTTCCAAGTGGGAACATTGCCGTCACAACCTTATTATCCTTCTCACTTTATGCATGGTTTGCTTAAAATCTTTTACGTTTCAAAGTTATTTTCAAATTTTCCATTATCAACACTTTGCTTTTTTTTCAGCTTGATTTTATATTTTTCAAATTGTCTCGTTTTATATTTTTAATGTTGAACTGCGCTTTTTTTTTCCGTGCAATAATTTAAACAGGAAGAATTTTAATCCGAAATTTGGTTATTTAGAGATTTCCTCTCTTTATTTAGAAGACTATTAATTAAATTCTGAATGTCAACTTCATCGATTTTAGTAGCCAAAGAGGATTTTTTTTTTTGTTTACAAGATTCGGTTCATTTCGGTACTGTATTAGATTTAAGCTGACACATTATTCAATAATAGTGTCGTAGCTTCCTAAAACACACTGCTGGAATCATCTCATCTGTATATAAGAAAAAAACTACTTCTTTCTTTTACATCTGGAAATTTGCTGGTTTGATATTGTGTTGATCAACTGCTTTTTCTTCTCAACTCATTCATATCAGTTGTTTTTTTTCTTTGCAAAACTTCATGTAGAAAATTATGAAAAAGTATGAAAAAGTTAAGCGCGATTGGGTGCTATTATTACTCTGGAAAAGGATAAATTATCCATTACAGGTTGAAAATAAGAAGGATAATGCGCTTGCAATAAAAAGTACGTATGGTAAAATACGTAAAGTAGGTAAAATATATTTAGTAACTCGTTTTGAAATTTTTTTTACGATGAAAGGGAAAATCAGTTTAATAACGCTATTGGTTCTTGAGATCCTTCTTAACGCAAAATAATTCTACATTAATTTGAAACTGCAGATATTGTTTTTTTGTATATTTTATCTGTTTAATTGTAATAGAAATCCTAAATTTGTATTTAATGAAATTTTTGTTCACAATTTGACTAGATAGCTTTTCATTATTTAAGGTACAATGATACGGCTACAATCGGGTCAGTTGAAAAGAGTTGAAGAAATGACCACGGAAGACTTTGTTCTATCTACGGCAATGAGAACGGATCTCGTACTTTGCAACAGCAGGGTCATGCGAATCCAGGAGACTGAACAGGACCGTCAGGTTCTCGTAACTTTTGCTGTTGGCGAGCAAAGAATTCTGGTGAGGTTTCTAAAAATTGATTATGTAAAAACCATGCATTAGTTTTTACAAGAGCAACTTACAGCACATTCGGCGACTGGCTAACAGTTTGAATTTCTTCTAAAAGGATTAATTAAATTAGTTATTTACGAAATAGAGTTACCCCACTGCCGAAAGAAGCCAAAAAATGAGTGACTGTAAATGATTAAGCAGTCTCAATGATTTAAAACAGATAATGTTATTTCAATGTTATCTGTGGGCGGATATTGCAGGATTTGGTTCAGATTTGGGTTATTAAATCCGCCCGTATAAAGGTGGAAAGTTATTTGCAAAGAAAGTGATTTTTTTTATCTTCAAATGTTGCAGTTATTGGTTCTTAGGTCAAATAATAATTCACTTCTTGTATTTTCCTTAAAATTGATTGATAATAAAAATATATAATAAAAATATATTTGAATTTTATGAATGTGCATTTTTTGGCGCAAAGCAATATTACAATGGTTTTACCCTAAAAATAGTTAGGTTTTTAAAAAAAATATTTGTCGAAATTCTCTGAAAAGCTCAAATTGGTTAAATTAATATCCTTTTTTCTCCATCGTAATAAATGAATTTTTGCCATTGGCAGCTTAAGCTGATTTGTTATTTAGCTGATTAGTTGATTTGTTATGCAATTAAAAGTCGTGCTTCCCATGTAGGCATTAAAGTTTTGCATAAATATAGCTCTGGGAATTTCATTCAAACAGTAACCATCCATTTCGAGTAACAGTTGTATTCGCAAATCTTATGGAAGTAATAAACATTCTTTTTGTCTTTAGGTAACAATAGAGGCAGAAATCGAGCATCCTTATTTTGTAATTGATCAAGGTTGGGCATCGTGTAGCCCGGAAAGAACGCGTCTTATGTATGGATTAATTTGCAGACAGTTGAATGTAAGTTTTATATAATGAAAGTATAATAAGAATCAGACGTGACCGACAGGTATATATTATTCATATCAGTAAATATTGTGTTCATATTGCAGTGTACGGACGAGGCCGCTATAAACTTTCATTCTTTTTAAAAACTTTCAGTCTTTCAACATTTTTTCAAGCTTTCAATGCTTTTGCCTCTGTTTAAACGTATTTTGACAGTTATATTAAGATATTGATGTGGTTTAAGCGGCTGATGTTAGATCTTTTCAGTAGTTAATGTTGCGCTTTTTGGCAATTTATTTTTTTCAGCTTTGTTCATTATGATATTTTTATTCATATTCATGAAAGAGTTCAGTGCAATAAAAATTGCATTGGTCTTTTTGACAACAACGGGGATAGTCGTTCTGTATCTTAAGTAAGCACTTCGGAAATTCTTCCAGTCATATTATCAAAATAGATTTGCAGGTTGGTGACGTCTGTATAGCGTTGCGTCATGTCGAAGGTGGTGAAACAAGTGGGACAAGTGTCAGGAGTACGATTCGTCCTCACAGCAGCTCCAGAGGAGGACCGGAACCAAGTACATCTGGCATACAGCAATTTTCGAGGCCTGCACCGTTAATACAAGCAACGCATCGATATCCAACACCCGTTATCCGTGTTGAAAGAAAGTCTGGTGTACGATCAGCATCATCACATGAACTACCGACGGAGGAGCTAGCATTACTTGATATGCATCGACGTTTAAGCCGACGTAGAAACAAATCAGCGCCATGATAGTTTGGTTAGTACAACTTTAATATCATTCTTACAAATTGGATTTCATATAATTAATTTAAATAATAGATATACTTTTTTATTGAATTCTATAATGACTTAGAGATCAACGGAATTAGATATTCGGTTTGATTTTCCTCAATCATCTCAAATAAATTATGAATTTGAAAGTCTTGACCATGAGAATTTTGATTTTGACCTCTCAATCAAAACAAAAGTTTGCTACAAAAGTAATTGCACTTTGGATTATGAATTTCAAAAAAAAAAATTATGATTAGTGGGCAAACAAATTGGTACGGGATCAGCAGATCAACAAGTGAATATGTGTGATTTATTTTTGCAGTTTTCTATCATATCGTTTGATCCTAAAATCAGTTGTTGTAGTGCGAGATTAAAGATCGGGCTTCACTATCCTGGAATTTTGGAGAACTTTCGTTTGGCAAGTAATAAAAGAGGGTATTATTTATTGTCATTACTCTGCTGCTCTTATCACGTTTCTTTTCTGCTGTTGTTTAGAAACCATGCATATTGTGCATAGGTTTTTTGTACGAGTACTGATTGGTTGTCGATAATATTAGTCATTTTATCGTTAAACTTTCTCTTTATCTCTTTTTATTTTTTGATCATCTTTGTTAATTATCTTATTCCTTTCTTTTCCTGTTTAGTACAAATATTGCTTAGATTATAAATTTTAATAATAGATTAGGACTGATAGATTGTTTTGTTTATGAAATAGTTTTTCTTTTCAGTAGATGTTTGTTTGACGACATTGTGTTGGTAGTTAAAAAATTTGCTTCGGAAAAGTTCCGATTACTGGTAATTCTGGAAGAAATAGAAAAAAATACTGAAATTCCAAATTTTCTAGACGGAATAATTAGTTGTTTCTGCTTGCGATTACTACATATAGAAATTTGTGGACGAATTATAGCTGAAATTTCAACATCTTTAGAAAAACCAGATATTCATTCGCAGTCATCATTTTCCAGAAATTTCCTTATGTAATCCATCCTGCAACATTTTTCGAAAATATTGGATGATATTTCATTCCAAAAAAATAGCTTCTTAGAGATTTTACAAGCAGAAAATGATAGTTTTACCATCTTTTTTGGGCAGTGTATCTGGATTTGCAGTCAGCTCGTCTTCAGGGAATTAAAGATAACAAACAACACTCTACCATTTTTTTTTTTCATCTAATGGGCTAAGTGTTGTATTCTTTTTTCGAGGATCTTAATATTTGGTTTTTAATTAAAATTTTCATATCAGGGTACTTTTTTGCATCATTTTCTTAGGACTAAGATGCTAGCATACAAACCTAAAACAAGAGAAGAAATAATGATTTCAAAAATTTAGTTGAAAATTTGAAACTATGTTGTCGTAAGAGAGTTTGGGAAAAGTTTGATCTTCGATTTTCGTATAGTAATGATACTTCCACAACTAGAATTATTAGATCTGTTTAGTTGCCATCTTTTTCATTGTCATTTTTGAATTCTTCAATGCAGGTAATTTTTAATATACACGTAGATTGTCTTGAGATCGTGTTTGTGTATATATGTTTTGGATTCTTTCGGCGTTCACTTATGAAAAGAGGAGAATTTCGTGAAATTAATCATTTTGAGTTTGACTATACTTATATTACATTTTGAGTTTGACTACGCCTGTATTACAGATGTTGCAGGCGAATAAACTAGATTAAGGCAAATAGGAGTAAAAGATTTTATAAAAGTATTTCAGTGAGAGGAAACAGCTTCACAAGAAAGTAAAATTTAGC